>JAPQWN010000003.1:13147500-13670000 GCA_028538565.1 Umbellularia californica
GAACATCACTTTTCTAGCATTTAGTTTAATACAAGTGTGGGAATCACTTCTCGTCAAGGATTCTTTGTTAGGGCCTTCTGTGGATATTCATCTTTAGCCCTTTACTTAAAACCCCTTTGATGGAATGACATTTCTTAGAAAGACTAGGACTTCAATACTAGAACCAAGTGGGGGGCGTATCTCTAGTAATAAATGTGCTTTTTTTGAAACAGCAACGAGAACTTTCATTAAGAAGAGCTATAGATGTATACGGGAGAAATAATGTCCAGAAATATTAAACTGAAAATAAGGAGGGACTGTCAGATTAGCCTTTTGTTACCAGATTACCAGTGTGAAGTGTGAAAGCCAACTTGAGTTGCTGTGTTTTCAATTTCAGGTTGAAGCAAACTATGGAGGCTGAAAAAGGAAAAACAAAATTAATAATGAAACAATTGGTTTTCCTTGGTTAGAAAATTAAGAGAACGAAAAAAATGCGAAACCCCCCCCGGCGGATAATGCAGTGCATTTTCCCTTAATTATCAATGTATGTTAGAGCTGTCCACTAATCAATTGGATTAAATTTAGAAAAATGATGCTACCGAATGCCTACCTGTGCCCTTTTGAAATTTGGGAAAAGATAGAAACACTAGAATGAAATAATCAAGGACTCATCTAGACACAGATAAATGAAGCTGTCTGTTATGTCCATCACCTCCTGATCAGCTAGCACCCAACAATGGCAGTGTGGCATCTTTGTTTTCAGTTTGGGAGGCCCTGGCAGCAGCTATCGGAATGACGTCATCCTGGTTTACTCCCTCAACAAAAACCCGCATCATGGTAAATGCAAAGGAGTAGGTTAGAATAAGCAGAGTTGCATCTCATCGTTAATGAGAAAGGTACATGCATGCATTAAGAATCAGACAACAATTAAGGCTCCTAATGAATTGGGAGTATGTTCGAAGTCAGTGTTCCTTTTTTCACTCTAAAGAATATCCATCCCAGCCATTTCCTCGCAGTCATTCATTGTGTGATGGCCCCTGCATTGATAACCAATTACCCCGACTTTAGCAAAGCTTGACCCAGTAACAACATTCACTATAACCAACCTATACAGACAAGCAGTGGGTGCCAATAACCATTGTCACAGAGAAAACAATGGGCATGGCAATGAGAATCTGTAAGGCCCCGTCTCGAGTTAATCAAGATTAACTCTAATTAATTGAGATTAATGCTAGTTAATCATGTTTAATTAGATTAGTAATAATTAATGATTGAACTCAATGAGATTAGTCCCAAATGAACTTAATGAAGTGGTAATGAAGGGATTAGACAAATTGAATGAGAATTAGACTTAAACAAAGGAAACAAGGACTTTTTCGTAAATACGAGTTATCGCGTATTTCGTCTAATATGGAAACTCTTGATACCAACACACGTATCTTGACGAGTACGTTAACTTTCATAATAAACTTGAAATTGTTTAACGAGAATTCGGTCAATAGACCCTCCATCTGACTCAAGTTGTAAATAACCTTAATGGGGTGAACCTTTATGCAAATGTGGGACTTATAAGGCTTGAGTGAACTACAGTGAGTTCATTCACTCATTTCTGTCTCTAGCAAAACCCTAGACTACTTCTTTCTTCTTCCTCCTTCCATTCTTCTTCATCAAGAGAGAGAGATTGGAGTGTTTCAAATGGGTTTTGGAGGAATTTCATCCTCTTCATATTCTTCTTCAACTTGTCTTCTTCCTTGGAGTGTCAAATCTTGAGAAAGAATTCCAGAATCCTTCTTCTTGGAACTACAAGGTTTGAGTTGGGGATTTCTCATCTCAAGTTCAGGCAAAGTGAGGGTTTCTTCCTATTTGACTTAAGAGGCAAGTATAAATGCTCATTTATGATTGGAATGCTAGTTTATAAGCTTTCTTGAGATATAAGAAGTGGGTTCTCAAACCCTTTCTTGTTATAGAGTGGAATGGTTAATGATTGTTCCCAAGGTATGAATTTTCTTGGATTCTATAGGTTATTGGAGAGATTTGAGTTCCATGAACTCAGATTCAAAGAATTACTTCAGAAGTTCTGAAGCTCGAAAATGACATTCTAGCCGTAAGGCTAACCGTGAAGCCAATCGTCGAAATCCATAAAATGGGCGAGCTTCTGGAAAGCTAACCGCCAAATTTCGGTTAAATTTCGGCTAGCCGCAAGGTAACCGAAATTAAGTCAGAATTCCTGTCAAAAATGTCAACTTCTGGAAAGCTGACCGCTAAATGGCGGTTAACCGAAATTGAGATTTCGGCTAGCCGCCAGCCACATTTCGGCTAGCCGCCAACTAAGTTTCGGCTAACTGCTAAGTGAGCCTGATACTGGCCAAACATTAACTGTGAGTGAAAATTTTTGGGAACTAAATGCACACATTAAATATAAATGTGATGTCCATCGAGAATAACACGTGCATTTGGTAACCAATATTCACACCTAAATAGTTGTTTAGATATAAAAAGGAATTGAGTAGAAACGGAAATGAATAGGGAGTTTCTAACCCGTTTGGAACTAATTTAACTCATTTGGAACAATACTGACTAAATACAATGAACTAATGAACAGTTACTAAATGTAACAATGTAATGATAAATCCTACTGCAGTAAATGATTGGGGTGTTCCGGAGCTCCGTGGTGATGCCAGTGATTTCTGATCAAGACACTGGTAGATCCCACACATACACTGAAAAGTCACTGAAAAGCCATATGTAAGCCATATAATGAAATTACTTATTGAATGAAAAAAATGATATTGGACTAAAGTGTCCCATAAGCCATCTAATGAATGCTCAATGTAATCCGAATGACATGGAACGAATGAAATGAACTGACTAACATTTCCCTTGGAAAGAAACTAAATTGAATGATAATAATACTATTGTAATTGTAATTTAGTCATTGATTATTAATTGGCTACACTGTACAGGATATCGTACTGTTCTAAATTTAATGGTCTAGAGTCATTGCATTGAGAAATGGACAAATTTAGCATGAATTGTTATAAATTTGTTTATACATTGCCGAACCGTCGTGTTCATAGTGTTATTGATGGCATTACAGGCCCAGTTGCCCGTCCTGGCCTTGCAGAGGCCATCCCGCCAGCGGAAGAGGCCCATCCGATACCTACAGGAGGTCTAGCCGAATGGACTTGAGTCGGAGTGCCTATGAGTGAATGTTTTGGAATTATTTTAATAAATACTTTTGTTATAAATCATTTTGAGATGTAACTAAATTTCACCTGCATTGTATTTTGTATATGCAGTGGTTGACTTCATTGGACTGTAATTTTGTATACGTGGACCTTACTTTTGATGTAAAGTTAATTGTTGTCAATGTATATATATATTTCCCCAAAATGTACATTTGATAGGTATGCATGTCAGATCCCTTGTGAGTCTTGTCTAAACTTCGGTTAATTTAAGATTTGCGGGAATAAGTACGTTGGATTTGCGATCCGGGTTAAACCCGATTAGTCCGGTCTCGGGCCCAGGTCGTGACTGAATCCCTTCTATTATCCGCACCAGAAAATTGTCAATTCCTGAAAGATGTGCTTGGCGTTGAATTGGGAGCATGATAATAATTCAATTATCATTCCCACAGCTATCGACCATAAACTGGAGCTCCCAGCTGCAGTCAAGACCTCCTAAGAGAGAAAAACCAAACATGCATCGAAAATGACCAATGAAATGTGCAATTCATTCCTTATGTACCAGAACTCAATGCCTTACTCTCTGAAAGTGACCAACTTGGTTTGTGGATTCCATGAGGTTGACAGCCTTACTGAAGGACGCGTGCACACCGGTGGCAATGACAACTGCCCTGACTCACTTTCCTTACATGTGGAACCAGTCTAAACACCATGCCATCACCAGGACCTTGAACTCCCCTGTGAGAGCAGACTGCAAGGCAAGGAAACAGACCAAATGTTTACATAGGTAGGATTAATTCAGTTTCTTAAAAAGTACATGATGTGTCCAGCTACCAGTATCAAGCTGCAGCTATGCTCCTTTCAAGTAAACTTGCAACTAATTTATTCATAGTTTGGGCATAGTCTTTGACATCGCTAAGTGAGGTCATCAGAATTTGGTGATTTCTTCTTGTTGCACTGACTCATCACAATTCAAATAAATATAGCTCATCCAAACACATAATAAATAACATCATTTATGAAAGAAAAAAAAACATTTCAAGAGTCAAATTACATCTTGGATTATTGACTTCTTATGACAGTCTCCACATTAACATAAGAATTTAAATGTAGTCTATATGGATATAAAAATTCAAGAGGTTTTGCTAGTTGTTAATCCAGTCTTCAGTTTATAAACGGAAACTTCTGCCTATTCCTCTATTATTTTGCGATAAAAGCTTATTAACCTTTGACTTCTAACTTGATTCTGACATCATCAAACCCCACCCCCATTCCAAAAATTTTAGGTCTGAATAACAGGCTGGGCTTGGTACTCACCCGAGTCACAACTCAACAGATCATTGAATCAGGTAAGTTGAATTGGGTACGACCGAGCCAAAGCAATTGCTCAATTAGACTCACCTAAGTTAACTTGACTCAATGGCTTTCCAAGATGAGCCATGCTTTTTGGATATTTTAACACTGGTGTGAAGTGCATGGAATCTACTTTGTTGATCAAGGCACGGAATACTAAACTGTAGCTCCTTTTTTTTATGATTAGATTTGCATTATAGATTGCCCTTCATATCAAGTTATACCACACATTAAAATCCTGTGAATTATAAGACATCTTTCACATCCAACGCACAAGTGGGAAGATGGGTTTTCATTTCACCCACTAAAATGCACTATTTATTCCCTGTAAGCATGCCCTTAGCCCCTTACACAACAACTTTATAAAAAAAGGGCACACAGAGAGCAGCATAATAATATCAGTGCCCAACTAATCTACAATACTTAACTTCTTTTTGTAATATTCAATCTTTTTTCTCAGCTCATGACCTCCTCCAAGGGACCTTCCAGTTTGTCAATTTCATCGATAAACACCTTCTTGCCTGCATAATTCATAGTTCTTCTCTTGGGGTTGGGGACGCGGTCGCCCTCCTTGACTCCAGTGACACCATCCACTTTTTTCATGCTATTGATCTTCGCGGGTACACTATTGCCTTCTTTGACAGTACTGGTGGCATTTTCACCTTCAGGGGCAAGTGCTATTCTTTGGCCTTGTAGAGTTATGGAGAAAGCTTGACCTAATCTCATTAATATCAAGGTATTTATATACAGCCTATACTTGATCAACAAGTAAACATCAAAACATTCCTAATATAACTAGGAACCAATATACACGGCCAACCATTCCTAATTACATGCTAGGCCTAGGACTCTCACAAGCCCAAGATAAACATTAACTAAATATAACTATATTTAACTATATTTAGCCCAATACCCCCCCTCAAGTTGGAGCATGTGGATCACGAATGCCCAACTTGCGGAGAAGAAATTCAAATTGACTTTTGCCCAATGCCTTTGTAAATATATCCACCAGTTGCACTCGAGTGGGAACATATGAGGGACTAATGAATCCTTCGGATATAGCGTCCCGAATGAAATGACAGTCAATCTCGATGTGCTTTGTCCATTCATGAAAGACTGGATTCTGTGCAATGTATAGCGCAGACTGACTATCACAATACAAGTTCATGGCCCTGGGATGATTAACACCCAAACTGAGTAGCAAGCCTTTCAACCACTTCAACTCACAAGTAGCAGCCGCCATACAACGATACTCCGCTTCGGCAGACGAGCGAGAGACCATATGCTGTTTCTTTGTCTTCCAAGATATCGGAGAGTGGCCAAGTAAAACAAACCATCCTGTCAAGGAACGACGAGTAAGAGGGCAACTTGCCCAATCCGAGTCACACCACCCCGAGAGAAAAAGTTCACTATCAGATCGGAGGAGGATGCTCTGTCCCGGATTTCTCTTCAAGTAGCGTACCACTCTAAGCATCACCTCCCAATGCTCTTGTCTAGGTGCCTGCATAAATTGGGATAGTATATGGACAGAGTATGAAAGCTCCGGGCGCGTGACAGACAAGTAAATCAAACGCCCAATCAACCGTCGATACGGCTCAGGATCAGTTAGCAGAGGACCTTCGGCTAAGGCTAATCGATGATTCTGCTCCAAGGGAAAAGCTGCAGGTTTGGCGCCAAGGAGTCCTGCTTCTGTGATAATGTCGAGGGCATACTTGCGTTGGCACAGAAAAATGCCTTCGGAATTCCGAGCTACTTCAAGCCCAAGAAAATATTTAAGGACACCAAGGTCCTTCATGTGAAAACATTCACTCAAATAGACCTTGAACTCTTTAAGGGAAGCTGGATTATTGCCAGAAATAATCAAATCATTAACATAAACAAGAACGTTGATATGTACCCGCCCTTTATGTAAGGTGAACAAAGAGTAGTCGGAGTATGATTGTCGGAAGCCGTAGTTCCTCAAAGCAGCAGCCAACTTTGCGAACCAACATCGTGGAGCTTGGCGCAACCCATATAGTGACTTCCGAAGCCGACATACCATATCAGGTTGAGTAACAGAAAAGCCAGGGGGAACTTTCATATAGACCTCCTCATCTAAATCACCATGGAGGAAAGCATTGTGGACGTCCATCTGATGAAGCTCCCAATTCTTAGCTGTAGCAACTGCAAGAAAGGCTCGTACCATAACCATTTTGGCCACTGGCGCGAAAGTCTCAGTATAATCTAGCCCTGCAACCTGATGATTTCCATAAACCACCAATCGAGCTTTCAGTCTCTCAATGCTATTGTCGGAGTTGTACTTGATTTTGTACACCCAACGACTACCAAGTGCCCATTTACCATGAGGCAACTTCTCCATAACCCATGTTCCGTTGTCTTCAAGGGCACGGATCTCCTTTTGCATGGCTTCCCGCCAACCTGCATCTTTCACTGCTTCCTTGAAAGATTTAGGTTCATGTCCTGCTGTTATTGCTGCAAGAAAATTTTTGTGTTTCACAGAAAAACGCTCACAACTTACATAATGTGCAATAGGATAGGGTTTACCTGAGGAATGCTGTGTCGCAGACGAACTCTGGGAGGGACTCAACTTTCGTATAGTGTGCATCACAAAATCTTGAAGACGAACCGACTTATTCTTGGTTCGCAGACCTCGACCAAGGTTAGTTTGACACTCCTCCACACGCACATCTTGTGCGCCACTACCCGCAGCAGCCCCATGACCACTGCCCGTAGCAGACCCATCACCACTTGCGTCCACGTCTAAGGGCGCAGCACTTCCACCACCATCAGCATCGAGCCCTTGTGGCTCAACATTCTCAAATCCAAAGTCGTCATCGTGTCCTATGTCATTGACGATTTTAATGGGTTCCCGTTCCCCAACTATTTCGTTAGAGAAAGGAAATTCATCCTCAAAAAATACAACATCCCTGCTTACAAAAAATTCCCGAGTATCCAAATCAAAGAGCTTCCACCCTTTCTTGCCATAGGGGTAGCCGACAAAAACACATTTTCTACCCCGACTAGCAAATTTATCGCCTTTGTGACGCTGGTTATGAGCATAACATAAAGATCCGAAAACACGTAAGGGTGCGTAGGAGGGAGGTTTGCCAAACAAAACTTCAAATGGGGTTTTATTGTCAAGCACAGAAGAGGGAGTTCTGTTAATTAGATAGCACGCACCCAACACACACTCCCCCCAAAAATCAATAGGTAAGTGTCCCTGAAAGCATAAGGCGCGAGCAACATTCAAAATATGTCTATGTTTACGTTCAACTCTTCCATTTTGTTGTGGTGTTCCGACACAAGAAGTTTGAAAAATAATTCCATTTTCATTGAAATAATTTTTCATGCAATTAAACTCCGTCCCGTTATCACTTCTAACAATTTTAACTTTCTGCTCAAATTGACGGCCGACCATAGCAAAGAAATGCATAAACATTTTCGAGACTTCCTTCTTATCACATAAAAGATATACCCAAACAGCTCTAGAGAAATCATCTACTATTGTCAAAAAATAAGAAGCACCACAAGAAGAGGGAGTACCATACGGACCCCATAAATCACAATGTATTGTTTCAAAAATTCTAGTTGCACGACTATCACTAACAGGAAACCTATCACTGGTTTGTTTGGCACGTTGACATACATCACATGCTTTATTCTGCTTAATACGACCACTACTAACATGAGGGAGAAAATTCACCGCTTTATCAGACGGATGTCCCAATCGTTTGTGCCACAAAGTCGTCGATGTCGTGCCATCCACCTTCAAAGCTCTTACTCGTGGAACACCCCGAAAGTAGTAGAGTCCATCCCTTCGTTCACCCTCTCCAATCAGCATCCTCGAAGTTTGGTCCTGAATAACACACACATTATTAGTAAATTGTATAAAACAACGTTTTTCATCAATTAATTGAGACACAGAAATCAAATTTCAATTTAATTTCGGCACAAAAAGAACATTAGTGAGTCTCATTCCTCCATCAAGCACCGCGACTCCTTCCTTCGTCGCCACAACCTTTTGTCCGTCCGGAAGTCCTGCAGGGCACTCCATAACGTCCCGTATTTCCATTAGGCATGTTAAATCACCAGTGACATGATTCGAGGCTCCTGTATCGACGATCCATGTCAAAGCATTAGACTTGGACTTACCATTCATCCGATCACCGTTGCCTTTTTGATTACCAAGTAAGTCTAGCAAGGATTGCCATTGATCTGCGGCCAAGCTTGGGAGTCCCGACGCCTCGCCCACATGCGATCCCGATGTCGATGTTGCAGCAGCCCCACGTCCGCTGCCACTAGTGACTGCAGCATTGGCGCGCACTGCCCCTCCGCGTCCGTGGCCAGACACACCTGCTGGTGCCGAGGCTCCACGACTTCTGCCCGCGCCTCAGCCTGCACCTCTTGGGCGGTCTCCCCACCAATCAGGGAACCCCACCAACTGGAAGCAACTATTGTCGTCGTGACCCGATTGATTACAGTGAGAACAATACAGATTTGCTCTATTCTTCCAGTCAGATTTTCCCTTCCCTTTTGTCGCCGTGCGCACTGCAAAACTCACCACGTCGTCACGCTCTTCCTTTTGTCGAGAAGCACTTCGGACAAGTTCCTCTTGGATGAGCGTTTGGTATGCACGATGGGAGGGGATCATGCGATAAAAGATTCGACTTTACCATACCATAGGTGTCGTCGTGAAGACCCATGAGAAATTGGTGAAGCCGTTCTTCCTCTCGACGCTTCTCGAGCTTCGCGCCAATATTGCACTTGCACTTCCCACACTTGCAGCCCGGTATGGGTTCATAGCTGCCGAGTTCATCCCACAACACCTTCAACTTGCCGTAGTAAGTCACGACAGGCATTGTCTTTGTTTGTTTGCAATCCGCAATGGCTGCCTTCAATTGCTGAATTCGGGGACCATTGACCACGCAAAACCGATCCTTGATGTCGTCCCAAAGAAGTTTTGCATCTTCATAATAGGAGATGGTAGATTTGAGGCTCGGGTCGATTGTATGCATAATCCAAGAAACTATCATGGATTGAACCGTGAGCCAATCGTCCATCTTCTCTGCTTCAGTTGGCTTCGTGTGTGTTCCATCGACGAAACCAAATTTTTGGCGTGCCCTAAGCGCCAATCGAATGGACCTACTCCACTCTTCATAATTCTCTCCACGTAGTTGAACGTGCGTAATTGTATTACTCGGATTATCTTGTGATCCGAGGAAATACGGAGAGGTGGGATCAATCTTCTTGTCTCCTCCTCCTGACATGGCTGCCGGTTTTTCGTGAGATGTGTTTGATTTTGGTTCTTGTCTCTGATACCATGTAGAGTTATGGAGAAAGCTTGACCTAATTTCATTAATATCAAGGTATTTATATACAGTCTATACTTGATCAACAAGTAAACATCAAAACATTCCTAATATAACTAGGAACCAATATACACGGCCAACCATTCCTAATTACATGCTAGGCCTAGGACTCGCACAAGCCCAAGATAAACATTAACTAAATATAACTATATTTAACTATATTTAGCCCAATAGGCCTTCTTTGGCATTGGGGACTTTCGCCTTTTGAGCCACTTACGGCCACACTATTGTCACGTTCGACACTGGTGCCACTTTTGCCTCCTTCAGCACCTGTGGCTGCCCTATTGCCTTCTTTAACACTGGTGGCACTTTTACCTTCAGAGGCACTTGAGACAACGCTATTGCCTTCCTTGATACTGGTAGTTTGTTTGCCTTGGGTGGCACTTGGGACGGCGCTATTGCCTTCCTTCACACTATCGGCACTTTTGCTTCCCATGGCACTTGGGACAACGCTATTGCCTTCCTTAATACTGGTACTTCTTTTGCCTTCGATGGCACTTCGGATGATGCTATTGGCTTCTTTCACATTATTGGCACTTTTCCCTTCTATGGCACTTGGGATGTCGACGTTATTGCCTTCCTTCATACTTGTGGCACTCTTGCCTTGCGTGACACTTGAGATTGCGCTACTGCCTTCTTTCACACTAGTGGTACTTTTTTCTTGGGTGGCACTTGCAGTGACACTTTTGCCATCTTTGACACCGGTGGCACTTGATTCCTTGACATTGGTTGCACTTTCTCTTCTGTATCGCTTACGAGGCCATTGTCTTGCTTGGCCTTAGAGATGCTTTTGACTTTGGTGTCACCTGCGATTCTGTTGCCACTACCATTGCCTCCACGACTCCTGCGGGGCCCTTGCCTCTGTCAAGTACATCATCTACTTTCTTACACAGCAGAAATGTTGGCATTGTCTTCAAATTGAACTCCTTCAACACATCCTGTGAATCATCACCACTCAGGGCCTTTAGGGGTGCATTTGTGTGGTCATTCGGACTAAATGAGAGATTACCTAGGTGGACCACATGACCACACGTCTATCCGATCTAATATTTCCTACGTGCCCAAGTTCGTCCCCAATCTTCAAGTTTCAACACTATGTTAATAAGGGCGAAGAATGGGTGTTCTCTAGTCTAAAGCTCAGCTGGTAAGTGATAATGGGTATATGAGTTTGAACCCTCAAAGTATATATAAAAAAAATTGGTTGAAGAATGGGTTGGAATAACCTTTGTTTCGTACATGTTGAAGTTCAACCCACATTTGACGCATTTCTAAAATGGTCAGATAATCTCAATTTGCATTCAATGTTGAGCAATTGGACTTGACCCGCATTACAAACATTCAACGTGGGTTGTCCATTTAATCTAATCTGACCCAACCCAACGTGTAGAATTACTGCACAAGCCCAATCCACTTCAGTCTTCAAGTAAGTATTAGCTAAAAGAAACCCCAAAGTAGAAAGTTGTGAAAACCACCTATCTATCTAAATCTGTTCATATCTATAGGTCAACTTTAATCCAACCCATTTAAATTGGTTTTACAGTCAGTTTTAAACTGGCCCATTTTTATTACGTGGAGCGAGGGAAATCGGACATTGCATTTCTAATATATTGGCGGGAACTCAGAACTGATTCGAATTGTCTCTTTTCTTCGAAGATTTGAATTTCTCCAATCAATATCTTAGAAGAAGAAGAGATTTCGATGGTGACGAAGACGAAAGGGATGGAGAAGGTTAGAGTTTCTGATAACATGAGGGGTTTTATCCTCATTGGGATGGGTTTAACGTGGATGCAGTAGACCAATGACGAATGTCTATTTAGGCAGTCATGATCTAGAATAAGTGCCTTTAATCTTGGAATGCATTAACCTGAGGAGTAAACTACTTAATATAGATCCCACTTTCTCTCCTGCACATCCTAATGGGATTAGAAATCCTAGCCTCACTTAAACTGGGCAGCTAAAACTAGCAATCACATTGCTACAATAGCTTTTGTCGTAGTGTACATGGACACATTCCCTAGGGACATTTTGATAGCCAAGGGGAATTGTTTGCACATATTGTTGTGGATGTTAATGATCCTAACTCACATCAGGAGGCGATGAAATCATCAAATTTGAACCAATGGAGCGTCGTGATGAGTGATTAGGTTAGTGATACGAAATAATTTAAGATAAGAAGAGAATAGAAGAAGGAAGGGACTGTTTGAGAATAAAACTGCATATCTTATTTGAACTCATCCAGGCTATATATAGCCACACAACTAGTAGGGAAATAACAACAATGCTAGAGAATAGGAATGCTGAAAAACAGGACAAAGAATAGCACCCCCGTAACAGATTCAACAAACAACTAAGACCAAGTCTTCCATCTTGCCACTACACCACGTGGTTTGCCACTACACCACGTGGCCTGGTTCTGGTGCGTATAGAGTGGCACATATCATTCCCCACCGCTTAAGAATCCTTGTCCACAAGGATGAAATCAGGATAGGACTTGGTGAAACGCCATTCATTCTCCCAGGTTGCGTCTTCGGCTGGTGCACCGACCCATTTTACCAGGATTTCAGATTTCGGGTGGTATTTATCCTTGCGGATAACACGTCGATCTAAGACAACTTCGGGTTGTGGAAGGAGAGACGAAGTATCCGAGACAGGGGGAAGTTGGGCAGAGGTTGGAGTAACTGGACCCAAGTGCTTCCTTAACAAACTGACATGAAACACATCATGAATTTGAGAACCCTGAGGCAAAGCCAGCTTATAAGCCACCGGACCAACCTTCTCAATGACTTTGTATGGACCAAAGAAACGTGGGGCGAGCTTCAGGGAGGCCCGAAAAGCCACAAAAGTCTGTCTATAGGGCCGGAGTTTCAAATATACATAATCTCCTACTACGAACGATACTTCTCGCCGGTGTTGGTCCGCTTGACATTTCATCCGATCTTGAGCCAGCAGTAGGTTATGTCGCAGCTCACGTAGGATGGTATCTCGGTCACAAAAGTACTCATCAACTGCTTGGACATGTGAAGTGCCTGGGACATAAGCCAGTAAGCTTGGAGGCGGATTGCCGTAAACGGCTTCGAAGGGTGTCATCTTGGTGGAGGAGTGAGTGGAAGTGTTGTAGCTGAGCTCGGCCCAGGGAATCCATTCGAACCATTTCCGCGGCTGGTCCCCTGTAAAACAGCGTAAATATTGCACCAAGGTTCGATTGACAACTTTTGTTTGTCCGTCGGATTGGGGATGGTAACTTGAGCTCATACACAACTTGGTGCCTTGCAGTTGGAACAATGTGTGCCAAAAGGAGCTGATAAACACCTTGTCTCGGTCGCTAACGATTGATGTCGGAATACCGTGCAAACGAACCACATTGGCAACAAATGCCTTGGCGACAATTACAGCCGTAAATGGGTGTTTCAAGGCTACGAAGTGAGCATATTTCGTCAAGCGGTCGACGACTACCATGATGGAAGTATATCCATTAGAAGATGGTAACCCTTCAATAAAGTCCATCGAGACATCAGTCCACATTTGAGTAGGGATAGGTAGCGGTTGAAGCAACCCCGCCGGCTTCATACAATCGGTTTTGAACCGCTGACAGACATCACATTCTCGCAAAAAATCTTTCACCGTCTGGCGCATATTAGACCAAAGGAAGCTCTGTTTGATACGGAGGAGAGTTTTATGAAATCCAAAGTGCCCACCTATGGGTGACGAATGGCAGTCAGCCATTATCTTCGAAAGCAAGGGGGAGGTGGGGCTCAAATAGACTTTGTCTCTTTTGAACCAAACGCCATCACGTTGGAGCAGCTTGTGGGCGGCTTGAGAGGGTTGTTTTTGTAATAAGTCTGCATAAAATGAGTCCTGTTGGACTTCCTTTTGAAGCATTGGCCACCAATCTGCACGTGGTTGAGAAATGGATAAAAATTGTAATTCCACTATACGTGACAAAGAATCTGCACTTTGATTGTCAGGCCCTCGTTTATACTCGATTTCATAATCATAACCAAGGATTTTTGGCAACCATCGTGTTTGTGCTGGTGTAGTAATTCGTTGCTCCAATAGGTACTTGAGACTTTTTTGGTCAGTGCGGACTGTAAATGGTTTCCCCAGCAAGTATGGACGCCACTTCTTGATTGCTTTGACAATAGCCAACATTTCTTTCTCGTAGGTGGACAATGCCAATGCCGAGCCTTTCAATGCTTGGCTAAAGTACGCCACTGGTTGATTTTGTTGGATAAGAATGGCACCGAGTCCGATTCCGCTAGCATCGCATTCAATTACAAAACACTGAGTAAAATCGGGAAGGCGTAAGACTGGCGGTGATGTCAATGCCTCTTTCAATTGTTTGAAGGCCAACTCGGCTGCCTCATTCCATTGAAATCCCTCCTTGCTCAAGAGACGGTTCAGAGGAGTTGCTATACATCCGAATTGACGGATAAATTTCCGGTAGTATCCTGCTATACCGAGGAACCCACGGACCCCTCTTGCTGTTGTTGGTGTTGGCCACTCAATGACAGCTTGTATTTTGGTTGGATCAACCGAGACCCCCTGCTCTGAAATGACGTGACCCAAGTAGTCGACCTGTAAAACTCCGAATCGACATTTCGACTCTTTTGCAAACAAACTGTTAGTGGATAAGATCTGCAGAACAATTTGCAAATGTGTGAGATGGTCTTCCCATGATTTTGAATATACTAGAATGTCATCAAAGAAAACCAAAATAAATTGCCGGAGATAGGGACGGAAGAGATCATTCATGAGACTTTGGAAGGTTGCTGGAGCGTTAGTGAGACCAAATGGCATCACAATAAACTCGTAATGTCCTTCGTGCGTCCGGAATGCGGTTTTAGGAATGTCGTCTTCTTGCACGCGGATTTGATGATATCCAGACCGTAGATCCAATTTGGAGTAAAATTTGGCACCGTGGAGCTCATCTAATAGTTCATCAATGATAGGAATTGGATACTTATCTTTAATTGTGATGTCATTTAGAGCTCGGTAATCCACACAAAATCTCCAAGCGCCATCTGCTTTCTTTACCAACAAAACGGGGGAAGAGAATGGACTGTGGCTGGGCCGTATCAAACCAGATTGCAAGAGCTCTTTTATCATTTTCTCTATCTCAGTTTTTTGGTAATAAGGGTATCGATAAGGCCTCACACTGACTGGTCCCGCGGTTGGTTGCAATGGAATGGGATGATCATGTGACCGCCGTGGAGGTAAGCTGGTAGGTGTTTCAAATACCTGAGAGAATTTTGCTAGGAGGTGGCCCATCTCAGGTGGGTAGGGAGTTGGTTGACTGTTGCAGTTGGCAGGAATTATTTGAAAAAACAGCCCAGTGCTTTGTAATCCATTGAATTCCTTGTTAGTTAAGGCTTCGATACCCGTTCGTCCCAATCCTTGGAATGTATGGGAAGTTCCTGCCATGTTGAAGTCCATGGTGAGTTGCTTGTAGTCAGTCTTGATGGGTCCGAGAGTGGCAAGCCATTGCACTCCCAATACCAACTGACATGCGGCGACATGAAGGATGTAATAGTCGGCGGTGACGGGAAGCCCTTGAATGGTGATGGTGAGCGTCCGACATTGGCCCGCACACTCTATTTTCTCTCGGTTAGCAACCATGACTTGGAATTTCTTATCCTGGATTACTGGTAACCCGAACTTAGAGACGATGGCCTGATCAATGAAGTTGTGAGTGCTGCCAGCATCAATTAGCACCGTAACATGCTTGTTTTTCAACTTGCCAAGGACACGTATGGTTTGTGGGTGTTCGGTACCTGCAATTGCATGGAAAGAAATTTCGGGTAGAGCTTCATGAGGTTCAGGTTCTGGTTGATCGTCATCAATATCCTCGATGCCCGTATGGGGTGAATCCTCGATCATGAACAATTGCGGTCGTTCGCAACGATGGCCTGGAATGAACTTCTCGTCACAATAATAGCATAACCCTTTCTCCCGTCGTTCTCGGGCCTCTTGATTGGTGATTCGGCGGAAGGTTGCTGGTTGAGTATTGGAACTCTGGTGGATGCGCTGGGTTGGTGGAGGTCCTAGCACACCCGCTATTGGGTTGGGTGAAGTCTTTGATGTAGCAAAAGCTGGTTGGGGACGGAGCTGCTGGTTTGGTCTCCTCTGCAGCTGGTTGCGTTCCTCGATTAGCCGAGCCACTCCTACTGTATCTGCCAAGGTTCCTGGTTGTTTAATTTTTACATCTATGCGTATGTCATCTCGGAGTCCTGCAATAAAACAACCAATTAGGAACTTTTCTGGCAGGCCGTCAACTCGGTGGGAAAGCTTTTCAAAAGCTTCTTGATAAGCTGCTACGGTGGTGGTTTGTTTAAGGCGAGTCAGAGCTTCGGATGGGTCCTCGTAGTCGGTTGGACCAAATCGGAGTTGTACAGCCTTGGTGAACTCATCCCATGTGAGTGGTCCACGAAACTTCGTCAACCACCTGTGCCATTGCAGGGCGATGCCTTCTAGATGGAAGGAGGCCAGCTGAACTTGTTGTGCTGGTGCAATGCCTTTGAATTCAAAGTATTGTCCTGCCTTGTAAATCCATCCAGTTGGGTCGTCTCCGTTAAATTTTGGGAAGAACAACTTGAGGTGTTGATGGGAGTGGTTATTCATGGGGTTTGAACGGGAAGTGTGTGGGTGTGAGGATTCGTCACGTGCAAATGGGTTGGTTTCGGGAAAGATAGTGTTTTGGCTACGTAAGGCTCGAAGAGATTGAAGCTCGGTTAACACTGCTTGTAAGGCTGCGTTCACCTGATCGAAACTGCTCTCGTGTCGTGCCAAGATTTCGTTGACATCATTGCGGAATTCTGCATTTGTTTTGCCGCGAGTGTCCATGGACGAAACCTGCTCTGATACCACTGATACGAAATAATTTAAGATAAGAAGAGAATAGAAGAAGGAAGGGACTGTTTGAGAATAAAACTGCATATCTTATTTGAACTCATCCAGGCTATATATAGCCACACAACTAGTAGGGAAATAACAACAATGCTAGAGAATAGGAATGCTGAAAAACAGGACAAAGAATAGCACCCCCGTAACAGATTCAACAAACAACTAAGACCAAGTCTTCCATCTTGCCACTACACCACGTGGTCTGGTTCTGGTGCGTATAGAGTGGCACATATCAGTTAGAACTTTAAGAAAAGACGAGGCACGGGAAATACTGATTTGCCGAATGGTAAGGAAGGTGAAAGGCCTTTGGTAGTAAGTGGGTTTTGAAGATCAAAAGAAAATTTGATGGATCTATCGATAAGTTCAAAGCTTTCTTGCCAGTGGATTACGAGTAACTTTCTTTTTTATAGTAACGTTTCTACCAATTAATATGCATGTTTTTTTGCCAATTGTCATGTTCTTGGACCTGGAGTTGCACCAAATGGATGTTAAGACTTAAGACTACATTTCTTGATAGAGATCCAGAGACATAAATTTATATTAACTACTAATGAGATATGTTGAGAAAGGCAGTCTACAAGCTCAATAAATCTATTTATGGGCTAAAGCATTCCTCTAGACAATAGTATATGAAATTTCATGATGTTGTGCTAACATCAGGATTTTCTGTGTTATGAGGACCATTGAATCTGCATTAAGAGTTCTATTATAGAAGAGGTATTCAGAGGGATCAATTCCATCCATCTTGATTCTAGTAGTATGACAGTCCGTCTGAGCCATTGGAGCTTGAGGAGTAGGGCTATCTCCAGAAGGTTTTCCCCAACAGATCTTCATGGATCTCTGTTTCTGCCGAAGCATAGGTTTGATATTGTAGGCCATGCTGATAAGATGGCTGCGCAATGCCCCAGCCAATGCAAGCTTTGTTTAATTGAAGGATATTGAGAAGATTAATGATCTCTTTCTGTCAGCAGCTAGCTTCTTGATTTTACTTATGTGGGGCTCCCTTTGCTTGACGAAGTCGCACAACCCTCTATGTAGGAATTGGACCAAACTTCACTCCATTAGAAGTTATTGTGTGCCATTGGATTGGCTCATATGTAGAATATATAACTTTATATTTCACACATAAGCAATCCAGCAGTATGAGTGAATTGGTTCCTCTATTTGAAATTTCATTCGGCATGAGTAGGAACCGAGATTCCAAAAAATGCTTGACTTGATCGAGTCACCACTGAATCGGTCAAGTCAGACCGACATGGAATTTGTACAAACTCGCATAGACCAGCATGAGATTGGTACATATTGAGACGCTCAATAACTCAAGCAAAATCATAAAAATGAACTCATTTTATTCATTTTTCCTCTGAACTCATTTTATTCATTTTTCCTCTGAACTTTACAGTGAAAGGGACAAGTAGTAGTATGGTATCCTAAATCAATTCTTATTCAACAAAATGGATATTGGGACCTACAAGTAGTATTAGTCCAGCGGCAAACAGTATGAGATTGATTATCAATGTTACATGAGATTTTTCAGTAAGAAGATGAAGCGGAAGTTGTTTTATATTTTAAGCATTTTATCCATTGGATTCCATAATTTATCCAATAAGGATTGTAATTTGCAGTAATGAGGATGAAGATAGGCTCGAGCCAACTTAGTTAATATTGTGGTTCGTGGTTTGTTATCTAAATGGTACTATGGGTGTTGAGTTATATAATGGGCTTGGCAAGTAGGATATGCTAAACTCGTGCCCTAGTAAATACTGGTGCTGTATCGAGTATCGATACGAGTGTTGTATCGGTCCGACATAGATACATGGGCACATAGAAGTATCTGGGCATCATAGCTCAAACCCATTGCCGCCCCTACTTAGAGGAGACGGATTGTTACATGCTACTCTTTAAGTGGAGCCATCCAGTGGACCAGAACTTATTGCAACATCCAGATAATTAGAACTAAACAAATCCCCACACTTCCTATCATAATTTTTAGCTTAAAACAGGGTTTCATCTGAGCTATCTACAATTACGTTCTTCACAGTTATGTTCATTGATGTGGCTTTAGGTTTTTGCCACTACCATTTGTGGACTATGAAAAAAAAAAAGCATTTCAAGAGTCAAATCACATCTTAGATTATTAGCTTCTTATGACAGTCTACATGTTAAAATAAGAATTCAAATGAGGTCTATACGGATATAGTAATTCAAGGAGATTTTGCTAGTTGTTAATCCAGTCTCCAGTTTATAAATGAACTTCCGCCCATTCCCCTATTATTTTGCGATAAAAGCTTATTAACCTTTGACTTCTAACTAGATTTTGAAGTCATCAAAGCCCACCCTGATACCAAAAATTTTAGGTCTGAATAACAGGCTGGGCTTGGTACTCACCCGAGTCAGGATAAGTCAATTCAACTCAACAGATCACTGAATCAGGTAAGTTGAATTGGGTACGACCGAGCCAAAGCAATTGCTCAATGAGACTCACCTAAGTTACTTGACTCAATGACTTTTCAAGCCGAGCCAGGCTTTTGAGATGTTGTAACTCTGGTGTGAAGTGGAATCTACTTTGTTGATCAAGTCACGAATATTAAACTGTAGCCCCTTTTTTTATATGATGAGATGTGCATTATAGATTGCCCTTCATATCAAGTTATACCACACATTAGAATCCTGTGAATTAGAAGATATCTTTTACATCCAACGCATAAGTTGGGGAGATGGGTTTTCATTTCTCCCACTAAAATGCACTATCTATTATTCCCTGTATTCCCTAAAACACGCCCTTAGCCCATTACACAACATCATTATAAAAAGACACACAGATCATAATAATATTAGTGCCCAACTAATCTACTATACCTTACTTCTTTTTGTAATTTTCGATCTTTTTTCTCAACTCATGACCCAACTCCTCCAAGGGACCTTCACCCAACTTCTCCAAGGGACCTTCCATTCTGTCAATTTCATAGATAGAGACCTTCTTGCCTGCATAATTCACAGTTCTTCTATTGCCTTCTTTCACACTAGTGGCACTTTTTTCTTGGGTGGTTCTTGCAGTGACACTATTGCCTTCTTTGACACCGGTGGCACTTGATTCCTTGACATTGGTAGCACTTTTCACTTCTGTAATGCTTGGAAGGCCATCGTCTTGCTTGGCCTCAGGGATGCTTTTGACTTTGGTGTCACCTGCGATTCTGTTGCCACTACCATTGCCTCCACCGACTTCTGCGGCGCCCTTGCCTTTGTCCAGGCCATCATCTACTTTCTTGCACAGCAGAAATGTTGGCATTGTCTTCAAATCGAACTCCTTCACCACATCCTGCGAATCAGCACCACTCATGGCCTTCAGGGGTGCATTTGTGTGGTCATTCGGACCAAGTGGGAGATTTCGTTGTCCACATGACCACACGTCTAATAATTATAGGTCCCAAGTTATGTCTAACTAAGGGGATCATGATTAGTCAACCTGTTGGGGTAAGAAGTAAATACCTGCAAGAGATCGATATCGACTCTGGCAAATTTCACATCTGGGAATTCCTCAGCTAGCTTTCTCATGGGCGGTTCAGCATCTATACACGATTGGCACCATGTTGTGGTGAAATTGATCACCATCTTCAGCATACATTGTTGTCATCATAAGAACAGATAAAAAAAAAAAAAAAAGACTACAACATCAGATTGCCTAGCAATGGAAGAAGACCATGTGGCATGTATTGAGTGAGAAGCTATATAAGAGGTTGGCTTACCAGGGTAGATTTGTTTGCATATTTTATGTAGCGACCCAAGTCGGCCTTTGATTTGATATTGAGATATCGCTGCTCCCTTAAAGAACAAGATGAACTGAGATTGGTAGATATTTGGGCTCCCATGTTGGTAGTTAGAGCTTACCAGCCGGGAACTACCTTATCTGCCTCTAACCCTTTAAAACTTCTTTTACAAGAATCTGAAAAAGGTGGAAGCTTGAACTGAAATGTATGGATGGTGCATTATTCAATGGGAAAAGCTGATGACTTGGGGATTAGATGCCAATGGAGCGGGCAAAACACATGCACGAGTATCATCGCTACTTGAGCTACTCGGGCTGGGGTCAGGCTTACTCATTTTCAGATAGACCAGGGTTGGACCAGCCACTTAAAGCCCAGACCAAGCTTGGAAATACATGTTAGAAGCCAGCCCGGGCCTAGATATACATCAATCCAGCCCATGAATACCCCTAAAAAGAATACATATCATGTGATATGGGCCATTCAATTCAAGTCCGAAATCCGTATCCCCTGAGTACATCCTTCCCTGGTGTGGAGTAAGTACCACAGTGGGACCCACTTAATGGAAATCCAAGCTACTCAAAATGAATGTTGCTCGGTTGGTAAATGGCTTCAAATTTTACTCCAAGTCGAGTTTGTCCCATTATAAGATTGAACATACCATTAATAATATAATTAACACAATATTAGTCCTATTCATGTGAATAGGACTAATATTGTGTTAATTATATTATTAATGGTATATTCAATTGAATAACGAGACCAATTCCTTTTGGAGTAAAACTTGAAGACATCTCATAAATAGGCGGGTGTCCATTTTAAGTGCGAGTGCCACTCCTTCTATCAAATTATTTTTTGTTTAATATAAGAGTGCCACTCCTTCCACTCACGGGAAAAGTGTGTGTGTGTGCCTACTATATTTGTTTCTCAAAATACGAGAGATGTTGTCCGAGCAACATATACAATTCAGCTTTGTAGGGCCCAACCTTTTGATCCACGTAGACCCTTTCACACACTAATCTCATGATCAAACACCAGGACCGATTTTACACTCATCAAACCTTTACACATTATTGGATCAAATCTCAAAGAAATCTATAGTTAAAAGAGCACTTATCACCAAATAATGGCTTTTAATCAATGGCTAGGATAATCTCACCGATTCATCACCTCTAGCCAAACATGTTATTATAAGAAAAAAGTGATTTCTCATACTAATGGTGTAAGAAGTTTAAAATGACTCAACCAAGGGCGAGCATCAATATTTTCCTTTACCCGGGACTCAATTGTAGATTGTTTGATAAGGAAGATTTATTACAGGAATTTGCCCTTGTGAAGAAAATGTTGCCTATTTTGTAATGCTAGTACGAATTACAGATCCCCTCCGGTAGTTATTACATGGGATCGTATTACATTCAAGATGAATCTCATGCCGTCCGGAGATATACCCTAAACTTTAATTCAAAAGGAATGGGTCCCACCATCTGATTGAACAAATGATTGAAATGTGATTACACTACGTCAAAAACGTGAGAAAACCACATTATTGGGCCCTTAATTGCCACAGCCACCTATGTCGTTATTTTTTACCCCGCTTCACTTAAAAAATAACATATGTATCTTGTGGTTTTGAGACCTAAGAGCCTGTTTAGATGTTTGATGAATTGAAGTATGGTGAGGTGAAGCATCACATCAAGAGAGAATAAAATATAAAGTGTTATGATGGTGTTTTGTTTTTAGTTGTTTGGTAAGGAATCTTTTTAACTTCTTATATAGAAAAATGGAGTTTTTTTTTTCCTTTTAGTGGAGAAAGGAGGTTGTTTTTTTTATTTTTTTTTGAAAAAGATGAAGGAAATTTTAAAATTGTATACTTTTAATATGACCCATTGTCTTTTCTTGTGTGATGGAGGCTTTACCTCACCTCACTTCACCACACACCCAAACACGCTAAAAATCACCTGTCACGACCCGAGCCCGAGATCCGGTAACCCCGAGCCGTGAGCCCATACTTACTCCCGTAAATTCCGAATTAACCGTAGTTAAAACGAAATCCACAAGGGATAACAATCTCAATAAACCTGACAAATACACAATCTGCGGAAAATTATTTCACTTGACAACATTAATTACAATTTACATGTATACAAAATAATGTTTCTTATACATGTATCATATCCATCATTCACTTGTCAAATAGTGCATGTCCAAAATATTGTGCAATGACCATTAATTACATCCCAAAATGATTATACAAAAAGAATGACTTCACAAAATGTTCCTCAAAACAAATATTCCTCCTTGCACTCGGATGCCCGTATTAAACGGTATCCCGGCCATTCCATTCGTTTAGTCCTCCTGGAGGAACCTGAGCGGTCTCCTCCTCTCCCGTCTGGGGCGCTGCCGCACCGGCAAGGGCAAACGGGCCTGTAATGCCATCAATAACACTAGTGAACACGACGATTCAACGATGTATAAACAATTCTTGCAATAGCATGTTAATTCATGAGTCAGACTCATTCACTATATCAATAACAATTCCAATTCTAGATAAGTCTAGAAAGTTCCTGCAATAACAATAAGCAGACATGAAAGTCAATCATGTGGACATGTATAGGGTGGTCACTACCATAGCATTCATTTCATTACATTTACCATCTTCCGTCAAAGGAAGGATTCATTATTACCATCTTCCCTCAAAGGAAGGATTCTTCTTCCAAACGGAAGGCATCGATCAATACCCATAGATACGATCGGAATATAGTGGGACTTACTAGTGTCCGGGCCAGGGACAACTAGCATCACCACGGAGCTCCGGAACGCCCCCAAATCCATCTACTGCAGTAGGATTAGACATATGTCCCATTTATTCATTCATTGAACTCATTTAAAGTTCTAAAACAACAGCTAGGTAGTGCCAGACTCAAGGGTCAATACTTTTCAATGAACAATCCATTTCTGGATTCGATTCAATACCATGATTCCCATAATAACCAGGGAATGGAATAATAGTGATATCAATCTTATTAGATTGGGACACAATATTACAATAAGGAATCGCTAGTCAACCTTGATTCCATTTAATTCTATCTTAAATCTAAACAACCATATAGGTGTAACCAACAGTTACTAAATGCATGTGTTATTCTTGATGAGCATCACATTTATTTTTGGTGTATGCATTATAGTTTCCGTAGTTAACACCCATGGAGTTTTAGACCACAATTTATTAACTATGAAGTTCTTCCTTCATTATCCTTAATTCTTAATAACTTCACTTTACTCCATGATTAGTCTTCGAACTAATTTAGGGAGCATTTATACTCACAATGAGTGCTCCAAATTTTCGTAAAAATCCAAAACTCGCTGAGTCCGATCGATTGGCCAAATTTTTACTCACAATTAATGTGTTGGTCAGTAACGGTCAGCTCGGCGGTTACCCGACGGTTAGCCGAAACTTGGTTGGCGGCTAGCCGAAATCTACTTAGCGGCTAGCCGAGATTTTCGGCGGTCAGCTCACGGTCAGTTCTCCAGAAGCTGACATTTCTGGCTCGATTTTTCGGTTACCTTACGGTTACCTCGCGGCTAGCCGAAATTTCCATTTCGGCTAACCGAAAATTGACGGTTAGCTTTTCAGAAGTTGTCTTTTTGACAGGAAACTTTGACTTCATTTCGGTCAGGTCGCGGTCACCTCACGGTTAGCTGAAATTTGGATTTCGGCTAACCGAAATATGGAGGTTAGCTTTCCAGAAGCTCACCCATGTTATGGATTCCGGCAGTTGGCTTCACGGTTAGCCTCGCGGCTAGCCGAAATATGCCCAGAACTCTATTTTCGAGCTTCAGAAGTTCTGGAGCAGCTTTTCTAAGGATGAGTTCCTTGAACTCCCTTCATTTCAATAATCTAATAGTCTTAGAAAGGGTATGTTTGTTGGGAATAACCATTGGAATCTCTCATTTTATCCTTATACACCCACTATTCACAACATTACTTCCAATACTCATTATTCATCACACTCAATCTATAGAAATTCTATAAAACTCTACAATGGTTAACAATAATCACAAGAGAATGTTTATACTTGCCTCTTGTAGTCAATGCACTCAAAGCCCTCTTTAATAGCTTGGCTTGAGCTCAAAATCCCCAAATCTCAACCCTAAATCCATAAAACATCGAAAATGCACGACCCTTAAGCTATTTATGCTAGAAACCTTCCCTCACTACTGAATAGAACTTGAAAACTCATTAAAAGTTCCAAACACTTACTTGTAGTTCAATGGAAGAGGCCTTGAGATCTTTCTCCAAGCTCTTCACTTCCAAAAATGGAGGAAAACGACTGGGAGGAGAAGATGAAGATGAATGGAGTAGCTCACTCCACTCCAATCACTTGTCAAAGCTTCCAATCTTCACATTCAACAGAGAGAAAATGGAAGAAAGAAGAAGAGGAAGGCTGGCTAGGGCTCGGTTGTGGTGGAATGAACGAATGGAGTCATTTCATTCCAATATAAGCCTCTTCTACATTCAAACCCCCTCACATTTATCCTTATTTCATTTCGAGTCAAATGAAGGGCCACTTGATGAAATCCTCGTCAAACGGCTTCGAGTCTATTATGAAAGTTAACGTACTCGTTGAGATAAACGCGTTGGTAACAAGAGTTTCCGTATTCGACAGAATACGTATAACTCCGTATTTACGAAAAAGGTCTTGTTTTCTTAGTTTAAGTTTAAAACTCATCCAATTCACTTAATCTTTACATTATCCCTTCATTAAGTTCATTTAAGACTAATCTCATCGAGTTGAGGCATTAACCATCATTAGTCCAATTAGACTTGATTAATTAGCATTAATTTCGATTAATTAGAGTTAATCTTGATTAACTCGGGCGGGGTTTTACATCACCCGAATGATTGAATCCAATTCCCACTTCTTTTTTTTTTCTGCTCTCCCGCCTACTTCTGTCGTTGTCTCCCTCTCCCTCTCCCTCTCTACTCTGCCCTACTTCCCTCTCCCGCCATTGCTCCTTCGACTCCAAACCCAGCACAAACCAAATCTTCGCTCTGCCTACTGTCTCCAGTTGTCTGCGGTTCCCTAGTCTCGTGCGGTCTCCATCAGCGAGCACTCTCTCTGTCTGGTACTCTCTATCTCTCTTTCCTTTTGTTTTTTTTTTTTTCAGATCTTCATCTTTTGTTTGTGGACATGGCTAGAGAATACTATTCCCTACTCGATTGGTTGATTTCGAAGGCCTTGAAATGGTGGACGAATCTGCTAAAGACCTAAATCCTATAGACCCAAACCTTTTTTCGCCATTAAAATCCTCTGAAGAATCCAATCTCAAACAACATCTGCATGTTTGCGGGGTTTTCTTCGCTTTTTTTTTTTTTGGGTGTTTTGATCTGTGGTGCCTTGATTTGTCATATTAATGATTAAAGCTTTTAATTTATTTATTTTATCTCGGTTTAGATTTTCAAATTATAGCTGGTTGTGGTTTGTGATTTGGAGTGATGGCAGGTTGTAGTTGGGATTGAGCACTTGGCCGAACCCTTATTGAAGGGTTAAATTTTGGTTGCATGCTTTCTCTGTTTGATGATTCCATGTTGTTAGGATTCTAGTTGTTGGCTAATTCATAGAGTCTGGACAAAACAGGGTTTCTAACCTTGTATTTCTATTAGAGTTCGGACTGTCAAAGATTTTCGTCCAAGAAAGACTAAGGTCTCCAAGTTACTGAAGTTTTCTATTTCACATATCTTTTGTGCTTTTCGTTTCCCATACCCATCTGCATACCTCATGCACATTTTATTTTATTTTATTTCACACTATGGACGATTTCAAAAGTTTGGATGGCCAGTGCTCCCTTTTTCATGTTCTGTTTTCGGACATACTGGTGTTCTGCTCTTTCTCCTTCGCTGGCACTATGATTCTGATTTTCTTTGGTGTCAATTTTGAAAGTGTTACATCTCCTGTGTATATGTGCTGGATGTGAAGTGATGGAGTATGGAGTGCAGTTTCTCTGTTTTGGAAGTTTGCCAAATTTCTTCTTTGCAGGGTGGAATTGATGTTGGCTGGAGCATTTACTGAGTTTTTAAATATGGATGTGTCATTTGCTATGTTGGGTTGGAATTTGCATGGGAACGATGGACAATGAAGTGGCTTTTGGCTACCATTTTCTTTTGCAGGAATAAGTTTGTTGGTTGGATTCTCTACTGTCCTTGTGTTTCAGTCAGTTATGGCACCCAAGAAGAGACCTCATGCTGAATCTTCTTCTTCATCTTCATTCGATCACACTCGTTTCCCTTCCGCGGGAAAATCTAAGCAATTTTTCACCTTGTTTGCAAATCGAAATGTTGAATCCGAAAGAGAGATTGCAGAAGGATTACATGGCAAACGTGTTTTCCGGAGTCTTGCCACCCGGAACTGGTTTTCATTAGTAAAATTCAACTCCTCGTCCATCAATGTTGATTTAGTTCGTGAATTTTATTGCAATTTGGAGGTATTGGACAATGGGTCAGTTAAGTCCTTTCTCCGAGGGAAGTGGATCCAAATCTCAGCTCAGGATATTGCAGATTTCATTGAAATCCCAATTGTTGAAGATTGTGATTACCCCATTCCTGATGAACTACCTGCACCCATCAATTACGATGTCGTAGCTTCCACTCTTTGTGGTGGTGATACTCGCTGGCCAGGGGGTCTTCTTTCCCATGGAAATTTAACAGATGAATACCGCTTTCTCAATAGGTTCGTCTGTCATAATTTGGAGCCCCGGGGACATACTTCTGATGTTGCACAGCGAAACGGTTATCTTTTGTATTGCATTGGGACTGGGCGACGGGTTAATATCCCGCAGGTGATTTTGAATGTCTTCATCAAGACTCTCTCCGCGAAGAAAAACTCCCTTCTTCCATTTGGTGTTCTTCTCACGGATTTTCTGGCCTACAAAGCAATCAACCCAAGGCCAAATGATTTGCTGATGAAGATTAAAAATCCAATCAATGCCAGAACATTGTCTTTATCTACTTCGCACATTCCTATTGGGCAGCAAGCTGTCGAGGCTGATGAAGAGCAGGCCGGTGATCCTATTCAGGGGGAGCAGCAGCCGCAAGTCGGTCAATTGGCTGCACAGATACAGCATCTCACAGCCAGGGTTGACACAGTTAGTGGCCAAGTCACAGCCGGTTTCACACAAATGCACAATCACATGTCTGAGGGATTTGCTCGAATTGATACAGTGTTGGCTGATCTTCTCTCTCGCTTGGCTCCACGCGATCCTTGATCTTCTGTTTCCATTTTGCTACTTTTCTTTTGCTATACAGTTGCTTGTGACGTGTTGGTTTTAATTTTCTTTGTTGCTAACCTTTCCCCCTATGGTTGTCAATTCTGCACAAAAAGGGGGAGAACTTTTAGAACTGCTTAACTTTAGAACTGCTTAACTTCTGCACTTTAAGAATGCTTATCTTATTAAAACTTCAGCATTTTATAATCTTCAATGTTTAATCTTGGAATTTGTCCTTACTCAGTTTTATTATCTTACTCAGTTTCATTATCTTTGACCTTTCAATTATGCTGCACTTGATCATTTTTTTTGGAAGTTATCGCAGGAAATTCGATCTTGAATCCTTCTACATCGGTTTATTTTGGTTAGGATAGGAGGGTAAAACATCTTTTCTTGTATTTAGACTTTTGTCCATGAATTGCCAAAGGGGGAGATTGTTAGGATTCTAGTTGTTGGCTAATTCATAGAATCTGGACAAAACAGGGTTTCTAACCTTGTATTTCTATTAGAGTTCGGACTGTCAAAGATTTTCGTCCAAGAAAGACTAAGGTCTCCAAGTTACTGAAGTTTTCTATTTCTTAATGGAATCTATGGGTCGCTCGAGCGAACCCATATTCGCTCGAGCGAACCCATCACAGAAGTTAGTTCGCACGACCGAACTTTGTGTGCGCTCGACCGTTCAAGGTTCTGTCTCGGAATGTTTGTGACAGAAAGATGTCCGCTCGAGCGAACCCATTCCATCGCTCGAGCGAACAGAGAAGTTTCTATTCCTGTAGTATTGAGGATTCCTTTTTCTATCAAGATGCTAATTGCTATTCCTAGAGCCTTTCAAGCACGAATTGAAGACTATATATAGGCCCTTTCTCTCAACCTTTGAGGACACTGATTAAGAGATATATTCCTGAGATTGAGAGGTTGAGAGATCCATCTTCTTCCCCCCAAGACTTCAAGCTGTTGCTGTGCTGAAGATCTGAGTTTTGGGTCTAGTTTCCATCCCCTTCCCGAAGGCGGTTATGTGCAAGCACGGTGAAGATTCGTCAACAAGATCAGAGGCAGTCCTTAGGTTGAGTCAACAACTGGGAAAAGGGTTGTAAGTGTCTTGTAATCTTCTACGTTTACATAGTGCTTGGTTGTCTGTTGGCCTAGACGATAAGGCCCGTGGTTTTTCTCCCTTTTAGGGTTTTCCACGTATAACTCTTGTGTCTTTCTTTACTTGTGGTTTGTTTGGTTCATTATATTGAAATTAGGATTAAATACTAGTTTAAGCACAGTAGTGTGATATCCAATTGAGATCTGGTAATAGGGACTTCTGCCTGTGTTAAGGTAGACATCTTTTTCACATGTTATTTTCTTATGATATTGCAGAAATTGAGTTTAATTGTAAATAATGGGATACATGAATCCATGTATGATGATTGATTTTCACTTGCCTATGATATATTTTTCATGTAATCAAATTTGTGAGGACAGCCTTTGGGTAAAACTCCAGTTAGAAGTGGTAGCATCTGACGACATCTCGAAACTCATTCATTGTTGAAATATTTTTGTTCAACCCATTGATGAATGCATTGTTAATTGCTTTATTTGATTTATGTTTGCTAATATCAAGAAGTCCTGTGACTGAATTGAATCTAGGGCACTAAGCCCATAGCTGGATTAGGAGCGAGATTTAAAATACCAATATCTAGTAGTTAGTTGGGTTCAAACCCATGACTTATTATAGATTAGGTTCCAGACTTTTGACAGGAAAAGGATTTGAGTTATTGTTGAGGTCAACGTCCACTCTCGCTCCTGAGCGGTCATAATTGTGGTCGAGCCCTCGCCCTCACCATAAAACCATTGTTCTACTGTTTCCTATCACCGATTGGTTTTGGGATAAGTGGTAGTTCAATGGGGTGTAAGATCCTACAAGTGGTATCAGAACCTGATAGGTCGAGTGTTCGAGTCACATGATACTCGTTTTGCGAGTTACGCAGCAGGAGTCACGACGAGTGTGCCATTGAGGGATGGATTGTTGAGGTCAACGTCCACCCTCGCTCCTGAGTGCTCATAATTGTGGTCGAGCCCTCACCCTCACTATAAAACCATTGTTGTGCCGTTTCCTATCACCAATTGGTTTTGGGATAAGTGGTAGTTCAATGGAGTGTAAGATCCTACAGTTAAGCAACATGTAAGAAACAGAGAAATCATAGATTATCAAGCAATTAACATTAAAGAAAAGATTATCAAGCAATGTGAGTTAGATTGTTGTTGTCATGGTGATTTGTGTTAGATCATATTGTCTAAAAATCACAAAGTCACTATATGAGAATAAAGAACACATAAAAATGTGAAACATTCATTTTTGTTTCTCCTTTTGTGACTATATCAGAAGACGTCTATTTCTCCTTTTGTACTGATTCATGTTTGATACATTCATGTGGTTCTCCATGTATCAGTAGAGCATCGTTTTAGAGGAAAAGCATAATTCACTGTTAATGATATTTAATTATACATTTTAGGCAAAATTCCTAGTAGTGTTTCCAATGCAACAGATTGCTATGGATAAGTCAACCCATGCAACTGTGGAGGAGAGTGCCAAAACTCTACTGATCGACTGTTACTTGTGAAGAGTAGGTTGACCGACTGTGGCATAGTGGTTTTTTGTGCTACCAACTGATACGAATTTTGCCCTTTTGCTTCCTGCTTGCTCTCTCCATTTTGTCTCCAATATTGCTCTGATTTGGACTAACTCTCTGGGGAGACCTGAGTGCTTATGATCATCTTGGGAAATAGACTTCTTGGGTTAGAGTAGAAGCCTAAAGCAATTTGTGAAAAAGGGAGATATGGAGGGCTTTTACAGATTGGAGCAAATCTTGTTGGGTCTTTCTCATTTATAATATTTATTGGAGCCCATCTATATTCAAAGCTATAGATTTCTTATATACCTCAAACACATGGAATTGTAGGTATTTACTTTAAGATATCTTTCACATGTTGTCCCAGTAACTTAATTTACTATGCTGATTACACATTTGATGCCATTCAGACCACTCCTTATGTGACGCCCTGGAGTCCAACATCGATTATAGACAGGAAAGTGAATGAGGTTATATGTAGAGCTTACACCCTTACCTAGCATGAAGGCTTTTGATGGGTTGAGCCCCGTCAGAAGCAAAACCGTGAGACCCGTAGGCCAAAGCGGACAATATCATACATATGTGTAGGGTGGGGAGTTACAAATGGTATCAGAGCCGACTCTCGACTAGTTCGAGTGTGGGTCCTCTGCCATGGGTGGGTCTCTATGTGAGCTGGCAGGCTATAGGGATTGACATGCTACTGTACAGGGACGTGCAGCCCTAAGTGGGGTGGAATGTGACGCCTCGGAGTCCCACATCGATTATAGAGAGGAAAATGAATGTGGTTATATGTAGAGTTTACACCCTTACCTAGCATGAGGCCTTTTGATGGGTTGAGGCCCATCAGAAGAAAAACCGTGAGGCCCGTGGGCCAAAGCGGACAACATCATGCATAGGTGTAGGGTGGGGCGTTACACCTCATGATATCTTACTATATTGAATTTGACTCCAGTTCATTGTAGGCAGGGCAAATATAAAAAATATATAATGATTTCTTCATCCTTTTATATCTTTCTAATGTCTTAGTTGTTGTTTTCGGGGAACTATTACTACATTGCATTTGGATCTTGTTTTAATTTTTTGTACTTTCTCCTTCCTTTTCTAATGGGTGTTTTTCTGTTATGAAATTAGGTTTTTTTTTGCTTTTGCCCTCCAATCTTGGAACTGAAATATAGCCCTGGTAAGTTCTCTTTCTTTTATTATTTATATATATGGCATGTTGAGAGGAGAGTAGTCTACATTAATAAAAATAGTTTTAAAAGTCAAACAGAAAAGTAAAAGTTCAAATGTACGTAAGAAGCAGAGAAATCATGGATAAGAAAGCAATGAGAGCTGGATTGTTGTTGTCATGGTGATATCAGTAATAAAGACTTAATATTATAAGATGATATGTGGTATGAATTTTGATAGATGTAACACATTTTCTGTCTTCTATGTGAGAAGACAGAAGAACTCATCTATTAGGCTCATTCATTTATTAAGCTCTTGTGCTTAAGATTGATGTGCTGGTACTTGAGATGATCTTCTATCTCAAAATTGCATTCAATCAGACCATTCATAATCTTCTTTGTATATTTCCATGTATATCATTACTTTTTTTAATGGCTTCTTATTGAAGTTCTCAATCATCACATACTCCTTATTGGTATGATAAATGGCAGGATTAATTTGAGATTCAGAGTTTGGGTTCGACCAAGACCCAAATTCCAACAGTGGATTAACCAACCCCATAATGATTCAGCGAAGGTCTAACTCCACTGACTCGCCAAATAATCTACTTTGCAGAATAAATATGAAAATGTGATCAATGCCACATTGGTGCACAGTCACATTTTCAATTATGTGCTAACTCGGATGGTGGGCTGCACTCCTATTAAACTGAAATTCTGCTCAGCAATTGATTCCACAGAAGTTTGGGTAGCACTGCAAATATAACTTCACTCAAGGGTACCGAACAAAGTAATGCATGCCATGCAGATGCAGGTCAGAGAATATTGTCAATGGACAACCAAAAGAAAAAGAAAAGAAAAAATTCCCACCAGCTGAAAGGCTCGAACAGAATCCTCAAGTTGGTGTGATTCCCCCCCCCCCCCCCCACCCCCCCCCACCCGAGCGCAAACAGAATCCTCAAGTTTAGCAGCAACCACCCCCCCCCCCCCCCCCCCCCCCCAATTATTCTCCACAACCACTATCATCATATTGGAGCCGCATGAGATTTACTTAGCCTCCCTGGGGATTACTCTGGTCCTAAGGGCCGAGACGCCCTCCGTTATAATTTTTATAACCCATCAAATAGTTGATAAATTCTGCATTAAGAACACCTCTAAGGGTGTACTGTTTGCATTTATTTATATATATAAATGTTCCACATGCTTCATATGTAATAGTGTGTAAATAAGGCCATTCTCATATTAAAATATGAACACATGAAAAGTATGAAATTGACTACACACCTCTCCTTGGCTAAAATGGTACCGGTATAGAAGACGTTGGAACAAGTTGCTTTATCATATACATCTCACCACTTTTTAATCTCTGCAGCTCCTATGAGCCCCAAAGTTTTGATCAAACCGTTTAGATATTTATTACCCCCAGAATATTTAGTTTCGTGTCTAATTAAGTTGTGATATCTAAATATTTTACATATGTAATCCAAACCATACGCCATTACCCATGTGAAAATGGAGCTTTTTTATGCAGAGTCATGAGCAAGTCTGAGGTTTTGGGTTTTGGTAATTTTCAAGTATTCAAATGCAAGAGCTTGATTTTTTTAGTACAAAAATATTAATTCCAAAAGTTTCTTCCTCTTTATGTAAATTCTCACCCGGCCACTGCTGACCAACTCACCTAAGTCCCTCACCTCTATCAACAGTACAATTAGTCAAGGATTGGTCTTTGGTTGTTTATGTGGATGGGAGGTACCTCACCAACTAAGCTATAGGTGGATTATCCTTCTTTAGGGCCCATTTGATTATAAGAGGAAGGAGTAGAAGAGGAGTGAAATATCAAATGAAAATAGAATTAAAGAGGAATGGGTTGAAACAAATGAGTGATGAATTATTTTTATTGTGTTTGGATGATTGGGGTAAAGTAAAATTGATTTACTCTTCATGTGTTTGAATGAAGTAGAGTAAAAAAAAATGTATTTTTTTTTTTAGTTTTTGTTAAACGTCCACTTTCAAATAATAAAATTGCATAGTACTTTTTGACAATTCTCATAAGGGCCACCCCCACCCAAGATGATGGAAATTGTCCATCTAGTGGACCCTACTATTAGCAAACCATTGTGGGACCACTTAACGGGATTGGAACCCATTTTCTTACATGAGAATAAGTAGGATAGATAGTAAGGTGGGGAGGACTAAACGGTGTTATTTAGGTTGAGTGTGATTACTCTTTTTTTTTGCTATCGGAAGGTTCCCAACCCTTTGGGTTGAACTAATCCCTCCGGGCCCATAGGGAAGTCGGGTAAACTTTGCTATCGGAAGGTTCCCAACCCTTTGGGTTGAACTAATCCCTCCGGGCCCATAGGGAAGTCGGGTAAACTTACCTGTATCCTCAGTGTGGTAGTGCAATTTCGAACCAACAACCTCCGGGTGCAAACCGTTGTCTTAAGCCAACTTAGCTACCCCTTGGGGTTGGTAGTGGGATTACTTGAGTGAGGATAAAGCGAAATAAAAGTCAATGCCAACTAGGTAGATACATTTACTTTACTCATTTCTTGCAATCTTTCCAAACACCTCTTTGAGTAAAATATCCAACCGTTGTAGCCCATTTTAACTCTATTTTATTCCATGAATAACGAACATGCCCGTTATCAGAAATTACTAATTTAACTGGATCTTAACCTTTTTAAGTAAATTATGTTCACTAAGTTATAATAATATTTTAATGGAGGGTTTATTTCACGCAGATGAAATGGGTCTTAGTTTTCAGAAGCTCTTAGAGTTTCTAGTAGAAAAGGACAAGTAAAAAAAACCTTCATTTTTAGAGGGTTTTTTTTTTTTTTTTAACTGTGAATGCATTGGTGAATGAAGCTTTTTGGGATTCTGCTTTGGTGTAATGATTTGCTCGTAAACAATAGTAGCGGTGAAGGAAAAATTCTTAATTATTGGAACTAGAATGATGGTGAAGTTTTATTTTTATTGCAATGCTAAAATCTCTTAATTGAGTAGGATCTTAACTTTTCTTGATTAAATTATGTTTTAGTTTTACGTCTTTATTTCTATAATTACTGATTTATTATTGCATTAAAGCTTGTTTGCTCAAAAGTAATCTTTTCATTATTGTCTAAAAGCGAATTTGGTGATTGCGTCTTTGGTGCTCATCATCTTCTCCACCATCAACGGCCAAACACAAATCTTTCCTCTTTGTGTAGAATAATCATGCTATGCATTCAACCATCAATAACTTTTGTAACTACTTGACAGGGGATATTAGTTCATTAGTTTTAGTGATTTTTTTATTAATTGATGATTATTTTGGACGTTAACTCTAATTTTAGTTAACTACTCAACTTACATTAGAGTTAACCCATGCATTGCACGGATTTGATGCTAGTGTCATAAGTATATATAATATTATAGGTTCCTGGTCCATGACGTTGTGTCCCGGTTCCACTCCCATATGAAAAGTCCTTCATGAGGATCGACGCAACGCTTTTTATTTTTTGCTCGGTTGCCCAGTGGTCAGGACATAGGAAGTTAAGAGTTCCTACCATGGTTCAAAACCTGTTGGGAGCTATGGAAGCAGGCGTCTTATCCACAAGGCCAGTCCTCTACTCCCAACGTAGAGTTTTTTTTGCTCACTGGGGTTTAATCTGGAAATTTGATTGATGCATGTATACATAATACTATTAATCAAGAAATCTATAATACTAACATTTAATGGTAAGTGGTAACCTGAAAAACTATTTTGGGTCTTCTGCGCCATTGGCTAGAGGGTGCCTATCCCATCGACACAACCCATCTATATAGCCTAACTGTGAAAGCCCATTTGATCGGTGATATGCTCCACGGGCATGGCCCCACTACTCAACGCCAATTGTAATTTTTTTTTTGGTGCTTGAAAATGCCAATTGTAATTTTCAGCTAGGGTTGTTTGCCTATGTAATGTGTTGCCAAGTTTGTCAAAATCAGGGAGTAAATGATTTCATATCCAACAGTTTTAGAATTGTTTGGACTTCTTGGACAATTTTCACAAATTTCTAAATTTATAAAAATTTAATTTGTGAAACTAAATGTCTTAAAGTCCATTATAAATATGACAATTTTAATAATTTAGATCATGAAATGGGGGACCCACAAATATCGTCGTCGTTGCCACCTTCATTATCATGCCTCATCTTTATAGTGTAAAAAGTTAGACACTGGGACTTTTATTTTTTCAGACTTTTTAAAATTTATGAACATTTAAGATATGAAATCAAACCTGTCTATCAAACCAATAAAGAAGATGAATGACTCAAATTACCAATTTGGGGGAACAAAAGTGTAGAACAAATGTTATCGTTTAGAATCGGCAACCTTTATGAGCAGATGCCCCTATTGCAACCTGTACCATTCTTCTCATCATTTATATATTTTTGTGATATTTTACCGTCTCCTCAAGTATGTAAATGAGAGGCTTAAAAGGACTTAATTTATACATCATTTTCACACATCAATTTTTTTTTTTATAGTAAATAACCACGAACATATATGATCATGCATGACTGTCACGCATGCACATCATTTATATAACTGAGTGCAATCCCTGGGCCCGTTTAGCAATTTGCTATTAAAGTAAAAGTAATATAAAACATCTAATTAAGAGAGAATAAAATATAAGGGGTTACGATGATATTTTATCTTTAGTAGATTGATAGGAAATTTTTTTTTTTTTTTGGGTAAAAAGTGAGTGTTTTTCTATCATTTAGTGGAGAAAGAATGTTATTTGTTTACTTCTTTTTTTAAAAGAAGGGAATTTTAAAGATGTGTGCTTTTGATGTGAGTCCTTGTTTGAAAAATAATAAAAACTTTCCGTTACTTTTCCTAACCTAGTAACTTGCCCGACGGCCCTAAGCAGCTGCTTGCCAGCGCCAACAAATTGCAATGTTTGCAACATTGTTAACATCACAACACCTGGGTCATGTTTTTGTAGGAAATGCTCTGCCTTTCCCTTGCCTCCCCTATCGAAAGTCATTTCATGGATTTGATGAAAATCAAGCTAAAAATAGACGCTTTTCTTATGGAAAATTATTCACACCAAATAATGGAAAATGAAGTCCACGAAAAACCGGCACAATTTTCCCTCGTTTCATTTCACTTCCACATGAAATGCTTATACAAACGTGCACTGAATGTCACTGCATTATGAATGCATGACAGAAGACGAGCATACTTGCAAGGACAATAACGACCCAACTAATGGAACCGGATCCAGCCATAGCAGTTTTTACATTCTATTATGTTGTAGTGTACCTGTGCTCTTCGATCATCTTCCTGAGCTCTCCCTCCTTGTTATCGTCCCAGTCTACTACCTGGGCCAACTTCACCATCTTGTACCTCTTGTTGAGTACATGGGCCTCTTTTTTTTCTTTATGATCTCCTTGCACGCCATCCTTCTTGAGAAGTTTTCTCTCCAGCTTCTTCACCTTCACTAGCAAGAAGGTGGGCATCTTCGTTACATCCAACTCTTTCGCAATATTCTGATCATCACCATTAGCTACCATCCATCATTTTCCTAATATGTAAGTTTAATTCGAATAACAAGAGTAGTAGATGGCGTACCATCAAAACATCCACATCCACATCCACTTTGGCAAATTTCACGTCCTTGTAAATGCTTGGAAGCTTTTTGAAGTGCTCGTCTGCTTTCTTACAGGGCTCAGAGCGTTCGGTAGTAAAATTTATCACCATCTGCCTTGTTGTTATCAATATTGTATAAACAGAGTCGAAACATATCAGAAAGATCAGAAATTGAAGCACATCAACACTCAAAACTTAGATGCATGAGTACAGATGAGATGTTCATTTCAGCAAATTCCAAAATATGGAATTGGCGGATTCGACATGATTAATATGCAAAATTTGCACCAATAGACAATTATTATCAAATCTTGCTTTTACATAATTAACCTATGAATACTTCAATGTTCTAGTTGGTATTAGATACTAGAATATTAGATTAAGTTTCTTACTTTCTTTCATCTGTCACTTTAAAAGTTGTTTCTGATGTAATCAATTTATCAAAATGCAGTCTTAAAATTTTCTTTGAGGAAGTAAGTTAGTGGGTCCATCACCAGTTGCGTCGGCTTGGATTTTTCCAGGTAGCTATAGAATTCATCAGTCGATTTGAAACTGTTTTTGTAATATTCTATCTTTTTCCTCAACTCATGACCCTCCAAGGGACCTTCCATTCTGTCAATTTCATCGATAAAGACCTCGCCGGCATAATTCACAGCTCCTCCTCTCTTGGGGCTTGGGACGACGCTATTGACTCTCACATTATTGGTACTTGAGATTCTGTTGTCACTACCATTGCCTCCACCAACTTCTGCGGCGCCCGCGCCCTTGCCTTTGTCCGGGCCATCATCTACTTTCTTACACAGCAGAAATGTTGGCATTGTCTTCAAATCGAACGCCTTCACCACATCCTGTGAATCATCACCACTCACGGCCTTTAGGGTTGCATTTGTGTGGACATTCTGCAAGAGATCGATATCGACTCTGGCAAATTTCACATTGGGGAATTCCTCAGCAAGCTTTCTCATGGGCGGTTCAGCATCTATACACGGTTTGCACCATGTTGTGGTGAAATTGATCACCATCTTCATCATACATTGTTGTCATCATAAGAACAAATTAAAAAAAAAGACTACAACATTAGATTGCCTAGCAATGGAATAAGACCATGTGGCATGTATTTAGTGAAAAGCTATATAAGAGGTTGGTTTACCAGGGTAGATTTGTTTGCATCTTTTATGTAGCGACCCAAGTCGGCCTTTGATTTGATATTGAGATATCGCTGCTCCCTTAAAGAACTACCGGAACTGAGATTGGTAGATATTTGGGCTCCCATGTCGGTTGTTACAGCTTACCAGCCCGGAACTACCTTATCTGCCTCTAACCCTTTAAGATTTCTTCTATAGGAATCTGAAAAAGGTGGAAGCTTGAACTGAAGTGTATGGATAGTGCATTATTCTTGGTGAGTTCAATGGGAGAAGCTGATGCCGTGGGGATCAGATGCCAATGGAGCGAGGCAAAAGAATTAGGGGTGTACATGGACTACGCCAGCCTGAGCCCAATTCGGGCCTAGCCCGCTTTGGGCCTGGTTTGAGATGTAGGTTTTTGTACTTTGGCCGGGCTCAGACATTTTATTTAGACCCGTGTAATAGATGGGCCAGACTTACATTCAGTGGTGGAGAGACCAAAGCCCGGCGCGGCCCAAATATACAAAATAGTAGTAGAGATTGTTGGAGAGGAAGGTAGGGAACTGAAAAACATTCTACCACACACATGCACGAGTGTCATTGCTACTTGAGCTACAACTTGAAATTATATACAAAGAGGCCCTTTTTCATTCATATAGAGTAAACTCGGGCTGGGGTCAGGCTTCCTCATTTTCAGATAGAGCGGGGTTGGACCAGCCACTTAAAGCCCAGACCAAGGTTGGATATACATGTTAGAACCCAGCCCGGCCCTAGATATACATCAACCCAGCCCATGAATACCCCCATAAAAAGAACAACCCTTCTACTTGGACAAACTTTTTGGCCAGAATTTTGGACAAACTCCCATGTGGCACAATCCTAGAGGTGCTTTTTCCCCCTCTCTCAAAAGTTACACCTCTAGGATTGTGCCACATGGAAGTTTGTCCCAAATTCTGGCAAAAAAGTTTGTCCATTTAGACTTTTTGTAAAAAGAATACATATCATGGGATATGCGCCATTCAATTCTAGTCCGAAATCCGAATCCCCTTCGTACATCCTTCCTTGTTGTGGAGTAAGTAAGTACCACAGTGGGACCCACTTAATGGAAATCCGAGATATTCAAAATGAATGCTGTTCTGTTTATAGACCGTCTCAAATTTTACTCCAAAACAAGTTGGTTCCATTGTAAGATTGAACATAGCAAAAATAGTATAATTAACACAATATTTGTGTTAATTATACTATTTTTGCTATGTTCAATCTAATAACGGGATAAATTCCTTTTGGAGTAAAATTTGAGGACATTCCATAAACAGGCGGGTATCCATTTTAAGTGGCTTGGTTTTTTAATCGTTAGGCCTCACTATGAGTGCCACTCCTTCTGTCAAATTATTTTTTGTTTAATGAAAGAGTGTCACTCCTTCCACTCATGGGAAAAGTAAGTGTGTGTGCGTACTATTTTTGTTTCTCAAAATACGAGGGATGTTCTTCGAGCAACATATACAATTCAGCTTTGTAGGGCCCACCTTTTGATCTATGTAGACCCTTTCACACCCTAATCTCATTATCAAACGCTAGGACTGATTTTACTTTCATCAAACCTTTACACACCATTGGATCAAATCTCAAAGAAATCTATAGTTAAAAGAGCACTTGTCACCAAATAATGGCTTTTAATCCATGGCTAGGGTAATCTCACTGATTTATCACCTATTACAAAACATGTTATTATAAGAAAAAAGTGATTTCTCATATTAAAGGTGTAGAAAAACCTATTAATAGGAAGTTTAAAATGACTCAACCAAGGGCAAACATCGATTTTTTCCTTTACCCGGGACTCAATTGTAGATTGTTTGATAAGGAAGATTTTTTACGGGAATTTGCCCTTGTGAAGAAAATGTTGCCTAATTAGTAATGCTAGTATGGATTACAGATCCCCTGCAGAAGCTTTGACAAGGGATCATACAATACATGCCTGAACTTCACTATGAGGCCCATGTATGGATAATCCAGGCATTCAAGATGAATCTCATACCATCCGGAGATACACCCTAAACTTCAATTCAAGAGGAGTGGGTCCCACAATCCGATTGAACAAATGATGAAAATGTGATCAATGCCACATCGGTGCCTAGTCACGTTTTCAATTATGTGCTGACTCAGATGGTGGGCTGCACTCCTATTAAACTGAAATTCTGCTTAGCAATTGATTCCGCAGAAGTTAGCCCTAAGGGGCAAATTTTCTCTAATAACATCCTTTCAGTGGGTGGCACTGCAAATATAACTTCACTCAAGGGTACCGAACAAAGTAATGCATGCCATGCAGATGCAGGTCAGAGAATATTGTCAATGGACAACCAAAAGGACAAGAAAAGAAAAAATTCCCACCAGCTGAAAGGCTCGAACAGAATCCTCAGGTTGGTGTGAGTTCTGGAGTGTGGCACACCCCACCTCTTATTCTCCAACCACTATCATCACACAAATGGAATCGGAATTTCGTGACATTTGTGAGTTGTTCCCATGACACCACGCTAGTGCATTTTATAAATTATTGTTCAAGGCTTATTGCTCAATCTATTCTCATTTAAGATATGGAGATATGCTAAGTTTGTGTTCCTACGCGTGGAGTCAGTAATGTGTTGTCCCTTGGCTGAGTATGTACAACACAATAGGAGAGAAGAAAGAGTCTTGATTAAAGATTAATTCTAGCCATGTTTTGTAAGTCATCCATCAAATAATTAACCTCGAGGGGTAGTTTAGTTGACCTAAGACTAAGGTTAACACCTAGAGATTAAGGATTCGAAGTTACGTACACTATCACATTGGAGCCACATGGGATTTACCTAGCACTCCCTGGCCGTATGGGATTACTCTGGCCCTAAGGGCCGGGACACCCTCCATTATAATTTTTATAACCCATTAAATAGTTGATAAATTCCGCAATAAGAACACCTCTATGGGTATACTGTTTGCATTTATTTATATATATAAATGTTCCACATGCTTCATATATATAATGCTGTGTAAATAAGGCCATTCTCGTATTAAAATATAAACACATGAAAAGTATGAAAATGACTACACACCTCTCCTTGGCTAAGATGGTACCGGTATAGAAGACGTTGGATCAAGTTGCTTTATCATATACATCTCACCACTTTTTAATCTCTTCAGCTCCTATGAGCCCCAAAGTTTTGATCAAACCGTTTAGATATTTATTGACACATGAATTACCCCCAAGAATATTTAGTTTCGTGTCTAATTAAGTTGTGATATCTAAATATTTTACATATGTAATGCAAACCATTCACCATTACCCATCTGAAAATGGAACTTTTTTATGCAGAGGTCATGAGCAAGTCTGAGGTTTTAGTTTTTGGTAATTTTCAAGTATTCAAATGCAAGATCTTGACTTTTTTAGTACACAAATATTAATTCCAAAAATTTCTTCCTCTTTATGTAAATACTCACCCGGCCACTGCTGACCCATTTAGTCACCTAAGTCTCTCACTGCTATCAACAATACAATTGGTCAAGGATTGATCTTCGGTTGTTTTTGTGGATTGGAGCTAGGTACCTCACCAACTAAGTTATAAGTGGATTAGCCTTCTTTGGGCCCGTTTGTTTATAAGAGAGGGGTAGAAGAGGAGTGAAATATCAAATGAAAATAGAGTTAAAGAGGAGTGAGTTGAGACAAACGAGTGATGAGTTATTTTTATTGTGTTTAGATGATTGGGGTAAAGTAAAATGGATTTACTCTTCATGTGTTTGAATAAAATAGAGTAAAAAAAAACGCCTTCTTTTAGTTTTTGTTAAACATCCACTTTCGAATAATAAAATTGCATAGTACTTTTTGGCAATTCTCATGAGGGCCACCCTCACCCAAGATGTAAGGTCCGCGACCTTACTGGGTCAGTTGGGCCCAACAACAGGCCCATTGACCCGTTTTGTTGATAATTATTTTATTAATTGTATTTTAGATATTTAAGTGGGTTTAGATCATGAGCGAGTTTCTTTTAGCATTAGAATAGTATCTGCGAAGTTTCGTGCGATTCCGAGTTCGTTTGTTAATAGCAGGGGGGTAGTTTTCAATTTAGGGAAAATTGAGTGTTTTCCGAAATATTCCAAACGCCGTGATTTATGGGTTCGTTGGAAAGGTTTCGTCGCGCTGATCATTTTTGTCTCTTGACTCATCGTGATCCGACAACTGGAAACCCTTCAAGTGGTCCATTCTTTCACCGGACCCACTTAAAGGGCAACTTTGGTCTTTTCCTCCCTATCTTCTTCTTAACCTAATCTCTCTCATTATTCTCTGCAATTGAACGAAAGAAACTGCAGCCCCATTCTTCTTCTTCTTCTTCTTCCTTTCACTAGCCAGATCTCTAGCCTAGAGAGATCAACTCAAAGATCCGATCCGCTAGTTCTCATTCTCTCGATCTCCTCTTGCTTCCGGTATCAATTTGGTAAGCATTCTCATACTTTCATCTTTTCATTCGTATTCTTTTGGTGAGATTTAGGTCTGATCTTAATTCATTTTCTTCCTATCTTCTTCTTGGCTTCCTAGATTTCGTTTTATCGGGTTAGATCGTGGATTTTGGGGTAGAAAGGCTTCTCCTCGAGTTTTGCCCAAATTCTATCATCTTCTTGGTTGAGGCAAGTAGATTTGCATTGTATTTTTAAGCATGTATGTTTGTTTCTATTTGATTGGCTATGATTCCTTGTTAGAATTCCTTAATTCCAAGCCTGTTCTGATTTAGGGATTATTATTGTTAATTATTGGTTTAGGTTGATTAAATGTAAATTGGAAATGGTAGTTATTTGATTCAATCAATGGAGTGGAATGGAATGTGGATGGATTGGATTGTGGGGAGAGCAGGTGGCTCATTTTATGCAGGTTAGCCATGAATTGGCCGGAGGAAAAAGGGCCAGAAAAACCAGTTTTCGGCCATTTTCGGGGTTCAGGTTGCAGTTCCGATCGATCGGACTGCACTGTTAATTAACTGTAGCTGATTTCAGACCGATCGATCGGAGCTTTTGTCCGATCGATTGGACTGCCTTTTTTTGACAGCACGGGCGAACTTCGGAAATGCATAACTTTTAATCTGACCGTTGGAATTCTACATATAATATACCGTTGGAAAGCTCTCGAGATGTAGAATCCAATGGTTCTAGTTTCATCACGATCGGAGGTCGGAAAGTGATGTAAATGTTCAAAGTATTGTATCAGCTCATGTTTTATTGTAAATGAGACTAATAACTTAGGTTTGGGCCTTAGATGTTGGAAACCATGCACCCACACTCATTTGACCATTAATGGGGTTAAAATCGTAGCACGTGGCTTGGTGTGTTTCGATGGGTTGTCTAGGTATTCGTGTATTGCACATGAATTAACCGAATGCGTATGAAATTGTTTCATTAGATGCTTAACATGATTGTACACCAAGGGATTTCCCTAGAAGCATCGTTGATCCATTTCCACACGTACTCCGCTAGAACATGTGGAATACAAGGATGACACCACTTGCCTAGGTTGGATTGTAATTCCCCATTGACTTGTGAATTCTATCCGTTGATATTATTCCTTGTATACTCTTTTGGCATAAAACACTTAACTAATTATGAAACATAAATTCTTATAGAATTTAGGCTTGGACCTGACTTAGAATGTATTGTAGGAACCTTGTCTTGTATTGATGAACATGACTGGCTAGCAATGAAAGGGATTATTACGTGGTTTGCTTGTATGGTATTGTTTTGAATGAGATAATCCCTATGATCGTGTCTGGCACATTGAACTAGCCAGACTTGCTTGTCTTGTTTGTCCTTGTGTCAAAACCACTTTATTATTGTTTGCATATCATGGCCATCTGTAGTTTGGGGTTTATTGACGAACCGGTTACTCGGTTGTCGGGATGGGCAGTCGGCTTTGGACGGCGTCCATGGCGTTGAATAGCTGGGAGCGGGCATCGGACCGTGCTGCTATTCCCAGGACCGGGAGCTAGGATCCTACTGGAGCCGGACTTTGGTATCAGTAGTCCAGATTGGGATTGTTACTGGTACCCCGGGAGGTGGCATTGGACATCCTCGGAGTCTCCCTCTTGTTCTTGTTTTGCATTGCATGATAGTGGTTATTGTTAGATGGTTGTTTGGATTCCTATTATGATTCTATCGATCATTATTCTTGCTTTATGCCTAGACTCGCTTTCCTTGTGTTCATATGATGTGTACTTGTCATTGCTCTATATTTGATGCATGTCATGTTTATTATGCTATGCTTATCTATTGCTCAACATGTCGTTGACTCTATTCCTTGGTGTGCAGACAACTCAGGTGGTTACTACTACTATGAGGAGCAGGCCGGTGAGGAGATCCCAGAGGATCTCCAACCAGTCGAGGAGGAACGCGAGTGGCGTGCCGATGACGTAGAGTAGCGTCATCACTCCCGGCACGAGAGAGATTCACATGGACTCATTAGAAATATTCATTTATTTATTTTCTCTCGTTGGACCTTTTCTTTCATTGAATTGATTTAATTTTATTGGCCTTGTTTATTGGGATTGGCCAATGTAATAAATTACTTTAACTCCTTTAATAGTTTTTAATTATTCTTTCTTGCAACTTTTAATTTAATGAGAAGTATTATTCATTGACTGATATTCCATATGCCTAGACTCATATGAGGTTTGAAATGTAATATCCTCACAGCGGACTTACGATCCGTGGGCCCAAAGGACAAAAATTTTAATTAGTCCTAAAATTCACTCTCCGGATCCGATTTATTCTTAATCGGGTTCGGGGGACGTGACACAAGATGATCGAAATTGTCCATCCAATGGACCCTACTATTAGCAAACCATTGTGGGACCACTTTACGGGTTTGTATCCCTTTTTCTTACATGAGAATAAGAAGTAGCATAGATAGTAATGTGGGGAGTACTAAACGGAGCTTTTCAGGTTGAGTGGGGATTACTCGAGTGAGGATAAGGTGAAATAAAAGTCAATGCCAACTAGGAAGATATGTTTACTTTACACATTTCTTGCAATCTTTCAAAACACCTCTTTGAGTAAAATATCCAAGAGCTGTAGCTCATTTTAACTATACTTTATTTTGCTCTATGAGAAATAAACAATCCCAGGTTATCAGAAATTATTAATTTAACTGGATCTTAACCTTATTAAGTAGATTATGTTCAAAAACACTACAGCCCATTTTAACTCTACTTTATTTTGATCTATGAGTAATGATTTGCTCGTAAATAATAGTAGAGGTGAAGGCAAAATTCTTAAGTATTGGAACTACAATGATGCTGAAGTGTTATTTCTATTGCATGCTAAAATCTCTTAATTTAGTAGGATCTTAACTTTTCTTAATTAAATTATGGTTTAGTTTTAAGTCATTATTTCTATAACTACTGATTTATTATTGCATTAAAGCTGGTTTGCTCAAAAGTAATCTTTTCAATATTGTCTAAAAGTGAATTTGGTGAATGCCTTAAATATGATAATTTTAACAATTCAAATCATGAACCGGGGGCCCACAAATATTGTCTACGTCGCCACCTTCACTATCATGCATCATCTTTATAGTGTAGTAAATTAGATACGCTAGGATTTTAATTTTTTCAGACTTTTCAAAATTTATGAACATCTAAGATATGAAATCAAACCTCTGAGGGTCTATCATACCAATAAAGAAGATGAATGACTCAAATTACCAATTTGGGGGAACAAAAGTGTAGAACAAATGTTATCGGTTAGAATCCGCAACCTCTAAGAGCAGATGCCCATATGGCAACTTGTACCATTCTTCTCATCATTTATAAATTTGTGATATTTTACCATCTCCTCAAGTATGTAAATGAGAGGCTTTAAATGACCTATTTTATACATCATTTTCACACATCATTTTTTTTTGAGTAAATAACCACAAACAAATTTGATCATGCGTGACTGTCATGCATGCGCATCATTTACCTTTTACATAACTGAGTGCAAACCCTGGGCCGATGGGCAATTTACTATTAAAGTAAAAGTAATGTAAAGTATCAGATTAAGAGAAAAAAAAAATATAAGGGGTTACGATGATATTTTATCTTTAGTGGATCGATAGGAAATGTTTTTGAACTTTTGTGTAAAAAATGAGTATTTTTTTTTTATCTTTTAGTGAAGAAAGGTGGTTATTATTAATTTTTTAAAGGAGTGGATTTTAAAAATATATACTTTTGATGTGATTCCTTATTTGTAAAATGGAAACTTTATGTTACTTTTACTAATCTAGTAAATTTTCAACAAACGGCCTAGGCAGCTGTTTGCCGGGGGGCCGGGGCCAACAAATTGCAATGTTTGCAACATTGTTAACATCAGAACACCTGGGTCATGTTTTTGAAGCGGCTCCAAATATTTGATTTTGAGCAAATGCTCTGCCTTTCCCTCGCCTCCCCTATCGAAAGGCCTTTCATGGATTTGATGAAAATCAAGATAGAAATAGATGCTTTTCTAATGAAAAATTTATCACACCAAATAATGGAAAATGAAGTCCACGAAAAATCGGCACAATTTTCCATCGTTTCATTTCACTTCCACATGAAATGCTTATACAAACGTGCACTGAATGTCACTGCATTATGAATGCATGACAGAAGACGAGCATACTTGCAAGGACAATAATGGCCCAACTAATGGAACCGGATCCAGCCATAGCAGTTTTTTCATTCTATTATGTTATAATGTACATGTGTTTTTCGATTATCCCACTGAGCTGTCCCTCCTTGTTACTGTTCCAGCCTTCTACCCGAGCCAACTCCACCATCTTGACATGTTCTTTCTCAAGAGGCCGTTTTTTATCCTTACGATCTCCTTGCACGCCATCCTTCTTGACATCTTCTTTCTCAGGGGGCTCTTTTTTATCCTTATGATCTCCCTGCATTCCATCCTTCTTGACATCTTCTTTCTCAGGGGGCTCTTTTTTATCCTTATGATCTCCCTGCATTCCATCCTTCTTGACATGTTCTTTCGCCAGCTTCTTCACCTTCACTAGCAAGAAGGTGGGCATCATCTTTACATTCAACTCTTCCGCAATATTCTGATCATCACCATTAGCTACCATCCATCATTTTCCTAGTATGTAAGTTTAATTCGAATAACTAGAGTAGTAGATGGCGTACCATGAAAACATCCACATCCACATCCACTTTGGCAAATTTCACGTCCTCGTAAACTTTTGAAAGCTTTTTGAAGGGCTCGTCTGCTTTCTTACAAGGCTCACACCATTCGGTAGTAAAATTTATCACCATCTGCCTTGTTGTTATCAATATTAGTATAAACAGAGTCAAAACATATCAGAAAGATCAGAATGTGAAGCACATCAACGCTCAAAACTAAGATGCATGAGTACAGATGAGATGTTCATTTCGCAAATTTCAAATTATGGAATTGGCGGATTCGACATGATTAATATACAAAATTTGCACCAATAGACAATTATTATCAAATCTTGCTTTTATATAGTTAACTTATGAATATTTCAATGTTCTACTTGGTATTAATTAGATACTAGAGTAGTAGATTAGGTTGAGTTTCTTACTTTCTTTCATCCGTCACTTTAAAAGTTGTTTCGGATGTAATCAATTTATCAAAATGCAGTCTTAAAATTTTCTTTGATGAAGGAAGTTACTAATGCAATAATCTACAGAAAAACCTAACATAACTGACAAAGACAACAAAGATAGATCAGATTGATTAGAGAAAGTGGGTCCATCACCAGTTGGGTCGGCTTGGATTTTTTCAGGTAGCTATAGATTTCATCAATCGATTTGAAACTGGCGGTGGTGGGTTGGTTTTTGTAATATTCAATCTTTCTTCTCAACTCATGACCCTCCAAGGGACCTTCCATTCTGTCAATTTCATCGATAAAGACCTTCTTGCCGGCATAATTCACAGCTCTTCTCTTGGGTCTGGGCTCCTTGATTCCAGTGACACCATCCCCGTTTTTCATGCTATTGATCTTGGTGGATACACTATTGCCTTCTTTGACAGTACTGGTGGCATTTTCGCCTTTAGGGGCAAGTGCTATACTTTGGCCTTCTTTGGCATTGGCTGTGGTACTTTCGCCTTTTGAGCCACTTACGGCCGCACTATTGGCTCGTTCGACACCGGTGCCACTTTTGCCTCCTGTAGCACCTGCGGCCCTATTGCCTTCTTTAACACTGTCGGCACTTTTGCCTTCCGTGGCACTCGGGACAACGCTATTGCCTCCCTTAATACTCGTAGTTCTTTTGTCTTCGATGGCACTTGGGACAACGCTATTGCCTTCTTTCACATTATTGGCACTTGAGATTCTGTTGCCTTTGTCCAGGCCATCATCTACTTTCTTACACAGCAGAAATGTTGGCATTGTCTTCAAATCAAACTCCGTCACCACGTCCTGTGAATCATAACCACCCACGGCCTTTAGGGGTGCATTTATGTGGTCATTCTGCAAGAGATCGATATCGACTCTGGCAAATTTCACAGTGGGGAATTCCTCAGCAAGCTTTCTCATGGGCGGTTCAGCATCTATACACGGTTGGCACCATGTGGTGGTGAAATTGATCACCATCTTCATCATACATTGTTGTCATCATAAGAACAAATAATAATAAAAAAAAAGACTACAACATCAGATTGCCTAGCAATGGAAGAAGACCATGTGGCATGTATTTAGTGAAAAGCTATATAAGAGGTTGGTTTACCAGGGTAGATTTGTTTGCATCTTTTATGTAGCGACCCAAGTCGGCCTTTGATTTGATATTGAGATATCGCTGCTCCCTTAAAGAACGACAGGAACTGAGATTGGTAGATATTTGGGCTCCCATGTCGGTTGTTACAGCTTACCAGCCCGGAACTACCTTATCTGCCTCTAACCCTTTAAAATTTCTTCTATAGGAATCTGAAAAAGGTGGAAGCTTGAACTGAAGTGTTATGGATAGAGCATTATTCTTGGTGAGTTCAGTGGGAGAAGCTGATGCCGTGGGGATCAGATGCCAATGGAGCGAGGCAAAAGAATTAGGGGTTTCATGGACTGCGCCAGCCTGAGCCCAATTCGGGCCTAGCCGCTTTGGGCCTGGTTTGAGATGTAGGTTATCGTACTTTGGCTGGGCTCAGACATTTTATTTAGACCCGTGTAATAGATGGCCCAGACTTACATTTACTGGTAGAGAGCCCAAAGCTCAGCCAGGCCCAAATATGAAAAATAGTAGTAGCGATTGTTGGAGAGGAAGGTAGGGAACTGAAAAACATTCTACCACACACGTGCATGAGTATCATCGCTACTTGAGCTACAACTTGAAATTATATACAAAGAGGCCCTTTTTTATTCATATAGGGTAAACTCGGGCTGGGGTCAGGCTTACTCATTTTCAGATAGACAGGGGTTGGACCAGCCACTTAAAGCCCAGACCAAGCTTGGATATACATGTTAGAAGCCAGCCCAGGCCTAGATATACATCAACCCGGCCCATGAATACCCCTAAAAAGAATACATATCATGGGATATGGGCCATTCAATTCTAGTCTGAAATCCGAATCCCCTAAGTACATCCTTCCCTGGTGTGGATTAAGTACCATAGGGGGACCCACTTAATAGAAATCCGAGCTACTCAAAATGAATTCCGCTTTGTTTGTAGATTGTGTTAATTATATTATTAATGGTATGTTCAATCTTATAATAGGACCAATTCCTTTTGGACTAAAAGTTGAGGATATCCCATAAAAAGGCGGGTGTCGATTTTTACTGGCTTGGTTTTTTAGTTGGTAGGCCTCACTATGAGTGCCACTTCTTTCAAATTATTTTTTGTTTAATGAAAGAGTGCCACTCCTTCCATTCACGGGAAAAGTAAGTATGTGAGTGCATTATATTTATTTCTCAAAATACGTGAGATCGGAGCAACATATGCAGCTCATCTTTGTAGGGCCCACTTTTTGATCCATGTAGCTAATCTCATAATCAAACACCAGGACCGATTTTACTCTCGTCAAACCCTTTACACGCCATCAGATCAAATCTCAAAGAAATCTATAGTTAAAAGAGCCTTTGTCACCAAATAATGGCTTTTAATCAATGGCTAGGATATTTCTCATATTAATGGTGTAGAAAAATCCTATAATAGGAAGTTTAAAATGACTCAACCAAGGGCAAACATCAATTCTTTCCTTTACCCGGGAGGATTGGGACTCAATTGTAGATTGTTTCATAAGGAAGATTTTTTTATGGGAATTTGCCCTTCTGAAGAAAATGCTGCCTATTTTGTAATGCACATGTATGGATAATTCGGACATTCAAGATGAATTTCATACCGTCCGGAGATATACCCTAAACTTCAATTCAAGAGGCCGATTGAACAAATGATGGAAATGTGATTAATGTCACATCGGTGCCTAGTCACATTTTCAATTATTGGCTAACTCGGATGGCAGGCTGCACTCCTATTGAACTGAAATTCTGCTCAGCAATTGATTCCACAGAATTTAGCCCTACGGGGCAAAGTTTCTCTAATCAGGAACATCCTTTCAGGGGTAGCACTGCAAATTGGCAAATATAACTTCACGCAAGGGTACCGAACAAAGTAATGCAAGCCATGCAGATGCAGGTCAGAGAATATTGTCAATGGACAACCAAAAGAAAAAGAAAAGAAAAAATTCCCACCAGCTGAAAGGCTAGAACAGAATCCTCAAGTTGGTGTGATTTCTGGAGTGTGGCCGCCCCCACTTCTCTTATTCTCCAGCCACTATCATCACATAAAAGGAATCGGAATTTCGTGACATTTGTTAGTTGTTCCCATGATGCCACGCTAGTGCATTTTATAAATTATTGTTCAAGGCTGGGTTGTTTGTCTACACCGATTTACATATATAAATGGTGAATATGCATAATATTTACGCATCAATAATATTTGTCTACAAATATTTACACATTTTGTTTGTAATTTAGATGTGTAAATGGTGTGAAAATAACCCATTTTCACACCAAGATTTGAATACCTATTCAGGTGGGAAAATAGAATACGAAAGCACATGTGATTTCAAAGAATACCCCTTGGAGGTAAACGATTTGGTTTTGGGACAGTTTCCGTCAAATAGGTTCTGGATTCGAAACCCCCCTAACGTATTTAGAAAAATAATAATAAAAGAGTCATTTCCATCAAAGAGGTTCTGGGTTCGAAACCCCCCTCCAACTCATTTACAAAATAATAATAAAAGATGCGTCTACACCGATGAAACCTATGAATGAAAACCCTCCCTGTATCTTATCCCTTTTTATGAATGTAACCTCTCTATGTCTCTCTCTTGCCTTACTATAAATAAAAATTTATAAAATCTATTTGCTCTGTAGGTTTATTATTTCAGAATTTGATTCTCTATCTTTTCTTCTCCTTTTAGATTTTCTTCCAATATCTCAATGATTTTTCTAAAATTATTTATTATTGTATTACTTAAAAAATACTTAAATATGTATAAATGAATGTAAGAGAAAATGAATAATGTATTTTATATAGCGTTATGGTATCATTAAAAAATAATGTATAAATACAATTTTATCTAATCATAATAAATTTGTGATACTTTTGATATAATTGGACTTAGCAATAAAATACTCATTTTAAGAACTTTCTATAATTGATTAATATTAGCATAAAGCCAATGAGATGCATGTGTTAAGTTTTATGCAAATTGAATAATGAATTAAGATAATATTGAATTAAATATTGTTAATAAAAATATTAATAATAATCCTATTTTTCTTAACCATTAGACTATAAACTCTTATTTCCTTAATCAAACATGTTGGAATGCATTTTTTTAAAGGTGATCATTGATAGAAATATCTAGTTTTGAAAAATATATTTCATGTTGAAAGACATGTTCTTTTTTAATGATCTAAAATGCAAATGAAAACTTTGATATAATGTCACGACCCGGGCCCGAGATCCGGTAACCCCGAGCCGTGAGCCCATACTTACTCCCGTAAATCTCGAATTAACCGAAGTTAAAACGAAATCCACAAGGGATAACATTCACAATAACCTGTCAATTACACAATTCTGCGGAAACAATTTCACTTAACAATATCAATCAAGATGTACATGTATACAAAATAACGTCCCTTATACATGTATCAAATCCGTCATTTACTTTTCCAATATTGCATGTCCAAAATATTGTGCAGTGACCATAATTACATTCCAAAATGATTATACAAAAAGAATAGCTTCACAAAATGTTTCTCAAAACAAATGTTCATTCTCGCACTCGGATGCCCGTATCAAACGGCATCCCGGCCATTCCACTCAATCAATCCTCCTGGAGGAACCGGAGCGGTCTCCTCCGCTCCCGCCGGAGGCGCTGCTGCACCGGCAAGGGCAATCTGGCCTGTAATGCCATCAATAACACGAGTGAACACGACGGTTCAACAATGTATAAACAATTCTCACAATATTATGTTAGTACATAAGTCAAACTTAATCAATCTATTAGTGACAGTTCCAATTCTAGATAAGTCTAGAAAGTTCCTACAATACAATATACAACTATAAAAGTCAATCTTGTGGACACGTTATGGATGGTCACTACCATAGCATTCATTGTCATTTCATTCATTTCATTTACCATCTTCCCTCAAAGGAAGGATTATCATTACCATCTTCCCTCAAAGGAAGGATTCATCTCCCAATTGGAAGGCATCGATCAATACCCATAGATACGATCGGAATTTAGTGGGACTTACTAGTGTCCGGGCCAGGGACAACTAGCATCACCACGGAGCTCCGGAACGCCCCCAAATCCATCTACTGCAGTAGGATTAGTCATTTATTTCATTTATTAATTCATTGAAATCATTTAGAGTTCTAGTACAATTGCTAGGTAGTGCCAGACTTCAGGGTTAATGTTTTTCAGGGAGTAACCCAATCCTGGATTTAATTCCATTCAATAATTCCCATCATGACGAGGGAAGGAAACAATAGTGATACCAATCTCACTAGATTGGGGCACACAGTTACAATGAGGGACTTGTCAGTCAGCCCTATTTCTATTTAATTCTATCTCCAATCTAAACAACCGATGAGGTATAACTATTGGTTACCGAATGCACGTGTTATTCTTGATGGACATCACATTTGTAATATTAGTGTGTGCATTCACATCCCCATAATTATCACCCATGGAAGTTTAGTCCACAATAAATTATCTATGAGATCCCTTCTTTATTATTCATAATTCTTATCGGTCTCACTTTACCCCATGATTAGTCTTAAAACTAATATAAGGAGTATTCGTACTCACGAGGGGTGCTTCAAGTTTACGTCAAAATCCAAAACCCACTGGACTCAAACTGAGTCCCCCGATCGATCGGACCGTTAGGTCCGATCGATTGGAAAATTTTTCGCTTACAATTTCATGTTTGGGCCAGTATCAGGTTCGCTCGAGCGGATCCAAGTTCGCTCGAGCGGACCCAAACAGAACATTCATCGCACGAGCGCACATAAAGTTCGCTCGTGCGGACACTTTTTCGCGTCAGACAGTAACTGGTTCGCTCGAGCGAACTGTCCAGAACTCCATTTCTGGAATCCGAACATTCACTCCTTCATTCACTCATTTCAACTACCACTTGCAACACATTTAAAGATCTTCTATCCCTTCCTCATCCATCATTTAATACACAAATAACACCTCTATTCTATCATTTAAAGCATCAAAATCCATGGAACCAAACCAAGTTCACAAATCTCCATTTCTACAATAGGGTTTGAGAACCCATCTTTATAACTCAAAGAACAACTTGTATACTAGCATATTCAATCATGAGAAGCATTTATACTTGCCTTTAAAGTCTATTAGCAAGAAACCCCTTGATAGCTTGACTTTGAGACAAAAACCCCCAAATGAAAACCCTCTTCAAGCCTATTTCCATGGAAACATCAAAACACAAACCCTATGAGCTAAATGGGCAAGCAATCACTCCTAAGCACCTAATAGAACTTGAGAATCCCATAAAATACTCAAACACTTACTTGTAGTGTGGTTATGGAATCCTTGAGCTTCTCCTCCAAGCTTTAACACTTCAAATAGAAAGCAAGTACAAGAAGAAGATGAAGATGGAGATGGAGTTGCTCCAACTTCAACCCAAGCCACTAACAATCCTTGTCACTTGATGAGGAATGAGGGAGAAGAAGAGAAATGAGGTCTAGGGTTTCTCTTCAATGGAAATGGGGTGGAAAATGAACTCAAGGGTTTCATTCCTTTTATATAAACCTCCTTTTTCATTTAAGTCCATTCCACTAATGCCATTTACATCTTGAGTCAAATGAAGGGTCATTTGACCAAATTCTCGTCAAACGACTTCGAGTCTATTACGAAAGTTAACGTACTCGTCGAGATACGCGTGTTGGTATCAAGAGTTTCCGTATTCGACAAAATACGTATAAATCCGTATTTACGAAAAAGGTCTTGTTTCCTTAGTTTGAGTCTAAGATCATTCAATTCACTTAATACCCGTCATTATCATTTCATTAGGCTTAGTTCAATCATTTGAGACTAATCTCATCGAGTTGGATCATTAACCATCATTAGTCTAATTAGACTTGATTATTAAGCATTAATTGCAATTAATTAGAGTTAATCTTGATTAACTCGGGGCGGGGTCTTACATATAAATCAGACTTTTTTTTGTCTCATTTTCATATCATTATAGTAGAATATAATTTAATGATTAATAAGTATTATTTACAAAATCGTTTAATATACATACACATATCATTGAAGCAAACAAAGAACAATGAATCACATGTGTAAATGATGCGAAAATAGTGTTATTAGACAAACGTTGTAAAAAGAAACACATGTATAAACGTTACATACTTAAAATTTAAATATTCATCTTTTACATGTGTAAATTATATTTACATGTCCCACGCGTAAAAGACAAAAGGGGAAGTAAGTTAATGGATTAGATTAAGTTTCTTACTTTCTTTCATCCGTCACTTTTAAAAGTTGTTTCTGATGTAATCAATTTATCAAAATGCAGTCTTAAAATTTTCTGTGAGGAAGTAAGTTACTAAAGCGATAATCTATTGAAAAACCTGACATAACTGACAAAGACAGCAAAGATAGATCAGATTGATTAGAGAAAGTGGGTCCATCACCAGTTGAGTCGGCTTGGATTTTTCCAGGTAGCGATAGAACTCTGCAGTCGATTTGAAATTGGGGATTAGCTCTTTTTCCGAGCTCTTGCCAGGACAAGGACAGCGATTCTTCCTGGTGGTGGAGGGTTGGTTTTTCTGTTTTTCTAACATCTTGGCGGGGGAAGAAGCAGAAGAAGACATAGTAATACTTGAGCTATCTTACTTATTTATAACCTCTAAAGTCTATACTGTCTTCTTATTATTTGGAAAGGAAAGAATCAGACTTTCTATGAGATGGGAATATTGGTGGTGAGCTAAAGGCAAGATAGATGTTCAAGGAATTAGATCCCAGCAGTGGAGAACAAATCCACTGCGGCACTGCTGTCCATTTGCTATATCACACACCTGCTAGCACATGTATAACTTAATAGTGACATCCATTCGATTGGACAGACTTTAGCTAGGCCACTGTTTGGAAGTTTCGTAGGTGATTGATTATATAGATGTGGATTGATGATCCAGACAGCCCATTTTCAGTAAAATTTCCCTTACTAATAGATTGAATGCCATTCACTGTGCCTGTGGGGCTTACCCAAAAAAAAAAAAAAAAAAAATCAGACTTTTTTTGGTAAATAATTTGAGGGTAGAACTAGTACTGACCGCTTTTTCTTGCAAAATGGTGTTCTTGGTTCTCTCTGCCCTGGTTTGGGCAAATTTTGGGCCCTTGGGCTTCGACTCGCTATTTCGGGCTCAATGGCTAGATGGGCCACATCAGGCCAATGTCTGGATGAAGGCCTGTTAGATGGGTCAGCTGAGTGTGAAGTATCTGATACAAACTGGCAGATGATGGGCTTTATCTTGTATAAAAGGCCTAGGCCTGGGTGGGTATGCAGGATGGACTTGAGACTACTGATAGGGCTAATGAAGTAATGGGATGGGCTAACATACACTTTAGAAGGCCCGGTTCGGTAACAACCCTGAGCAGGTAGACCTGTTGGATTAGCCATGTACACTCTTTCCCAATCAAGGATGAGACTCCTCCAATCAAGTGTGAGAAATGATTATACCCAACCAATTGGACTATATATATGTTAGCATTGAAACATACCTTGTGGGGCCCACTGTGGCACCTACATGAATGGGGAGTGGATTGATGGGATTGGCGGAACTATATGTCGGGCTGGACCGGTCCTTAAACCTAGATGGTCTAGACTCAGCTCGTTTAGCGATCACGCTAGAAAATTAGGCCCATAACAAGCGCAGTGCAGCTAGATTCAAGTTGGGCTTAGGCTGGCCTGCACATAAGCACCTAGTCTTGTATGATAAGCTCACTCCTTTAACGTGCTATTGATCTCAACCATTGTCACATATTCGAAGGGAGCTGCTTGCTGGCCTGTTTGTTTGGCAATTGAATTCATATAATTTATATGAAGTGGCTAAAAATGGAGATTAAAGGTGAGTTTTTAAAAATAAGAATCAAATAACCTTTCCTTCTAGAGAAGTAGAATCATATTTTTAAAAATTCACATTTGATCTTCGTTTTTAACCACTAATAATAGTTTGAACCCTTATGCTTTCAATTTCAATTGATTCTAATGCAAGATTTCAATGGTAGTGCCTCGTAGATTGTTTTGATAGCAATGTGAAGTTGTCCCTGCAATCTTACAACATCCAAATAGGCCCTTGAAGTCGAAAACCACCCATTCTCTGAGTTTGTTGTGGACGATCAGATAAGTGCAACAGAGGTATGCAGCTTACTGCGTAACAGTTTTGTTTCTACTTTCTATTCAACAAAGGCCTACTGGGCATGATGAATCTGTTCTCAACATCCCATGGGTCACTCATGTCCCTTCATAGTTCACAAGTTGAGAATTTTTCTCCTATGCGCAGTGCTCTGTGGGAGTGGTCATCCGAACCGTCTACAAAGGTGAGACCCCATGGATTTCCAGGACCTTAATGCGATCTGAATGGACTGCGAAGTGCAGGAGCGCATGAGAGAATTGTCCCTTTAAATCAAGGGGCATACTCTAATGGCACCATTCTATCATACATGCTAAATCAAGGGCCAGACTCCAGTGATTCTATAATATAACTGGCCAGTCCGTGTGTCCCACCAGATGGTTTCGTCTAGTCCGAACGAGAAGCCCTACAGAGTACCATATTGGCTTCCCATTCAAACCAGTTTTTGTGAGTTTTTGTTGTTTGTTCTCTGGTTAAAAGGGTGTAGCTGAAATCGAACAACCACTTGGCATAGGCGAAGCCAGCCAATCTAAAGGCCCAAAGATGCACTTTACATAACGCAGATTTAGATAGCAGTACGGCAGAAAGGGAACGTTATCGTGCCTCACAAGCACAAAGGGAATGTAATCTTTCTATCTATTAAGCTTTCTTAGCTTTCGTTTCTTCTAGAGTCGCTTAATATAATGCTTTTCCTTTTTTTTTTTTGGTCATGGAATAAGAAGGCCAGATGCCGATCTATGTAGCAATTTTTCAGATGCTTCATTGACGGGACAGGCAGGGAAGGGGGTTCCAATGGGGGCAATTGTCCCCACTGGAATTTTTGAAAACAAAAGATGAGGATGGCTTTTACATTTAGTAATTGATAATATTGTGTTTTTCTTATTTTTGCCCCTCGTCAATTTTTTGAAATAACAAGGGAATGGAATGACAAAAGAGGAAAAAAGTGTCATTTTGAAAATCCAATCCTGACGTCTCGTATCCCACACGCGGTGCTCTTCTAAATCCCTTTTTTTTTTAGAATTTTACCTAAAAAAGGAATCACTTCCGGTTTTTTTTATTAATGATTGAAACGAGCGACGCCGTCGTTGCACATTCAACCCATAAAACTCCCCTGAAACCCCACTTCCCAATTTTCCCCTTCTGCCTCAGCCGCTTTCTCCTTTCCCTTGGCGGTTGTCTTCTTTTTCCTCAAAAGATAGTTAAGGTAGTCCCAAATGTCGTTTTCCAATTTATTGGATTGCAGCATTAAGCTTTCCAGCAGTTTAAACCACATTTCCCCACTTCCCCCTTCTTCCTCCATCGCTTTCTTCTTTTTCTCTGGAGGATTCGTCTCCACCTTCTTCAAAAGGCAGTACAGGTGGACCCAAAGGTCATTTTTTAACCTTTTGGATTGTAGCATCAAGCTTTCTAGCGGTTTATCAGGCGATTGTAAAATATATATTTTGCCTTATATTGAGAGCCTTTTGTTGGGGTGATTAATTCGCTATTTCTGCACCCGTAGTTGCTCTTTGAGCGGCGGCCATGTTGCTCCTTGTTCTTCCTTTTTGTCTTGTGTAGTTTTATGGTTGAAAGGCCCTGCTTTGCCTTTCTCGTTACTGTTGGTGCTCTCTTAGTTCCACTGCTATGAGTTTTTCTGGATGACAGGTGCTATGGAATTCTTTCTTAAAAATGTCAGTTGATTGTGTAACTACTCCCATTCTCTGTTTCTTATAGTTTGGGGTGTTTTGTTTTGCAACGCTCTCTTTCTTGTCAAAGTCTTGGGAGCAATTTAGCTTTTTTTTGCCATTGTTAGGCTTGCTTTTTTTATATCCAAAGCCATTGTATTTTTTTTTCTTTTTGTCCTATGGCCTTCTTCCCTTCATATGTTATGGAAATTTATGTCAAGATAGAAGCTTGTAATTCCTCTGGATCATGTAATGCGTTTGCACATTAAAATAATACAAACATCAATTTTTTCGATTGCAATGGTTAGTGACGACGTTGTTGCTTCACAGAAGCCAGTGCAAAGAATTGTGTGTGACTGTACAATGACGTCATTGCTTAACAGAAGCTACTGGAAGAAAATGTGTGTGACTATACAACGACGTCGTTGCTTCACAGAAGCTAGTGCAAAAAAATGTTTGTTATTATATGACGACGTCGTTGCTTAACAGAAGCTAGTGGAAGAAAATATGTGTCACTATACAACCTTAGGACAACCAAAGTTGTTACCTTGATGATTTAACCACCCAACAATAATTTTAAAACAAGATAATGTCATGAAAAAACTGTATATCAAAGGCCCTAATGAACTTTTCTAAAAAAGGTAAATACGAAACTCAGAATCTATGGTAGCTAATGCATGAAAGAACCCTAAAACTGTGCTATGCCTACCTCTTAATAGAGATCAACAACCTTCACAAGAAATATACAGGTTGGGAGAGAGTTCTGGTTCATTCAGTCTTCAATCGCAGATGAAAAAAGAAGTAGAAAAGGCACTTGTGACAGGGCACACTGCGCGCGCGGGCACACACACACATATATATATAGAACATTAGCTACGACATCGATACTAACTCTTGATATTAAGTGACGACGTCGTCGCTAGTTGAAAAAAGGCAAAAAAAAAAATCTGGCGGAAATACCACTTCCATGCCATATATACTATTGGTACCTCTTCTGGTTAGTGGCCATCTAGGGTCCTTTTTTAGGTAAAATTCTCTTTTTTTTTTTTTAAAAAAAAGGATTTTTAAATCATTTCTCTTGAATACATTGTTGATTGTACGTACTCCCCCTACACCAAAATTTGGGTTGGAGTTGCACTATGCCATAAAATATCAACACAATATTAGCCTAGGCCAACCCATTTTAACCCCTATATAGCCTACGGTAGAACCTAACTAACCCACCAACCAATCGCAAACCCGAACCAACTGAACGAATTGAGGCCATGTTATTATTGGCCTTACAAGCTAGCCTAAGTGGTTGTATTGACTCTCCTGCGTTGGGTTTGTGGCCACAGTTTCAATTCGAAAAGTAAATGAGTCGAGTGTAAGTTGGGCCTAAATACATTACTATTATCATACATAGAACATCTGGACACACACCATGAACAACCTTTCCCAACTCTTAGTGGTAGCTCTCCGTTGATCAAGTGTTGTTTTCAACAACTTCATCCATAGATGACTACGATCCATGAGTCCGTATCCTCTAATAAGAGTCCCGTTCATTCATGAGAAACTTATTATGCTCTTGAGCGAGCCTACTTACAAAAAGGGATTATGAATTCTCGTAAAATTTTTATTGTAATACAATTTGGTACACAGTCAAATTAACCTCTAATATGATTCGACGTAAGAGAGAAGTTGTGTCCTTTCTAAAAATAGAATAAATACATTAAATATTTAAATAAATTTTTTCATAGAAATCAAATCAAAATAAAAGAGGAAGCTAGCAAAAGTTGATGAGATCTAAGAGGAAAGAAAAATTGATATGCAATTTATTGCGTCAAATTATTCTACACTATCATTCATACATCTTATTGTATCAAATTTTAGTGAATGTTCTAATTTCCTTTCTGCCCCCATTGGGAGAAATTTTTGGCTCAATCCCTAGGGACAAGTAGGACATAGGTCACATTAAACAGATAAATCACCTCAATTTGATCGTGTAAGGGGGGTTGGGTTTGTCATAGAAGATATCACACGCGGTGGTAAAAAGATTCCCTTTTCATGCAGGTTCGCAAGAAGTATGCGACTCCTGGAGTATGGACTTGACTGGACCAGAGCCTAACTATATTATCCATAGGGTAAATAAGAAGAAAGAATCCATACAATAAATTTTGAATTGTGCACTTTGGACGACCGAGTGACTAGAGGTCCATTGACATCCTTATGCATGCGCATAAACTTCTAGTGTTATTTTTTTAACTTTTTTTTAAGGCATGGGATTAGGACCTAAGAGAGCGCACATAAATGAAAAGATGAAGCCCACAAAGCGGTAAAGAGAGCCTACATGGATGGAAAGAGTGGCATCCAAATACATGAGAGGGCTTTTATTGACACTGTATATTTTGCTCTCCCCACCACTAGAGGACAAAAAAAAATAAAATAAAGTTTTTCCTAAACTACCCCTCCCCACTCCCTCTCCCTCCTTACCTCCTCTTACCTTCCTCCCTCTCCCACCCTCCACCCTCCACCCTCATCCCCCCAACCGTCTCCGACAGGGAGGGAGCCCCGGCCTCCCTCCTCCCTTCCTCCCTCCCCCTCTATTTTCTTTCCCTCTCCCCCTCCCCCTCCCCCTCCTAGTCGCAGGCGGGGAGGGAGATCAAGCGGCAGCCCCTGGGTTGGGGATGGGTTTCCGCCTGATGCAGCCCGATCCTCCTCCCCACCAACAAGAAAATAGAGGGGGAGGGAGGAGGAAAGAGGGTGGATGGAGGGAGAAGGAGGAGGGGTACTTTAGGAAAACTATTTTTTTTGTGGTGCAGTGGGGAGTGCAAATTTTGAGGTGCCAATAAAAACCCTCAATACATATTTCTTTAGGCGAGATTTTGTAAAAAAAAACCCCAACTGATGGGAGTTTTTCCTCTCTTTTTTCTTCCCCCAGCCCTCAAAGAAAATTTTCTCTCGTTCCAATTAACGCCAATAGAGCCTTGATGTAATCCGCCGCATTGTTCAAAACTCAATAAGTCCCATTCAATAAACAGCAGACAAGCAAGAGCAGTAAGTCAAATTCGAGAGTGTTAGATGATAATTATCATGTTATACTATTATTAACATGAACCCTAAGATCGTGAACAGCATGATAATCACGTGTAGGATTTAATCTTAAATAAATTAAAGAGTACCTCCAGACATCCTGATGCAGAGAGCTTTCTGATCCTGCAGTCTGGTGCTGTTGCTGATTGATGCTGTGATCCGTCGAGAAAGAGACTATATGAATGGTTTCGGTTTCTCTCTCCTTGCCTATAAAACCTTAATGTGTTGATTTTCGTGAATACCTTTGTGATGGACGAAAGGCTTTGTTTTATAGGTGAAAAGAGGACCGAATTTCCAATCAGGGTTTCCATAGACTTAATCTCAACCATCCATCAAGGTAGAGTTTGTTATGGAATACATCTCATTAAGAAACCTTTTTGTGTAAGGAATAGCATGTATCCTAAGAAAACAGATTTCCTATAATGACCACAATTCGGGAAAGGAAAGGACTTCTAGTCCAAGTAATGGACTTAAAGATATTTCCTTACAGTCTCCCACTTGGTCGATAGGAAGATCCTTTAGTGTTTTTCTTTTTAGGAATCATAAGGCGCGCATTATATGCTAAACATTTCTTGAGGCGGTTATCATAAGTGTCTTGGCTAATTCAGTGGTCAATGGGAGTCATGGCGTGCACACATTATTTTGCAACATGCTTACTTCCATGTACTACAGCAGTGACAACCTGCATAACTGGACCGTAATAGGAGATATACGTAATGGTCTCATCATGTCTATGTTGAAAGACTGTTTCTGTTTATCATTCATCCACACATAAAATGTACACAATGGAAAAACAGAAATAGCAGATGTAGAGTTGCATTAAGAGCTCAATAAATGTCAAATATAAGTACAGAAATAAAAGGCAGAAAATGATAATTAAGAACTATCTTCAAGACCCATGCTTTCAGTATGTCCTTGAAAGGTCTTTGGAGGTAGTCCTTTCGTGAATATGTTTGCGACCATGAAATCTGTACGTATAGACTCAATGACAAATTTCTTTAATCTAACATCTTGCTTCAGTGATAGATATTTAAGGTCCATGTGTTTGGATCCCTTAGATATCCTGTCATGCTTGGAGAAGAAGGTTGCAGCTTCATTGTCACAGTAAAGGGTTAATGGCTTAGAGATGAAATTCAAAGCTCCAAACTGAGAGATAAAATTATGCAACCATGTTCCCTGAATTGCAGCCTCGTAACATGCGACATACTCAGCCATCATGGTGGATGAGTAAAGCAACTCAGATTTCTGGCTTTTCCATGATATTGCACCTCCACATAAGAGATACACATAGCCAAGAGTGCAAAGTCTGGTGTCAGGACATCCAGCAAAATCTGAATCTGAATAACCAGTCACCTGTAGGTGACTTGATTTTCTGTATGTGAGCATGTAATTCCTTGTTCCCTTAAGGTATCTCAGTACTTTCTTTGCAGCTTTCCAATGAGCGATTCCTGGTTTACTCTGAAATCTTCCGAGCATGCCAACAGCATGACTAATGTCAGGTCTTGTACAGACTTGTGCATACATCAAACTCCCGACAAGAGAAGCATAAGGATATTTTGCCATTTCTTTAAGTTCCAATTCGTTCTGTGGACACTGCGAAAGATCAAGCTTGTCTCCTTTATGCAGTGGAACAGGACTAGAGGAACAGGTCATCATGCCAAACCTCTCTAGAACTTTGTCAATATATGCTTTCTGAGACAATCCCAAAATACCAAGTGACCTGTCACGGAATATTTCTATTCCTATCACATAGGAAGCCTCAACCATATCTTTCATTTCAAAATGCTTAGAGAGATAGTCCTTTGTTTGATGTAATAAACCAAGGTCGCTGCTGGCCAGTAATATGTCATCAACGTACAGAACCAGAAATATGAACTTACTCCCACTGATCTTGAGGTATATGCAAGGGTCAACGATGTTTTCTATGAAATCGAAGTTAGTAATGATTTCATGAAACTTTAGGTACCATTGCCTCGAAGCTTGTTTCAGTCCATATATTGATTTCTTAAGTTTGCAGACCATGTCTTCCTGACCTTCAATGATGAAGCCTTCAGGTTGACGCATGTAGACTTCTTCTTCCAAGTCTCCATTAAGAAAGGCAGTTTTCACATCCATTTGATGTAACTCGAGGTCATAGTGAGCTACTAATGCCATGATAATTCTAAGAGAATCCTTCCTTGACACAGGGGAAAAAGTCTCAGTATAGTCAATACCTTCTTTCTGATTGAAACCTTTGGCAACAAGTCTGGCTTTATGGCGTTCAATATTGCCTTTGCAGTCGCGTTTGGTCTTGAAGACCCATTTACAGCCAACTGGTTTGTGTCCTGGAGGCAATTGAACAACTTCCCAGACTTGATTTTCATTCATAGATTTCAATTCATCCTTCATGGCATCAATCCATTTACTAGAATTAACATCCTTAATGGCTTGTGAATAAGAAACCGGGTCATTAATTGTCCCTTCTCCAGATTCTACTTGGTAAAGCATGTAATCATCGGAAATAGCTGATCTCCTTTGTCTTTGAGACCTTCTTAATGCTGGTTCCTCTGGTGCATTATCCATATGTTCATTGGCGACAATCTCATTATGGAGTTGTTGATCATTTATTGGATTTTCCTCATTGTTAAATGGTTCAACAACATGAGGATTGCCAACATCTTTCGGAATAGAGGGTAAAGGGATAGGTACCCTGATTTCCTGAATGATCACATCTTGAGGTTTATTACTCCCACTGATTTCGCCATTCTCAAAGAATCTAGCATTACCGGTTTCAACAATTCTCGTACTATGGTTAGGGCAGTAAAACCTAAATCCTTTGGACTTTTCTGGGTAACCTATAAAGTAACCACTGATTGTTTTAAGGTCCAATTTCTTTTCATGTGGATTGTAGACTCTAGCCTCAGCTGGGCAACCCCAAATTTGGAGATGTCGTAAACTGGGTTTCCATCCTTTCCACAGTTCAAAAGGTGTCTTTGGAACTGCCTTACTGGGAACTCTGTTCAAGATATAAACAGCTGTGCGTAGAGCATCCATCCACAAGGATATAGGTAAGTTAGCATGACTCATCATTGATCTAACCATTTCCATGTACGTACGATTTCGCCTTTCAGCTACACCATTCTGCCATGGAGAACCAGGCGTTGTGTATTGGGCAACAATTCCAAGTTTTTGGAGAAGTTTTGCAAAAGGTCCAGGATGTTGTCCTGTTTCGTCATACCTTCCATAAAACTCACCACCTCTATCTGACCTTATGATTTTCACTTTTCTATCTAATTGCCTTTCGACTTCAGTAATGAACACTTGTACAGCATTCACAGACTGAGATTTGTCATGCAATAAGTATAAATAACAGTAACGTGAGTAATCATCAATAAAGGTAATAAAATACTTTTCTCCTCCAAAGGTTGGAACATCAAAGGGTCCGCAAATGTCTGTATGTATTATTTCAAGAAGCTCAGTACTTCTTGTGGCTCCTTTCTTTGTGTGTTTTGTTGTTTTGCCTTTAATACAATCCACACATACATTAATATTAGTAAAATCTAGATCCGGAAGGACACCATCTTTTACTAATCTTTTGATTCTTTCACTGGATATGTGACCCAGTCTTTTATGCCACAAGAAATAAGAGTCGAGTTTGGATGACTTTCGTTTTGTTTCCTTAGAATGCAGGGTAAGTTGGGTTTCAGCAAGTTGACTATCAAGATGAAACTTGTATAGCCCATCAATCAAAATTCCAGAACCAATACGACTAGAATTTTTAAATAAACTGAAATTACCATTTCCTACTTCAAATGAGTAACCAACTTTATCAAGTGCGCTTACAGAAACCAAATTACGGGAAAGAGACGGAACATAAAGAGTTTGACATAAGTCTAACTGATAACCGCTATTTAAAATAAGACGAAAAGTTCCAATAGCTTCAACTGGAGCTTTGTCTTTATTTCCCATGAAAAGGAAGTTCTCACTTGGGTTTATGGTTTGGATCGTAAGGAATCCCTGCATTGAATTGGAAACATGAACATTAGCACCAGTGTCAATCCACCAAGCATCAGAAGAAACATAAGTAAGATTTGATTCGAAATAACTTACGAAACCCATAGGGTTACCTTTCTTTTCGAACCATTCTTTACGTTTAATGCAGTCTGCCTGAAAATGTCCAGGTTTCTTGCAAAATTTGCATAAGTTTTCCTTCTTTTTCTTCTTGGGGTTCTGACCAGCCTCATTAGATCTGGGTGGTGCCCTTTTCTGGCCTGAATTATGCTTTTTCCCAGCTTTGTGTCCAGCTCCTTGAACGAGATGAGCTACTTTAATTCCTTGTTGGTTCAGCCTGGCCTCCTCTTGAACCAGTTTGTTAGCCAATTCATTCATTGTCCACTTTTCCGTAATAGTGTTGTAGTGAATTTGGAAAGGCCCGTACTGAGGAGGTAAACTGTTTAGGATAAATTGGACGAGAAACGCCTCATCCACTGATAATCCCAAATTCTTTAGTTTAGCTGCAAGGTTGGTCATCTCAATGACATGTTCATGCATTGATCTGGTGCCATCAAACTTCATGGTTGTAAGATCTGCCATTAGTTTCCCAGCAAGGGATTTGTCTGCAGTCTTAAACCTAGCTTCAATGGCCTTCATATAGTCCTTAGCATTCTCAGGTGTAGGAAGGGATGTTTTTATGTTGGTGGCAATAGTCATTCGCAAAAACATAGTGCTTAGTCTGTCAGACCTTTCCCAGGCATTAAAGAAGGTTGTTTCATCAGGGGTACTTTTATCAGTGAGTGAAGCTGGCTTATCTTTACGAAGAGCGATATCCAGTTCAAGTACCCCCAATGTAAACTCAACTTGCTCTTTCCATTCTGAGAAGTTGGTTCCATTGAGCTTAGTGACAGAAGTAGCATGCGAAGTGAGATTAGTGGTTGCAAGAACTGCAATAGAGATACAACAATAAGGCTTTAATAAAATAAGACAACACACGCATAATATATGAATATAAACGACAAAATTTTAGGTGCTCCTGTGGGTAGTCACCATAATTTCTACGCATTATACCATCTAAAGTCGTCATATTTAAGGTAATGTAAATGAGTGATGTTAATCTTAATTAGGAACAAACACTCCTTAATTATTGTTCAATCGTATGATTATAATCCGCCTGTGGGCGACTAAATGCTTCATACCTTCTTGAACAATATGTAATGTAAACATGATGATGGTACTTTTAGGGCCAAATTCCAGTATTTAATTGTTAGGGTCATTGTGGTGAGACCTAACCTTAAGCATACAACTTTGGTGATAAAAAAAAAAAGGCTTAATATGAATATAAATATTATATATATTGCATGCATTCGTGATAGATCATTTATTGTATAAAAAGTACTGGTAAAAAGGCCAAGCCCCGAGGGCTGTCCTCCGGCTCTTTGGGGCTGAAGGCATTATATCATCGATTACGAAGAAACATGCTAATGATAATCAACATAATACGGAATTATTATGAAAATATGATCCAACTATATGGCCTATTTTCTGTCCTTCTTTTTGATCATCTGTCTTTATCTTCGACTGCTTTAAAACGTCATCTTCAGTCTCGAAACAACATCCTTTTTAATCATGACGTACCAGTTACTGATCTCCTCCATTATTACATTGAATTTTTACTCACGCAGGAGTTTATACAAAATTGAAAATTCAAAACTTAAATAAATCACGATCAAACAGTCGTGCCCAAATTAAAAAAAAAATTGCGGAATAACATAAATATAAACCATTCATGCAGGCCATAATAGTTGGATCGATAAATTGCTGCAAAACAGAGTCAGAACGGATCTATATTTGCCGATTATGGCGATGCATAGTTATCCTAATTAATGGACGATCATGTGTTCTAAAACCATGCTCTGATACCACATGTTATACTATTATTAACATGAACCCTAAGATCGTGAACAGCATGATAATCACGTGTAGGATTTAATCTTAAATAAATTAAAGAGTACCTCCAGACATCCTGATGCAGAGAGCTTTCTGATCCTGCAGTCTGGTGCTGTTGCTGATTGATGCTGTGATCCGTCGAGAAAGAGACTATATGAATGGTTTCGGTTTCTCTCTCCTTGCCTATAAAACCTTAATGTGTTGATTTTCGTGAATACCTTTGTGATGGACGAAAGGCTTTGTTTTATAGGTGAAAAGAGGACCGAATTTCCAATCAGGGTTTCCATAGACTTAATCTCAACCATCCATCAAGGTAGAGTTTGTTATGGAATACATCTCATTAAGAAACCTTTTTTGTGTAAGGAATAGCATGTATCCTAAGAAAACAGATTTCCTATAATGACCACAATTCGGGAAAGGAAAGGACTTCTAGTCCAAGTAATGGACTTAAAGATATTTCCTTACATATCAAACTCAGTCATATTTGTGTTTTTAGTTATTTTACACCAAATTCTTATTTTCAAGAATCAAATGAATTATGAAACCATGAACGTGGGTCAACTCCTGGAATTGAGTTTTTTTGGGATAATACCTGGTCCACCCTAAACCTGGGTCATGGCAATTTGAGTTGGATCCGAGCCACGCCCATTGAAACCATGGTGAAACCATGTTGAGAAGATTTTATATAAAATAAAATTTAAAAAAATCTTAGTTTTATAGATCAATTCATTACATCACGGTCTGCTTAAATCCTTTGGACCTGTTTGAATCCTTTACAACAGAGCAGCTAAGTAACATGTAAATGATGATTTGTGTTTTCACATTTCACAATCTTAATTACACTTAAGTTACAATTACAGGTAATTTGATTATAGGGCAACCAAGTTTAAAGGACCCTAAATGGGGTCTCAAGGCTTCTTTGATTGAGAGAATTTATGTTTATAGAATCTCAAACCCCTTTCATTCCTGCCACTTAAATCTGTCATTGAAATTCTTGGAATATCAATTTCGAAAATGCATTTCAACTTCTTAAACTATTTTACCATTTTTTTTATATTAAACAAGAGAGCTTTAAGCAGGTAAATGGTGGTACAACACTTTGTGAGAACCTACGCACCCAGCGATCGATACCTTAGAAGTCTTGTGAAACTGAGATGCCAATGCCATTGAGCTGGTGCATTGGCAATTTGGTATACGGCATACACTTGGAATTTGATTCTGAACCTACATCTTCTGATGAGAATATGAAATTCTAAACAGCACAAATTCCATTAAAAAAAAAAAAAAATGCTTGCAGCACTTTCTAGCTAGCCGTCATGATATAGATCATCACCTTAGCCATATTTCATTACTGAGGTAAACAAAAGTACTCTCTAATCAAACTTAAAAAGGTAACATCTCTTCCTCAAAATACAACTTTAATGGGCTAAAAGCATGACAAATGTTACCCACGCTGACCCACATACCAATTGCTGAATGTTACAAGCTTGGTCAAATCAAAATAGAATTCTGTAAAGAGAAAGGTATTCCATTCATTCAAAAAAGAAAACTAGAACAGAACCTTGTAGATAGTGGTGTTATTCACGTATCTAAACATAAGGAAGACACACTTTAACCAATTATTAGAGCACAATGGTTATAAGTTGGTAACTATTAATATTATCAAGGTCAAGGGAATGCTTCAGCCATGTGCCCTTTAAGAGAAAGCACACCTCAGTTGCATTATGATAGGTGGATTATTTCCTTGATGAATTGCCCCTGTGTTGCGCAATCTTGTTCTTCAGATCATCCTTCTTGGCCCCCACAATCCTATCCACTTCCTTTCCATTCTTCACCAGTAGGAACGTTGGCATAGCCTCTACACCCCATTCCTTTGCCACAACCTGTTAATCACCATCATAACTATACATGAGAAACGCATATTTGAAGAGTTTATACTGAAAATTGGGTTAGTTGGGCCTCGAATTGGGCCGGTCCTTTTAAGAATGTAGATTTTGTCCATCATCTATAAACTTTGGAAACTTGATTCGGAAAGTCTTCAGCATGGATGAATACTTGTTCACATTTGGTCAGACCCATTTGAGTCGCCCAACTCAGTCATCTACCAAGTCGAGGCAACTCGCTCAGACGCTTCTGAGTCGAAATGAGTTTATGGACCATGATTTGGCCCTGCGTTATGCTCAGGCCCGGCCCAATGAGCACAGTAAAAATTAATGACCAATCACAAGAATAGTGTGTAGAATGCCAAAGTACCCTCAGCTCATCCACGTCGATTTTGACAAACACTACGTCGGTGTAAGTCTCAGCCAATTCATTCAGGGTCGGCTCCATGAACCGGCATGGGCCGCACCATGTCGCGGTGAAATCAATCACCATCTGCAGAAATTGTAATTCATCATTATAACATGACTATTAGGACTACTACTAGAATGTTAGCAATCCAGCAAGTGATTAAAAAAAAAACAGAGAGAAGTGATCATCCATAGAATTGGCAGAAAGATGGGAATGGAGTGGGAGATGGGCCAACCAATTGGTTGGATTGCTTGCAATTATCCATCTGGCTTTTCCAGCGGTCCATCGAATGAATGGCTGTGATGTGCTGCGACATCACCGTTTGTCTCTCTGGAATGGAAGGGTAAGCACCCATTTTTGCACAATTCAAGCTGATGATCTCTCTCTTCCTCACCGGCTGATGGAATAGAATGTTTTTACATGGGAAGAGTGAGGGGTAGTAGCAGATTTATATAGAGATGGTAGTGTGTGTCGGGGTGGAAAGCAGAAAAGTGGAGATGCCTTGGGGAATCCATAAAAGGGGCTTGATGGTTACATCAAGGGCCAGTTTCTCTTGTTTGTGAGTTCAGTGTAAAGCACGGTGCTCATTAGTGGGACTGAGAATAATCAGCATGGGAAAGGAATTTTGTTGGAATTTGACATCTTGGTGCAGCCAGCCTGTTCAAGCCCAGGCTGTGAACCTAGGGCTAGGGCCCAGGACCATAGAGACCCACTCCTATGGATCTTGGCTAAGGCTGCAACTCAGTTCAGATATTGGGCCAACCAAGCCCGACAGTAATTACCCGGGTGACCTCAAACCCAACCTTAATTGAACCCAGACATACCTGGCCAGAGTGTGATCTGAATTCTAAATTCTCTACCTGCTGCACTTGGTCTACGTTGGATTGACCTACATCTGATCAGGTATCTCAATTCTTTTGGATTTGGTGTTCTTTTGGAAGGGTTTAAAATTTAGAAAATGCAGATCTTTATCTACAAAGTATAGTATATCACACAATATATATCCATCATTTTCATAAGTAGTGTGCAAATTTCCGAAACCTGAATCTGACCCGAATCCCTTGTAGGTTCCAAAACCCAGGCCGGTGCTGAACCCAAAACCAGACAAGCCTAACTCGATTCCACCTTCTGTCAGGTTGGATCATGTGCGATCAGGTTTTGGGTCAGCTCGAGTTTGTCGATAAGAGGATCGAGATCTTGATCCTGTAGGCTTGGAGCTGATAGAAGTAAGTGGGTTGGGCCTAGACTGATCCATCAACCCTCTCTCTCATTTTTATCACCCATATTTTAAACGTGATTGGTTGGATATGGAATAATTGAACCGGGCAATTGAATATCAAGCCCTAAAAGAAGAGGTGGAGGGTCAAAGAAGAGATGGAATTTTATATCCAGGAATCAATTCATGAGAGGCCGTGGTATTAAGACTAGTTGGTTTTGATCTCTCTTTCTTGTGCTCAACTCAAGAGTCTAGAAGGGAGGATAAGAAATGGTTTTGATCTCTCTTTCTTGTGCCAAATAGTCTAGAAGGGAGGATAAGAAAGATTCTGATGTTGGGCTTTACCTATATTAATAAAAAAGATGGGGCGGGTCACCTTTTTTCACTTGTGCAGATTCCTTTTTCATTTGGGAGGGCTTTCTTTCTCTTTTCCACTTGAGTGGGCTACCTTCCCGTACATAGCTGATTGGGGTTAAAAAGAAAAATCAATTTTAAGCTAATGGTGTGTCCAACCAGTTCAGCCACTAGTTTTTAGCAACTTCAATTGGTTTGTAACCAGTATCCGGACTTCTATCTAACATCTCTACTCACCAAGGATACCAGTTTTGATCAAGTCGGTTCAACCCACAGGTTGAAGGGCCGTGCGAAATTCTCCCTCGCACCACCTTTTGGCAAATGTTAACAAAGTAGACAAGCAGAATAATCGATATAGTCGAAATACAGAAGTACATCACCATGGACATCAGCCATTGGCTGGCTTGTATAATATTGCTGAGATTCTTCTGTAAATGGTGAAAATTTGTTTTAGTATTGGCACAGAAAGACGAATTTCTCTCCACAATAATAGACAGTGATTCTTCAAATTTTTATGCAAAAACACATTAAAAAAAGAAAAAACATTAATATTGTGTGCGGGCGTGCAAAAGCACAAACCGTTCGATCAGCAGTCAAGTGACAAATAAGAGAGAAACAATTACTCATGGGATTTACGAGTTTATGAGAAAGAAGAAATCATAATCTTTATCACTTTTAGATCTTAGTTTACAAGCTACAACACACACATGTACAAACCAAGTTCCCTATATATACTAAAAAAATAAAAAAAAGCTACCTACAGTCACTTTAGGAGGACCCATGCGGGCATGAAAGATCTCCGACGTTCACAATTTTAAATGATCTTTTGTAATGGAGCTTCAAATCATCATCTACCACTTGATCAACAGCTCATAAATTTTCGCCACCCAAATCAATGCATAGTTGATCCAACGATCCAATATGGGGGAGCAGAGTTTTCCTAGTTCGTGGTTCACTTGGATGGATTATAGTGTAGTGCTTACGATCACAGTAGTGCTCGGTGGAGGTTTTGGTCGGTTAAAATTAGGTTATTTGTGTGGGAAAAAAAAATCTAATACAAATCATTTGAAACCCATCAAAATCAACAAGTCCATGATTAGATGAATTAGACTGGCTCACAAGTCACAACCACCAGCGATTTCCAAAGCATTTTTTCGGTTTCGGCTGGACACCCCCTAACGTTCACACCATAAGTGTGGAATCTTGCACTCCTACTGTCACGGGGTAAATTTTTCGCACTAAAAATACACCTCGTAGCACTAAGATTTCTCTTAGTCAGCCTACTAGCAACGACACAGCATACACAGAAATTCAAGAACACAAGGGACAACAAGCAATGCACACAACTATTGATTAATTAGGCACTAGCCTGTTTCTCTTATTAATTAAAACTGGGAATTACAACTCTTACACTTGTTTACTCTCTGTTACAACAATTACAAGATAAACTCGGATCTCTTCACTCCTGTGCAATGTCTTAAACCTCGTAGACATTTTTAAGGAAGCCTGTCCAATCACTGTTTGCTAACAAGGATAACTGCTGCTATCTTGAACCAATCAGAGTGTGCCAACTGCTTAGAATCAGTTATTGTCTGCAGTTAGAAGCAACATGTCCTCCAACCATTGGTCCAAGTCATCTGCCAGTCAGCCAATGCAACTGCATATCTGCTGTACATGTGGCTGCCACACTAGACCATCAACCGCCGTGCTAACTGCACAACTGCTGCATTTGTGGCTGCCACATCAACAAAGCATCCCCATGAACACCACACCTCAGCACCAACTCAAGGGAGGCGTCACAACATGTATTCAGGCTTCATCTGTTCGGACCACGTGGGTCTAGGCACGAGGGAGTGGGCCCCACGCACCAATTTTCCATCCGAGCCCCACTAATGTGCAACCAAGGCCACCAAGGCCATTGGTATGCTTCACAATGCTTATCGTGTGCTAACAGGGTCGACCGTCCATTTTTCCATCCCATGGGCATACCTCCTACATAGTAGAAGTATGTGTCACCCATTGTTTCTCACCTCCTGGGTATAAACGTCCGAAAATGAGGAAATGGACTTTTCGACGTGTTCCCGGATCCTAATGCACAAATCCTTTCACACAATGATTGTTCAACATATTTTCCATGTTTTCAATGCATTGGACATGCATTAGTTTCCAAAAAACACAAGGTTGGTCGAGGGGTGAAAACCTGTCGCACACAGCACCCGTACGTCGTCACTCGCAGTAACCACAGCACGCGACTGGCATTGCTCACAGCTACACAGCACGACGTTTGCACACACCACGTGCAGCGCAATACTGCACGCACCACGTGCAGTACAACATGACGTGCATGTTTATCACTGCACCGCATTAGTAGGCACCGTCGTCCATCACACCAGTGACCGAGGGGCGATACCCATCCGCACCAAGGGATTCATATGCAGCGTTTAGCTTCCAAATCACAGTCCATATACACCAATGAACTGTTTGTGCAACGGTTAGGTCTAGGAGCACCTATCCCACAGCATGATCTGCGCACTGACGCAGCATCAGCTGTTTAGGGGCTAACACCTACGGATTACAGTCTGCGCACGGAGAACTTTCCTATCCGTACAGTAGGCGGCTGGGCCCAGCATTGATAAAATGTGGTCAGTATTTAAGGTCGACTTATAGCCTAGCATCGTCTCCATTATCATTTTGTAGTAGGGGCCATGCATGGTTCTACATTAACATATGTGTGTCAAGGGAGTCCGGTTACGTAGAAACAAGGAGATAATGTTCGGTTACGTAGAAACAAGGAAATGTTGTTTTATCCAATCCACATTTTCTACCTATACAAAATCTTCTGCGAGCTAATGCACCCTCATAATTGCTTTCTTAAAATGAGAAAAATCAAGAATCAGATTATGTATCAGTGGTGACTGTAGATTGTATGAAACAATATCTCTCTATTTCGAGAAAGAGATCCGGACTCCTGTCAGGCCAATGCCCTCGGCAGTTTTTTAGAAGCTAGGCCCTTATCCTACCTACCTTCAAGGGCAAGGCCTGAGCCAAAAGAAAATAACATTTTGTTTTAATTTTTTTTATCAACATCACAGTCAACTTTATGTTAACCGAAGCAATGTGCCGTTGATAATTCTAGTATAATATAAAATCATGGGGCTTTTGGGACTTAGGTGGGAGCCTCATATGCATTATGCAAACAATGACATTTCGACTATCTCATATTGGTTTTTATTCATCTTAGTTTTCTAGGTATAGCTTATCCACTACTAGTCCAACTGCCCGACTAATAATTCTCATTAATATGGATTACATAACTTGGGACCCATGTTTCTGGTTCGATAATCATGTTGAGATTAATTAAGTGCCATGGAGCTTTAATTAAAGGGTGCTTGTTGGTGGGCCATGTGGGCTTCTCAAAGCCGGGTCAAGCTTGTACAAAGGTAGTCCAACCCCAACTTCATTAGCTTCTATTCTTCTTAGGCCTTAGTGAAAATCATTGATGTGGAAGTCAGGCATCGTCCATGCCACCAAATTATCTCCACCAAGTTAAATATGGAGCCAGAGACCTTTAAAGAAACTTAGAGCAACTCAAACAGACACTTCAAATGACCATGTCAACCTCCAACAACTTTAATTAACATATGAGATTGTCTGCAACAGATACTTCATATCTTACATGACATTTTAAGTATGTGATGGCATGCCAAATTTGGCATTCCATAAAGTATACTTTAAAAAAAAAATTAATAAAATAACGGTGAGAGCCCACTTGCATTTAGATTTTTGGGTGCAAATCTTTTTTTTTTAATAAAATAATGATCATGGGCCCACTTGCATTTGTATTTGACATCTTTCTTTGAGTTGCCAAGTTATGTACGCTAGATTAGTCTTCATTTTTTAAAAGGCATATCCAAATTTAAAATATCGAGAATGAGGTCGAAGAATCTCTCAGCCATTGCAATTATATCATCAGCGGACCCCACCTTTCCAATTGATTCTCTCAATTTCAACTTGACCTTTTTTTATCAATTAACGAAATTTTATTCCTATGGCTACTGTATTTTTAATGACATGTAAAACATGTAGTTGAAAATCATTAGGTTGGGAGTAAGATTTTAGGGATGATGAAGCAAGGTGGGATGATGATGTATGCAGTATGGATGTAAATGGGATGACGATTACGGATTTGAACCATAGTGGACTCGAATCAAGACCCGTTTTTAAACAACGGTTCCTGACCCAATTTTGACTCGGAACTTATTTTGTTAGTTCCAAACCTGGTTTGGGAACCGGGTCCACCTAGAGTACTGCAATCTAGCTCTAGTCCAAAATTTTTATTCTTCATTTTTTTTTCTTAAAATAAGCATATCATTTAATTTATAACAGTGCATGAAGTTTACTACTTCCAGTATTATACATAAAAATGTAAAAAAAAAGTTGATTTTAAGGTACAATTTGCAATATCAAATATTCATATGCCGGGTCCTGAGTCCCAGGTACACGAGTTAGAACATATATAGACCTGGAATCGGACCTGTTTATCAACTAGAACCTAAATTAGGTTCTAGACATGGACCTGTTTATGAATATGAACCTAAAATAAGTTTCAGACCCAATTTTTTGTGGGCCAAAACTTCCGGGTAGTCAGTAAATCGGATACTTATTTGAAATCTTAGTATGCAGTGAAGAGAATTTCAAAGTTCCGCCCTTTTTGTTTGCATTAAAATAAATGGAAAGTGAATATATAAGGTGGTTAAAAATGAAAATCAAATGTAAACTTCCATAAATGAGTATCAAATATCATCTTCTTTTAATTCTATATCTCTAGAATAAAATCTATAAAGGACTTTAACAACAAAAAAAAAATCACGTTAGGTATAATGTGCACCTAACCCGATTTTGGTAGTCTTTTTTATAAATGCACCTAACCTAATTTTGGTATAAAGTATCTTTTATAAAGTATGCACCTAACGTGATTTTCTGGATAAAATTCTTCAAATTCACATCACGCTTATTTTTGGATATGCACATTTAACCTTCATCTTTATTGTTAAATCGTTTTATAAATTAAAGTTTTATGTATTCTAATCCAAACAAACATGTCAAAGTCCTCGACCCATATGGAACCTGGAGCAAAACTCAATTTTTAACGTAGCCGAGTTTCCGGTGGGTTGCTTGTTTGTTCGGCCTACCGGTGACGTTATTATGCAAGGATGATGATCTCACATGTTTGATTTGATTGAGCGCGTAGCCCCCACATGATGGGCCCTACAACGTGAAGTGCCCCCGAGCAACAAACCATTGTCTGGAAGATCAGTAGATGACAGCAATTGGGGCGATCTTTCGCTTTCTGTATTACCTTTCCCATCTCGCTGCCCTTGGCATGCGTACCGATAATAATAGAGGCCTGTGGTCCTCGTCAGAATCAAATCAAAACAAGTTAAAACATGTGAGAGTGAAATCTCAACCTTTTCTAACCATGTAAGAAAAGTGTAGAATCTTCAATTTCTGTCTGTGAACAAAAGTGGAGCGAGTCTTAGATCTTCTATCCAATTTGTTGTACGGTCAAATATGAGTATACCAATCACGGACTGCGACATCAGCTTCAAAAATTGAATTTTGAAATTTGAATTGGATGGGCAATATGTACACCTAATTTATCTAGTGTTTGCAGTTGACGTGGCAGACTTTAGTTGTTCAACTTATGATCACTGTGCAACAAATGCAATAAAGTATGTGTGAAATGGGAACTCCAAGTTATCTCTTCTCCTTTTCGGGTATTAATACAAGATTCACTCTTGTGAATAAGCCTACCCATCAAATTTACATATACATAAAATAAGGATGTGGTTGGGGAAGGGACAATGCCTATTTCATAATTGTTTCCGAATGTAGTTGGGAAATTAGCATTGTATAAAAAACAATTCTAAAGTTTTGAACAATAAGATTTTCTTTGAACATATATGAGAAATGCTTCAAAATATCTACGTCGAAGACTTTTAAACTAATATAGCCCGAGTCGTCCTTCATCCTATGTCATTACCAAAGTTCTAGTTAATTTGAATCATTTGCAAAAGAAACATACCAAACTATATTTTTGAGTTTGATTATGAAGACAGCACTTAGTTAATCCACATCGATGAAAATAAGGCTTAGATAATGCTGATTGTAACACATTTTATACATAATAGATGGACCATTTTTTGTGTGGCCTTATAGAGATTCTCAAATTGTCCATAATGGCTATAGGATTTTTTTTTTCTTTTCAAACAATTCATGAACTCTCACATGATTCACAAATTACTCTCATGAGTCAGGAACCAAACATAAGAAATTTTCTTGATAGTCTCAAAGTGAGAAATATACCTGGAGCACAAAAGCCTAGGAATAGAAGTGCAGATATTCCGTAACCTTGTCAATTGATATTTTCACAAACGGTGAACAAGTTCATGTACCACATGGTGAAGTGAAGGGTGCCGAGTATGAGAAGTATGGGCAGGAGCACCTTGTTCTGTTTTGTTAGGGCACGGGCTTATAGCCCCAGCTTTCGGTGTCCTTTCGTCTCGGAAAGCTATGTAAGTGGAGGACTTAATTAAAGCCAAAAAATAATAAGCAATGGGCCCCACCTTCGATATAGGTGGTCCCAAGAAGTCTTGGAATGGAAACACTTCTATTCCCTCTTTGACTTCCAAAGAGTCGTCTTATCTTTGTGCACTCCTTGCGGGATAAGGCATACCCATGCTACAACAGCTCCCTTCCTAATACTAAGTGGGCCCGCATTTTTAAAATCAGACCCCGACCAATAATTCTCTCGGCTGTTTGATTGCATTAAAACACATGGAATTTGAATATATAAGATGGTTAAAAATGAAGATTAAATATGCATTTTTATAAACATCAGCAAAAGTTTCTTTTAGGGAAATGAATTCAAGAGGAGAGATATTATTTGATGCTCTGTTTTGAAAACTCACCTTTGATTGATTTTCATTTTTAACTACCATTTTTATTTTAATTTTCGTGTGCTAAACGCGAATCGATAGAATTGGTGGGCTTCTTTTCATGTTTTATTTTCATTCGAATAAATACTCACGCATCCACAAATGTATGCTATCCAAGTCCTCAAGCAATAAAACTCCACCTAGGAATTCCAAAGCTTAGTTAATAGTGGATTGACACGACATGTTTATCTCGTGTAAATGATTTATAAGAATTTTAGAACTTCTATAAGTTGTTAAAAATTAATTTTCAAAGGCGAATAACAAAAAATGACCATCAAATAACCTCCCCTTATCTAACACTGCCTTATTAATACCCAACTATCAAACTAAAAGAGAAAAAAAAAAAGCCATCATAAAAAAACCTGTTGGTTTTAGCGGGTCACCGCTAGGGGTAGTAGACCTATTGAGTCAAAGAATTCAGGGAGACCTACATTATTAATATATATATATATATATATATATTTATATATAATTTAAATTGTAGGAGAGTTAGTGTCCCATTTACATTACTATCTCATATCCTTCACCATCCCCCTCACCTCATATTCTTCACCTCTCGCTTCTTAGCAACAGTTGTGTGGAGCTCATTAGACCACATTCCTCTGTATTCTATGGAAAACAAATTCCTTGGGCCCCATCTTTTTGTTAGCGAAATTTCCTTGAACGGGACATTTCAATTTGGACTTTAAAGAGTGTAGGGCTCATCAATAAACAGAGACCCCTCTAAATCTCGCAACGCTGACTGTAACATCACCAGTCCCTACCCTATGTATCGTTCGAACCCAAAGACTCATTGCCACATGTATTGTACCAATCCTAGTTCAATAAAGGGGATTTTGGCCGTAGATCCCTCGTCATTTGGTTTTAAAGGCTAAGGTCCATGACATCTTTCCGTAACGGTGGCAGTCCTCCCATGAAAATGACGCAGCAACAAAGACCAAAATGCCCCTATACACGTCGGCTACTGTACACGTTGGCAAAAATGCTCATCTTCTTCTTCTTCCATTCCTAAAAAGAAGATGTACAATACAACTTCTTCTGAACAAAACTAAAAGCCCAATTTCTTTTCGTCCTTATTTGATTTTATCTATTCTTTATGTTCAAATCTATGTAGACAATGGCTAGAACAAAGTCCTCACTTACCTCAAGCCAAAGGAAAAAAGCAATCGACAATACAACCAAAGTAATAACAAGGTCAATCAAGAAACAGATAGGGTTTTCTCAGTTTTAAATCATTTTATCTCACTTTCAAATCTATCAAATAAAAAAGGACTTCAAATCAATTTACTTCTTTCAAACTCGGTCCAGACTCAGATAAATTTGTTTTACAACTCAAAGAAGTTCTTCAAAACTCAGATAAATTTATCTGAGCTTTGCAAGATGTTAAGATAAGTTTTCAGAAAACTCAGATAAATTTGATATTTCTCTGAGTTTGCTGTTAATTTATCTGCCTGGATAAAATTGCTTTGGTCCAGACTCAGATAAATTTGTTCGCAACAAAGAGAGGTTCTTCAAAACTCAGATAAATTTGTCTGAGTTTTCTGAGAGGTTAAGATAAGTTTCAGAAAACTCAGATAAATTCTGAGTTTGCTGTTATTTTATCTGCTCAGTCAAATTTGTGTTCGTCCAGACTCAGATAAATTTATTCGCAACTCAAAGAAGTTCTTCAAAACTCAGATAAATTTATCTGAGTTTTGCAAGAGGTTAAGATAAGTTTTCAGAAAACTCAGATAAATTTGATCTTTCTCTGAGTTTGTTGTTAATTTATCTGACCGGACAAATTTGCTTTGGTCTAGACTCAGATAAATTTGTTTACAACTCAGAAAGGTTGTTCAAAACTCAGATAAATTTGTCTGAGTTTTCTGAGAGGTTAAGATAAGTTTCAGAAAACTCAGATAAATTTGCTGTTTTTCTGAGTTTGCTGTCATTTTATCTGAGTTTTTGTATATGTTATCTAATTTTGGCATGAAATTATCTGACTTTAAAATAAAGTTATCTCTATATTTATATGAATTTATCTGTCTTTTTGTGTTTATCTGTACTTTTTAGCAACGTCAGAACAAGAAGAAGAGGAAGAAGAAGAAGACGACGATGAGCTGGAGCTATAAACAAGGAGAAGTATGACAACTATACAAATAGCTATAAGGGCAGATCAGTCATAACAAAGTATGACGTGTCACGCAAGGGACCACCGCCCAAATTAATCCCATGCGCAGGGGACCTTAGGCATTAAACAATTGTGCTATGTACTGGAGACTTTATAACCCAGTAATCAGGGATGTATCACTAATTTACCCTTCAATAAAGATGGAACTGCATTCACTGTTAGATTGACCAAATACAAAACGCGTAAAATAATCACTGGACCTCACCTCATATTTTTCACTTCTCACCTCTTCAGCAGCAGTTGTGTGGAGCTCATTGGACCACATTCATCCATATTCTATGGAAAACAAATTCCTTGGGGCCCATCTTTTTGTTAGCAAAATTTCCTTGAACGGGACATTTCAATTTGGACTTTAAAGAGTATAGGGCTCATCAATAAACAGAGACCCCTCTAAATCTCGCAACGCTGACTGCAACATCACCAGTCCCTACCCTCTGTATCGTTCAAACCCACAGACTCATTGCCACATGTATTGTACCAATCCTAGTTCAATAAAGATGGAATTGCATTCACTGCTAGATTGACCAAATACAAAATGCGTAAAATAATCACTAGAATACCATGCCATTAAATCAGGGGTATAGTTGCCTGATGGTGATGGGTTGACCTCTCTTAGGCGCATCATCCATGAAGAGGCTTGTCATTCCCAAACGATCTTATTGGCATCTAAGTGGGCCCCATAAGTTGTCCCATACATGGAACTGGAGAATGCAAAGCATTCCAAACAATGAAGTTTCCAATAGTCCTAATAAGATTGAGATTACGGGTAAGATGACAGGAAAAAGGAAAAAGGAAAAAGGAAAAACTGAGACAGTGAATATCTACATTGCATGTAAAAGGTGTTGATGATAATAATAATAACACGAGACAAGGCAGGCGTCACATGAGGATTCCATTGTCCAACAATTTAAAAGACAATGTTGCATAGAACACCGGTCATAACCCAGTTACATAAGTTTCATAGAGCACACATAAATGCCCTTGCTTTCTATCCCCACTCATCATCATATGATGTATATCCCTTTAATGTTTGAAAATAGAAACTATAAGTAGTTACATAGATCTTCCACACTTAAATATCTAGTTACTAACAGGTTTAGGTGTGCTTCGCTCAATGACTACATTAACATCTTCAACTTCTCCTAGTGTGCTGGCCTTATATCGATAGAAATGGGCACATACAACAAAATATGCCAAGTTCAAGACCCCCATGCCGGCTATAATAAAATAGTAGTAGTCAAGTTTGCCAACGTTCAGGTTGTCATCTAACCAATCAGGTTGGCCATCCTTGCCAGTATGGTCATGGACTATGGTCACAATAAAACTGCTTAGATAGTTGGCACCTGCAATGGTGCAAAAGAAGAGGGACCCTGCAATGCTCTTCATGTGTTGAGGAAACTCCTTGTAGTAGAACTCGATTTGGCCGATGCCGTTGAATGCCTCGGCTATCCCCAATAGAATCAGCTGCGGTGCAAGCCACATCACTGTCAACGGTGCAATGCCTTTAGAGTCATGATGTGAATTTGCAGAATTTCTCCTCTTTTCTTCTATAAGACCCGCAACCACCATCGATAAGATCGATATCACCATCCCAATTCCAATTCTCTGCAGAAGGGTAATCCCACCTGGGAGTTTAGTGATTCGTCGAGCCATGGGGACAAGGATTCGATCGTAGATTGGGATCACAAATGTCAATGCAAGCATGGATATGACGCCGAGGGAACCGGGTGGGATCTGAAAATGGGGTCCGAGGTGTCGGTCCATCTTCCTGGCTTGGGACACGGTGAATGTTGATTGTTGGCCCATTGCAGTGAAACAGATGATTCCTGAAGCCCATACAGGGACAACTCTTATCAAGCATTTTAGCTCTTCAATTTGTTGAATGCTACAGAGGTTCCAATAATTTGTTGGGGAACCATCTGGATTAAGTTCCCCATCGACAATGATTGCGGCCTTGTTTAGACACCTGGAAGTGAAACAATTACAACAAAAATAGTTATAATTTCTGATTCATTAATGCAACTTGATTAGTGGTAATTGTGTTTTTTTTTTCTGTAAAAAAGCTTCACTAGCTTTTAAATTCTTAAGAGGCAGAACAAGTGAGGCATGCGACAATGTCCACTATAGATCAAATCCACCGAGACTTTGGTCCTACGGGCACCATAAGTTACAAGGAGGATTATGGATTAGACCTCACTAAAATGTTGATTTGTTTTATATATAAGCAGTTGAAGTTAAGGAGCAGATTCTGAAGTAAGATCAACAAGATCAACAATAACAATGTGTAAAAGTAAAAATGAAGAGTCATATCTAAGTGATAAACGAAATTCCAATAATCTTCCACAAATGCAGGGGAGTAGTTTCTCCTCTGTTATGTTCTTAAAAATCATTTCCCACTCAATAGACAACCCTTTTCTACCAAAGGCAAACTGTTTTTCATCTAAAATCAAATTGTTTACTGACCATTTGATCTAAGATCAAATATAGAATTAAGTTTTCTATATAGGGCAAGCGTTTTGAACTTGCAAACATGGGTTATCCGGCTAAATAGCAGAGATTCTTTTCTTTGTAGGTCAGACAATTGTAGAACACCATAGGTAGAGAACCATGATGAAAGGAGACAATTTCACATTGATTGTCCATTTCATCGCCTTAAATTCGTCGGATAGTAAACCATCTTGTATGCCTTGAACCAATAGCCCGCTGCAAAAAGTGATTTTTCGCGGGGCTTTTTTTCCCACCGCTAGAAGTCAAACTACCCATGGTTTACTATAATTTCAATGGTTACATGGATGGGATGATACCTGAATTGTTGGGTGAGAGGAAGCTTGGAGATGTTAGAGCCAATGAGCAAGGAGGGATCGTAGAGCCCCTGCACCTGCTCGTCAGCATGTGGGAGCTTGAGCCGACGCTTCTTGTATGCAGCAACGAGGACCCGACCAATGCTGGAGAAGATACTTCCTTCAGGTAAGACGTAGATGTAGACCTTGGTGCCCATGAAGAACAGGGTGATGGAGCAGAGCATGAGTAAGGTGGGGATGCCCAGTCCAAGGCTCCAACTGACGCTACTTTGAATGTAGACAACGACAGTCAATGCAATCATCATAGAGACCGTGAAGGTGAAGTAGTACCAGTTGAAGAAGCTGTCAATGCCCCTCCTTCCCTTCTCTGTAGTCGGATCAAACTGGTCTACACCAAAAGCGAGATTGCATGGCCTGATGCCTCCTGCGCCGATGGTTAGGAGTCCCAGTCCAAGGTAGAGAACTCCCAGTTGGTTCTTTGTGGGGCCTATACAATGGGCTCCTGGCTTGCTGGGATCACAGTTTGGTGGCCTTAGCTCTGGGTGCCATGCCGTTAACGTTAGAGTTGCCATTCCCTGTTAAGAGGCAACAGTAGGTAACAGATCAACGGACAAACATATGCGGTAATCAGAGTTGTTTCAATGCAAAAATGAATATCACCTTAATCGAAGTAGAACTACGCATGGCTCTCATGTGCCTGGAAGAAACTGACCTTCTAATGAAGATTTTTCTAGTTACACCTCACTTTATTAGTAAATTTCTCTGAATTAGAATCCCACATGGCTTATATATCTGTCAGAGGGGCTCAGGAAATCGAAACACTCAAAACTCAATACCCAAACATTTTGTTGCTGCTGGCCAATTTCCCTACAATTTGATTTGCAACTACAGTTTTGATTGGTAACATTAGTGTAACCTTGTGGAGTAAGGCACTGGCTGTTGTTAAATGTATTTTGATCAAAATGACTATACTTTAATAATTAAAAAATTAGAGGTTAAAAGATAATTCTTATTGGATGAGGCAGGGACTACATGATAAAAACCCTTTTTTAAATATATATACACATATTGTAGGCTGAAACTCATAAAAATAACACCAAAGTTTTGTGAGATCAGTAATTGGGTTATTGATTACTAACCACACACAAGATATAGCCCGGCATGTTCGTGCTACAAAAATAGGAGTCTCACCGGAGAAGTGGAGAAGTGGAATGATAAAGTGGCCCACTTACTGCACCAAACAGATAGAACCTTCTTACGTTAAGGGCACTTTTTGACGTAGAATTCAGTTTCGACGAATTCTCCTAAACTTATTTTTAACAAACTGTCTACAATTGAAAAACAAAGGTGCAAAAGAAAGAGAAGATAGAAAATGAATACCCAGCTATCACCCAATCAAAGAAACGTATAAGACGGTCAAGGTCCATATAAATCTCCCCCTTATATCCTTCACTGTTTACTTTTCTAATATTTCTTAGCCGATATACATTAACGTTTACCATGAATTCCTACGAATTCAATTCCATGCAAATGAGTTCTAATTATTTACTGAAAAACAAGCTCCAGGGATAATAATAAAACTTTATATCCTGCACGTGGCCACTATATACATTTCACTTTCTGACGTCCACCTCCTTTCGCAGATACTCTCCAAAAAGGAGACTGCACATTTCACTCTCTGGCGTCCACCTCCTTTCGTAGATACTCTCCAAAAAGGAGACTGCATACGGTCAAGATGATGGGGTCTCACATGTGTCCAACGTTGAATAGTCTATTTCCCTTCGTACTCACTCTCCGTCTCTCCCCCACTTCTTCGAATTTTGGTAACAAAGTTGGGACCACCTGTGACTAAATGTGAGGTGATGGGAACCCGCGTATATGACAAGTTCTGGATATAACTCATATATGTGAGGTGATGAAAACCCACAAATGCAAGAAGATATAGAGGCCCTCACACATGTGAGGTAATAAAAGCTCAAAATTACAAAGACATTCAAGTCCGGGTTAGAACTCAAGACCTGATCCCAATGAAAACTGCACTCCTTACCACTAAGGTAAAGAGCTTTTCTCCCCTAACTCTTTTGAATTAGCACCCACCATTTAATTACATTTCAAAGAGTTGAATAATTCAAAGCTATGATATCAAGATTTACAATAATCTAATGAGGTTCCATTGTAGTATTCCTCCCCGACCCCAATTGAATAGATGCATGTGGTTGGGCCTTAGTAACAAGATCAAATATAAAGAGTGCTTGTGGCGTGGAACTCCCCTAAATTTCACGCTGCCAACCATGCCAACATCAACCATTTGTAAGTGAGAACGTTCGTTGGAAAACAATTATCATGGGGTGAAGGGGAAGAAATGTTAGTATATTCTAGTGCTTGACGGCCAAAATTTGCGGTGATGAGAATTTATAAACATGATAAGATGTGCTGTCCCATTAAGATTAAAAAATGTCAAGTTTTTTTTGGCTAGAATCTCAAAACCCACCTACTAGTCTCAAATCACCTCTGGACTTCTCAATTCTCTAGCCCTCTTAGGATTTGCAAAGCCTCCACACGAGCGATTTAGGTTTTCCAACCTAGTGACAATTTTAAGGGCACGTTTGTGTAACACTTTTCCGCGGAAAAGTGGACGGTTTTCCCCGGAAAACCCATTTTTCAGGCGTTTGGTGCGGAATAATTCTACGGAAACGCTTTCCTTTCTCGTCAACATTTACCTTAATAATGGTGGAAATGGGTTTCCTATGAAGGGGTGTAGGAAATGGGTTTCCTCGGAAAACTTCTCCCTCTTTTCCTGACTCTTGTTCATTTCAACCTAAAACCCTAACAACTCTTTCATTTTTTTTATTTTTTTAAATAAATTATTATTTGATGTTGAATAAATCATATACATGTAGTGTTATTTTTCTTCAAAAAATTATTTCACCGAATAAGGAAATTTGATATTCTATAAGGAATTTACAGCCGCACCAAACAACATTAGCACCAATTCAACAAGGAATTTTTTTTTTATCAAATATGAATTTCTAAATTCTATGGAAATCATTTTCCATGGTTTCCATCTCTATGGTATTTGCTGACTTGGCAATATCCTATTTCAGCGGAAAAGGTGTTTACACAAACATGCCATTGGAGAAATTCTTCAGATATGATTCCCTAAATGTTTGCTACCCACCTCCCAGATATGATTCCCTAAATGTTTGCTAACCCCCAAGGGTTCAAATATACAGGTCGACCAGTGAGAGAAAATATCCCCCTCAACCTTGAATTAGATACGACAAAATAGAAAGGGAAATTTAGAAGAAAGTTTGGTTGGATGCATGATTCATCCATATAGTCAAGATGGAATCTTCCTGTAAAAAATAAAATAAAAGCCTTGGTGCAGCCTTGAAAACGATCCTTGTGGTTTTTATGCAAGCAAACTCACAAGTATCTTCCAACCCTAGTGTTTTTTTATTGATAACTTAAAGTCAAGAGAATACAAAAGGACAAACAACAATGAGGTAAGAAAAAAACATAGAAAAGAAAATCAAACTAAAAGATACAAATTGTCTCCGTTAAAACATTAATTGCTAATAGTCCAAGTTCAATCAAGTGTGAACAGGTGGTGAAGTTCTGCATAAAGAAATTGTGCTTCTAAGTTATAATCAATCTATAAACATCAAACCATAGTGACAGTTTGGACCAAGTTCCCTGGACAAAGAGCCATCGATTTTCATCCGATTGCTCCTTATCACTGTCCCAAAAGACAACTAGAAATGAGCTTTAAAGAAAACATTGACAGGGAGTAATAAGTCCTTTTGATATAAGATATAATGGAGAAAACAACAAGAAACTTAACACAGTAAAACCATACAAAAAAATAATTATAACGACGCTTTCTGCTTCCTATTAGGCTAGGCAGAACTCACCAGTCACCAACATCCCTAAGGGCCCGTTTGGTAATTTTACTTATAATGTCAAGTAAAGTTAAGTCAATTTAAATATCACATCAAAAGCACATTTTACTAAAATTCCTTCCATCTTTTCCCAAAAAAGTCAAAAAGCAACTACCTTTACTCACTAAAAGACAAAAATACTCCACTTTTTCATACAAAAAGTCAAAAAGATTCCATAACAAGCAACTAAAAATAAAATACCATCATAACCCACTTATATTTTATTCTTTCTTTAAAATTAACTTTACTTCACTTAACTCAATTAGTAGAGTTACCAAACGGGCTTAAGGCTCTTCACTGGGGCCCATATACATATAACCTAAATGGCTGGTAATAAATGCCTTTCTGTTCAATGTGCTGTAGGCAAATTTGACATTAATAAGAGTTTGCGTTCACGGATAGATAGATCATTTATAGAGCTTGTCAATAAAATATAATGAATTATTGAAGTCTTTTATACTAATCGATCTTATGGTGGTTGTAGAAATTATTATAGTCAAATTTGGATAGGACTTCTATGAGATAAGGCATTTATAGTGAATTATTTAGATTTTAATGAGTTGGCCACAGAGGAGTCTCACAAATTTCAACTGAGTCAGAGTCTTAGAGGCTCAGGAGTAAGGACTCTTCTTAATATGGAAAAAGGTTCTTGATTAGATGCTAGAAAGAATGATTAGTCTTGAAGTTGAAGTTGGATTAAAAGAAAGAACAGAAAAGACAAGCAAATTATCACAAGAAATGTGATGAAAGAAACGGCCAAGCTCAACCTGGTGTGCCATAACCCTAGTATAAATGCACTGAGGCTCACCGCAGCCACTTGCATGTACGATGAAGAGTTGGGCAGAGTGTGCCTTGTGTGAACTATATCAGGAATCACTAAATGAGTATAGAAATAGATGAAATGAGTTAATGGGTGTGGTCCTTGAATCAATAGCTGTGATCATCAAAACAAATAAAAGTTACAAGACGTCTACACCCACAAGCTCTGAAGTGTCCCCACCGAGGTTTATGCTATAGTTCTAGCCTGAATGGTTGGAAATAGCAATTCGATGTTATGCTTATGTACATGTGGATCATTGTAGAAGAGTTAGAGAGTTTAGATTTCTTTGACATGGCAGTTTGTGTTACGTGAGTTTGATGGGCACGCGTACCATGCATTAGGGTAGGTGCAAACCCGTGAATGCATGATACCATATTATTATATATTAAGAGACTTTTTAGATAATTTTCACCACTTATTTGATTTTGACAGAATATAACTTTTCACTTCTTATAACTACTGACCACTTTTTATAACTATCTGTTACGTTTTTTTTTTTAATTTATACAAAATTACCTTTTTACCCGCTTCTCCTATTCCATTTCTACATATACTTTTTTTTTTTAACCCTACTTCTCATATTCTCTTTCTACTCTCCCTACCTTCAATTCTGAAAATAGGTACAGTCTTTTTTTTTTCTTTCCAAAATTCATTCCTATGCATGAATGTTTTATTTGCATTATATCAGTGACTATTTGAATTGCAGTGTTTGTACCCTTGCTGCGCTAGTAGCATGTTACCCGATGACAGAAAATCAAATAAACTTGAACCATCTACCGAATCCAAACCGTTTAAAATACAAACGAACGAATTAATGATCCTATTAAGATTTACTTAAGCTAATCATTTCTGTCAAAACCTTAAGGTGTTAGTAAAGGTTGTTCGGGTGGAGCCAAGTCTTTCATCCTTATATCAAAATCTCAAGGCGTTACTAGTGACAACATAAATACCTAGCTGAAATTTGATCGGCGTATTTTCGGCGATACATATTTTTTAGAACCGAATCGCTTCTTTTAGGATTCAAACTTGTGACCGGTTGACTTTACTATTATATTAATATTTTCTTAGCTAACAATTTTTACCGAAATCATGAGGTGATCATGTGAGCAGATTACAAGTTTTGTTTTGGTAAACAAGCCGATAACAAGTTAGTCGTCTCAACTAACACCGGAAACCTTTGGTGGTGGCATTTGTCAATAGATCTAGATCATCCGGTTAGCAAGCGTCTTCTTTTATTCTTTTTGGTATTCCAGCGATGGGGTTAGTTGGATTCGCAAGAGACTTGCACATGCAAGGTAATACGTACTAGGGAGGGCAACTCACACATATGAAGAAATGGTGATTCTAAATGCACTCACCATCTTTGCTGAACACACCCACCCTCCTCTATGAATAGTGATTTTAAAAATCACTGCTCATAAAAGAGGGTGGGGGTGTTCAGCACTTTAAGTGGGTGCGTTTAGAATCACCCGTGAGGATATAAAAACTCACACATGTTAGGAAGATTAACTGACACATGCAAGGTAATAGGTCGCGCACATGCAAGGGAGGGGGAAGGGGCGTTGGCCTGGTTCGAAACCTGGTCACCCAGGCATCCTCTTGGAGGGTAGAAGTTTAAGATGGCGATTCCAACCACGGGACGCATGCCGTGAGTGCTACTCAAGTTAGTGAGATGGGTAAAAATAAAATACATATGTTGGGTGTGTTTTGCACAACCTCGAATCTTACCAGAAATGATGCAATCGAAGCATATGCTAAGGTACGAAATCTGCCAAAGTAGGCGTCCGAAAGAAAGGCTCCGATCAAAGGTGCGAAATTTGTGGTTCCAGACCATATGTTGATGACATTTGTGGCAAAGACCTGCTTCATGTGGAACTGGTCTTGCAGGTAGACCATGATGTTCGCCAATAAGCCTAAGGTCGCCAGTTTCTCAAACGTCTCGTTCCCTGCACGACATGAAACCTTTTTCATTCCACTAACCGCTCACCCACATGACTGCTTTTTTTTTTTTGGTGTGTGTGTGTGTGTGTGTGTGTGAGAGAGAGAGAGAGAGAGAGAGAGAGAGAGAGAGAGATGACCTATAACATAAGGCATAGACTTCCATCCTCCTGGTTTCCTCTCTGCTTTTTTAGCGCCTTGAACAACGCCTTTTCCTTCCATTTCTGCATCCTTCGAAGAAGCAACAAACGGGAGACATTTCAGATAATACAAGAAGCGAGTGACGCTGCGCACCATCGTCTCTTGCACCACTCTCTCTCTCTCTCTCTCTCTCTCTCTCTCTCTCTCTCTCTCTCTCTCAAACACAAACACAGATTTCTCGGCTTACAAGTGAGTGAATGTAAGAGGACCATCTATGGGCACTTCTATAAGCAGGGAGGGGTAGAAAGCTACAAAGAAGATGACTGACTTGCTGACGTGTTCTCTTCTGGGTCGCAATTAGTCCTGAATAATACAGTGCATGTGCCGTGCATTTCACTAGGCAAAGACAAAAGGACCCCAAGTAAGAGGAAACGAGCTAATAACAAAATAACATAGAATAGAAAGAATAATCGTTTGTAGAAAATTACCATGACTGAAATGGGTTTTAGGCTTGGCCCTTTCCTGACAATGAGGCACGGCACATTAGATAACAGCCCAAACTAGAATTTTCTTTTTACCTTGGTGAAAGCACTATGCAAGTACATGTCATGTGGTTTTGGAGTGGTCAGAACTCACCCACCCCATTTCCATCTGATCCTAACCCTACCAGAAATGGACCGTGTGAAGAAAGTGCGTATTGGTACGCTCGCATGTGCCCCCATTTACGGGGTTCACCGACATGTTTGTTACGGTCTTAGATTGTTATAAGACTTGATTTGAAGCATTCTATCGATTCTGAGCCTTTTTACGTTTCAGTTTGATCTGTAACATTTGGTATTAGAGGTGACCTCCGTGGTAAGAATAATGAAATAGGCTACCTACGGTGGAGTGAGAGCCATCTAAATTTTTTTTTTTTTTTTTAAAGAGCGACCTGCTTGTGTAAAGCCCTGAAAAGAAAGCACTACCTAGAGCATAAAGTGAGCCGTCATGAAAAACCAAAATGATGATATACCTTCAAAGTGAGAACCACAAGAACCAAAAAATAGGTCGGCTGTGAAAGCTTGACACATTCCATCATTTCTAAGGCTTTTGGCTTATTAGTTAGACCCATCACAATGGATCTCTCAAGTTGTGTCGAGTGACCATGAGACCTCATCTCTTAATACACCGTGAAGATTCCTCTGATTGGATTTAAAAGAGGCCACTCTTCCTAGTGACACACGGGCGTCAGAAAATTATGATTCGGGAATCCGGATCCCTCTTGTGGCCTCTTACACGCTTCATGCGAGTGAATTGTGTGGAACTCACTGTGGAGCCCACCTACAAACTTTGGTCCCATCATACCTTCAATATTACATTGCTACCAGATACTTGTGCTCCACGGTGAGTTCCCATATCCCACTCACGGAAAGAGTGTAAGTAACCGCTAGGGCGGGATCCGGACTCACGGGGTCCACTGCCCACCTGATGATTGACGTTGGTGGGCCCTGCCCTGGAGTTTCCACGGGGAACACGAGTATATGGAAAGGGAGAAATCTACCTGGACATCAAGTTGGGTAGGCTGAAATTAATTAAAAATCTTCATGGATTGAAAGAACGTGCTGTGATCTGCACCCTACCCGGCGGTAACATTCATATACTTCAATTTGAATGATAATCCGGAGTGCAGGGCTGTGATCTGCGTGGGGCTCAATTAATGATATTTTGAACCGTTTAAAATAAATGCATCTTAAAAGAAATTAGTCCCACCTCTAGGAAGTCTAAATCCCCAGTGATTTACTATTAAGTTTTTTTTTTTTTTTCTTTAACCAAGCTTAAGGGGTTGGAACTCAACCTTTGGTGAGAAAAGTAGATGTCGGGTGAGTTAAGAGACCCCTCTGCAGGGAGAGTAGACCTCAGGTGATATAAGATAAGCTCTCGAGTGAGAGAAGGTGACTGCTCAGGTTTCACATAAGAACTGTCGCCACTTCTAAAATAAGAGACCGTTCTTGGTCCCCTACAACTTGGATGTGTGGAACTTTACTTTGGATCCCACCCTGTGCTCAGTTATGACTAATAATGCGTTGTGCACAATCATATTCATTAAATACTTTATCAATCTTGTGCCCAGTCCTAGTGGTGAGATCGAATCCAACTCAAATAAAATTGCGATGATAGCATTTAATTTGATCGTTCCAGATTATCAATTGGTGGGCCCCACATGAGATTCAAAAACATTCCGTTCACGGAAAGCTTGTGGTGGATTGAGAGACTAGTCGGGGAGCCAGGACTGTTATCACCAGGAGACCAAGGACCATGTAACTTTCCTTTTGAGTATACTTTAAGTAGATTTGGAGATGACATGCTGGGGCCGTCTATCAGGTAGGGTTGGGTCCGAACCTAAATGGTCAACCGTACCCGAAACGGAGTCTCGAGTTCCATGGCTGCTCTATCTGAGCCTGTTCTTTCAAGTCACCAGCTCAGTTGTCATTTTAGTGTATAATAGAGGGATTTTATCCGGCAATCTCTTCTGAACCTGTAGGGATTATTTTAACTCAAAGGGCTTGAAACTTGCGTTATTAAAGAAGAATAATAATAATTTAAAAATATGTAAGTGTATAACCCCGAGTTTGGTAAGGCTTGGACTCGGATTTAAGCTCGGCCAAAAAAGGGTTTCAGATCCTGAATCTGAACCAGGTTTAGCCTGTTGGGCCCAACAAAGAGTCTAAATCTAGTGATATTAGCCAGATCTGGGCCGGGTCAAGGTCCATAGGAACGGATAATCACTGTTGAAGTTGGTTTCAAGGCGAGGCAGCGAGCTTGTCGGATGGGTCTTAGCATGCTTTTCCTTCCATAGATAAATCTAATCTGCTGACGCTTTAGAACTGTTTGTTTGTGCATCAAGTGGATTCCATGCTCGAGCACTGAATTCTGTTTCTTCGACATAGATGAATTATGCAATCCTATCTGATCTCTTATAGCAAATCAAAATCCTGTCTACTATTAAGGAAAACTTGTTCATTTTTTTTTCTATTTTCAATGAAAAAAACGTGTGCCACCAAATTACATAGTGGTAGGCTTCAAAGAGAGTCAAAATAATTTTCCTCTTTATCATAGTATCCTCTTGTCACACAAATGTACTGACATGTATCGTCTGTCTTGCCAGCTCCATCTCTGGTCTATAAAAAATATGTGGTAATATAGTATATATAGAAGGGTAATGTTGGGCTACATTAATAGATACACAACATTTACACTGTGTTTGGGAAGAGTGGAAAATGGGGAGGAGGATAAAAATGGGGGAAAAATGGAGGGAAAATTTTTTTGGAGGGTATGTAGGAAGTGGGGGAGGAAAATTGGGGCAGGGGGAATTTTTGTCCTCTAGTGTCAAAAATTCCCCCCACCCCAATGGTGGGAAAAAGGAGGGCAAAAGAGGGGAGAGGATGGAAAGTACTAAAATGCCCTTTTTGTCTAATTGAAATTTTTTTAAAAACAAAGATAAAATGGTCCTTATCTCTCTACTTCACAAACAAACAAAATTTTCCCTTCCCCTACTTTTTCCCTCCTCTCTCCTTCATTTTCATTCCCCCTCAAATTTCCCCTCCCTTCCCCTCCCCTCCCAAACACAGCGTTAGAAACCTCAACCTCAATCATGCATCCCACCTGAATGGATGAAAATCTGTCAGAGATCTGACTCCCTTTTTTATGGAGTGACCGATTAACCCTATATGGACACGGTCAAAAGATTGAGATCATGTGATCCGGGATTCAAAAGGAAAGGAAAAAAACGGGTATATACGTACACACACTTATCTAACTAGTTTAAGAGCTCTTAAATAAATGATTATATATATGAATCACTGCGTGCTAATATGGGATTTATCAGATAAAACTTGACAAGACGTCCAATCTCTCCTATGACTTTTGGCAATTTACAATATGGGATTTATCAGATAAATTAAAACATGACAAGACAGTCCAATCTCTCCTATGACTTTTGGCAATTTACAAAATTAGTAAATGTAATGTAAAGACTCTTTTTTTTTAAAAAAAATTACATCAAAAGTATATATCTTCATAATTTTCTCATTCTATTAGAAAAAAAGTAAAAAAGCAACCTCCTTTATCCACTAATCAACAAAAAAAAAAAAAAAAAAACTTTTTACACAAAAAGATAAAAAAATTTCCTATCAATCTACTACTATAGACAAACTACCATTATAACCTCCTTCTATTTTATTTTCTCTTAATTTGATGCTTTAAATTATTTTTATTTTACTTATAAATTGCCAAGCAGGCCCAAATTAAGTTACCCATCCCAAGCCATTTGCATGCATCTAAGCAGCCGCCACATCTTTAATTCACAACGCCGTGTGTGTTGGGGAAGTACTCGATTTTTTTACAACCCCAGGAAGCTAATTTGGATATTCTAGATCAATTCCACCCCTCCTTCTGCCGAGACGCTCAAACCTACCTTGGTTTAAGTTATTTGACATTGATCAGATTCATGGGTAACCACTTGTTACAATCCAATTCTAATGGCAGTAAATTGTTACCAGTCAACCACACTTTCTTTCATAGTATATATAGTTTGATCCAACGGCTAAAACAAAGAATTATGGGGAGCCCACAGTTGAGAACTGTCGATGATATGCTGAATTTTGTGATCCATCCATTCACATGATATCAACCTTCATTGCAAATAATATTTGGAAATCTATGAAATATTTGATTTGCGAAATGTGAAAACAAAGGTATTCAATTTGAAGTTTAGGGCCAGCTGGAAGAAAACAAAGGTAAGAGTCAAGGCATAAAGCTGCCTTTGAAAGCTCATTTGCCTATACAGTGGAATGGAAACGTCCAAAAAATTGTCGTTTACCATTTGGTGTTGCAAAAGATTCTCACATGTGAGAGATTTGCTCTAAAATTGGGTGAGATAAGAATTTCTCCATCTTCATGAAAGTGAAGTTCTTGTTAAAATAACCACCGTGCCTTTGTCATTGTATGCAGGTTGTAAGTGATAATGGTACGTAATTGGTCAAGATTTTAATAAATTCTCTTTTGGACATTTACCTTGGTACAGGCTGCCGCTGTACAAAAACTTGGAAGCTTCTTCCCTTCTTCAATGTAAAACATCATAGCAAGTTCCTACCCTTCTGCACCACTGTTTCTACACTGACTGAACCAGTATTTGGTACATATTGCACTGCAACATTGGCGTGGTCTATGGTGGCTGGTTCCCCATCCAACCTTTTCACTTCTTTACCCAGTTACCTTGTGCGATTACCATGCGTGGAAGTGGGGGACAGTAAGCGGCCAACTCGTACACGAGTCGTCCTAGTCAAATCGGAGCAGTGCTTCAAGGTAATGCAGGTTCTCCACGCAACTAAAGAAAATACTAGTTCATGTAACAGTTGGCACGTCGGTGTCTGGTTATCTAATCACAAGAACAGACCAGAAAACGAGGTCTATATGTTGTGATTTATTTATATCCATTAAAATTCCTCAAAATATACGAAGAATTAGAGATAATAGACTTATTGGTCATCAGCATTATTAGTGCACTGTCGGATTGAAATCTTACTAAGATGATGCCTATGAAATAATTAAATTTTGACAGCAGTAGATCAAGTGATTAAGATTATGTAATGGAGTAAAAATTAGGGATAATAGCAGAATACCTACCTGTACTTTGCTCCAAATTCAAACCACCCCTCAGGACTTTGGTATTTTGTACTAAACCTACTTGTATTTTAAATTACAATGCAAATAAAGACGGCAGTGACAGAAATTGTGGATTGACGAATTTACCCTTCCATATATAAGATGTGTCTTGGCGCTTTTCATCATTTCCCCTTTTCGCTTGCGGCTAGGGTTTTCTTCTCCCCAAAGTCCCACTTCATCTGAATCCAACACCAAAACCTTAATTCTCAAATGGCCAAAGTCCAAGATTCCAACTTTCCTCTCCTCCTCCTCCATCTTCCTCCTCCTACCTCCATCTTCCTCCTCCTACTAGTGTTTCTCAATCTCGCCCTCTTCTCCATTTTTTTTTCGGTTTCAGTTTCAGAATCAAGAGGAGAAGAAAACCTGAAGAGAATCTACAATGAAAACATAGTAAATCACTGATGGGAACATGAAAGCCCTTGGAAATGAACATTGACCCATTTACCCCTTTGTCTTTATCTATGTAGCATCTCTGTTTTGCTGTCTCTTTGTTTGCCTGCCACTACTTTGAGAATCTGCACTTCTATTGGCTCTCTCTCTCTCTCTTCCCCCCTCTTTGTGTGTGTTGTGGAGAAGTTTTTACTTTTTACTGTAGTGAAAGATGGTGTCCTTTTGATTGTGGAGTTGAAGATTCTTAGCCCCAACTCTTGGTATCTTCATATTCATTTTTTTGCAATTGATATCTGTAGCATTGTCTAACATGGTAAAAAGAGGAAATATAAGAGGCTCTGTTGTGCATGTGGATGGACATTTTCACCAACCTTTTGCTGCTGTCAAATGTTTACATGATTGCAATACCACCGTTCACAAGATCCTAACTGGCTAATTTTCCTCTACCTTCGATTGTGTACCTTTGATTGAGGTGCACACATGCTGGCCACAATTTGATGGATGGCTTATGATGCTGAAAATGGGCCCTGTTTGTACCCAAGCCGGATCATTAACCATTGAGATGGCTCAAGTTGCTGAAAGAAGGGCATTGTCTCACTGGCGTCTGTGTTCCAGTTTGATCAGGATTTCTTCGAGAGGCAGTGGTTTGATGGCGAAGAGCTTGGAAGTGGTGGCGGGGAGATCTGGAGCGTTCGATGAAGGGGTATCCCTCGCTTTACCGTGGGGATTTCTCCTCATGGTGATTGTTCAAATTGTTTAAATTTTTATCCTCCGTCTTCTCCTCTATATATCTCCATAGTCATCATCTGGGTAATCTCCACTTTCCATATAATTTTCACTTTTTATAGGCTAGGTTCAGGGGTAAATAAGTCTTTTTGGACAAGAAATTTGCTATATGTATGCACCAGTCACTATTTATACGACCTACGCCGTTAATACTAACGGAATCCGTTCAATTTGCATGTTAATTAGAACTACATGTAGGTTTAGTACAAAATACCAAAGTCCATGGGGGTGGTCTGCATTTGGAGCAAAGTCCAGGTAGGTATTCTGCTATTATCCCTAAAAATTATGCACGTAAATAGCCTTCATCCAGATTTTTCTATTCAACGGTTACATAGTTGTCATCCATCAGAGTGGGCCTCACTTGTAGTGGCTTTTTTTTAAAAAAAAAAAACAAAAACCTCCTCTAGTATTTTTCCAGCACTCATTGGTCCTAATATAATGGTGAGGACCACCGATCATGCCCCACCTTATGATTCATCAAATTGGACCACAAATACACAACTCCCCTATAATCACAGATTCCATGAATTTACATAAATTAGAACTGACTGGACCGTTGATTGAGGGTCGCTTTTTGTTATTTTGTACAAAGCCGGTTAAGTTGTAGACCACGAATGAAAGTTTTAGATGTATTAGATTGACTTTAAATTTGATATCTATATTGACTCCACTTAGTTCTCTCGAAACCACTACCACCCCACCCAAAAAAAAAAAAAAAAAGAAAAGTAGACCCCACACGGTGATCCTCACGATAAGACGGCTCATAGCCCAATCCATTACAATTGGTCTAATGGTTTAATATTCTTTGTTTTTGTTTCAATGCATTTGCCACCATTTGATCGACTACGCATAAACAACATCCCAAATTGCATAATGTTAGTCTTTGAATTATTAGGTTTTTTTATTTTATTTTTAAACTTGAATGATTGTAGTCATTTCCTTCTCAACCAATATATTGTATTGTATATTGAAGTTGTTGATTTTGATGGAAATAATTTTTTTTATCTTTACCTAAAAATTGCAAATTTAACACTCTCATGTTTTTTTAAATTGTTCGGCCATTTAAGGGTAATTTTAGTCATTTTTATCAATTATAGTTAAGATAACTGTCTAATTAGTTTTCGAATCGCATTGATCAAAATGAATCTAAAAGAGAAACTCCACTTTTTTTTTTTATAATAGAAATACCTAAGTCTATATCAGTCGACTTTTTAAAATTATAATTAATATACTCTCTACAACTATATAACTTTTAATGTGGTCAAAATAATCTTCAGAGTCGTGCACTTTTATGTTTCATTTTTTTAGTTTACAAATAGGGCCTACTTTTAGACTCATGCCCAATAATTTCAAACATACCGCTCCACTGTGCATGTTAGAGCTCTTTTCTAATTTTCTACGATGGAAGAATTTGACTGAAGTATTTCGGCGGGGGCGGGGGCGGGGGCGGCGGAAATCATGATAAGTCGGCCTCCATTTATAATAAAAAAAAAAAAACCTTATTCCATAACACAAATTCTATCATCAATCAAGATTTCTTAACAACTCTTAGCCTTAACTCAAAACCAAAAATGATGCAAATAGAGGGTTCTACATTGTAATTTTTAAAAGGTGGGATCCAATTATCATAATTCCTAAAGTGGGTCCCAACTACCTTAAGATATAAGAGTCCTTTCATTTAAATAACCAAACAGACATTGTAAATTAGAACTTAAAAATTAAAACTTTATTTTAGACCTTAATCTAATTAGCACTAACTAAAGACATTGTAAATTAGAACTTCAAAATTAAAACTTTATTTTAGACCTTAATCTAATTAGCACTGACTAAAGACATTGTAAATTAGAACTTAAAAATTAAAACTTTATTTTAGACCTTAATCTAATTAGCACTAACTAAATAGATTTGAGTTTTCCAAATGGCCCTTTAAAGTTTTCAATAGCCCTAATAAAATTGCGAAATAATGGCTAAGATGATCAGTTAAAGAATCTGGAACCTCTGATTCCTCGTGACCGTAGGTGGACCAATTGCGCTCTACCACATCACCTGGAGATGCCTTCCATTCAAGTGGGCGTGCGTGCCCCATCCAATGTAGCCATCCCACTTGACGTGGCAAGCTGTTATTGGTCTACTCATGGTGTCTATAGGTCAAAAGCCTAAGAGGACCAGATTTCTCAGAAAATTATTATTATGACATGGAACATCGACATTGAATTAAAGAGATTTTTTTACTGCAAGAAAACAATCTTCGTTGGAGTCCTCTTCTGAATTGGGAGAATGATTAAGAAAAGCAAATAAAACACCCACAAAAACCCAAACTGAGATAGTAAGATGTCAAGTAAGGATTCCATGGTTCACTAGTTTTGAACTCGATACAGCAAAGCATCACCGCCCACATTGCATAGACCCATAATCCTGTTACATCAAGGGACACACATAGAAAAAGCCTTTCTATTCGACCACCCCCTCTCATATATCAATCCTCTCTTCCACAGTCAAATATCTAACTACCTACAGATTTAGGTGGTTTTCCTTGGATGACTACACTAATATGTTCTTCCCTTTCTTCTTGTGTGCTGCCCTTATATCGATAGTAACGGGCACAAACAAGAAAATATGCTAAATTCAAGACCCCAAACGCAGCTATTATATAGTAGAAGTAGTCAAGTTTGCCAACGTTGAGGTTGTCATCTAACCAGTTGGGTTGGCCATCCTTGCCAGTGTAGTTGTGGACTATAGCCACAATAAAACTGCTTAGATAGTTAGCACCCCCAAAGCCGCAAAAGAAGAGGGACCCTCCAATGCTCCTCATGTGTTCAGGAAACTGCTTGTAGTAGAATTCGATTTGGCCGATGCCGTTGAATGCATCGGCCATCCCCATCAGAACCAGCTGCGGTGCGAGCCACATCACTGTCATCGGAGCAATGCCTCTAGGATCCTGATGTGAATTCGCAGAATTTCTCCTCTTCTCCTCTACAAGACCGCCAACAACCATTGATAGGACTGATATTGCCATCCCAATTCCCATTCTCTGCAGAATGGTGATCCCAGTTTGAAGCTTCGTGATTCGTCGAGCCATGGGGATGAGGATTCGATCATAGATGGGGATGAAAACAGTCAATGCAAGCATCGATATGACGCTGAGGGAACCAGCTGGGATCTGAAAGTTGGGTCCGAGATGCCTGTCCATCTTCCTGGCTTGGGACACAGTGAATGTTGCTTGTTGGGCTAGTGCAGTGAAGCATATGATTCCTGAGGCCCAAATAGGCATAATTCGGATCAAGCATTTTAGCTCTTCAACTTGTTGAATGCTACAGAGTTTCCAGTGATTTGATGGGGAGCCGTCCGGGTTTAGTTCACCTTCGGCTATGATTGCAGCCTTGTTCAGGCACCTGAAGTGAAACAACAATACCAATTATTATAGTATCTAATTTCACTTTATGTAACTTATTCAGTAATAGTTGGGTCTGGGTTTAAATTTAGTAAGTTCACTACTTGTATAATTCTTAAAGAGGCAGTGCAAGTGAGACATGCATCTATGTCAATTGTCAAGTCTAGATCATGTCCTCCATGACTTTGGTCCTAGTGGCACGGCGAGATGCAAGAAGATATTAATTTTTTTTCTAATTTATTTATTGCCAAGTTGGATAACTACTGAGGAGTCGGACTTTAAAGTTAGAGACCCAGGATCGATCCTGAACATGCGAGTGATACTAAGATACCAACACCACTCAACCAGGAACGTAATAGCACATGACACAGAGAATTTTAGATCATATATCTTCTAAAAATAATGATAATGGGTGTGAAAAACATCAAAAAACGAACTCCACCTATCTTTCCAAATGTTGAGAGAACTAGTTTCTCCTCTTTTATGTTCTTCCATATCACGTTCCTAATAGATAGCCATTGTCTACCAAAGGCTTGTCACTTTTTATCTCAAGTCAAATCGTTTGATAGTCATTTGATCTAAAGTCATGAGATGCACAATCAAACTTTCCTTTTAAAGTTAAGACGTCATGTAGACCACTAAAGGTCAAGAACCATGAAAGCAGAGAATATAACAACCCCTGGTCCATTATATCACCTTGGATTTCACAGATGCTTGGTGGTTAATTGAGAATCCCACTTGCATGTTGTGCCCGTCAAACACAATAAAGACTAGAACTTACGGACCCAAAATAAGGTAAAGGTGCACTCATTCAAACTGTACCCCAATTCCATGATGACTTACTATGCTTTCATGGATGATATGATACCTGAATTGTTGGGTGAGAGGAAGCTTGGAGGTGGTGGAGTCCTTAGGGGAGGAGGGATCATATAGGACCTGCGGCTGCTCGTTGGCGTGTGGGAGCTCGAGACGACGCTTCTTGTAAGCGGCAACAAACACCTGAGCAATGCTTGAGAAGATACTCCCTTCGGGGGAGACGTAGATGTAGACCTTAGTGCCCACGAAGAACAGGGTGATGGAGCAGAGCATGAGAAAGGTCGGGATGGCCAGTCCAAGGCTCCAACTAACGCTACTTTGAATGTAGACAATAACAGTCAATGCAACCATCAAAGAGACCGTGAAGGTGAAGTAGTACCAGTTAAAGAAGCTGTCAATGCCCCTCCTACCCTTCTCGGTGGTTGCATCAAACTGGTCGACACCAAAAGGGAGACTGCATGGCCTGATGCCTCCTGCGCCAATGGTTAGGAGTCCCAGTGCAAGGTAGAGAACACCTACTTGGCCTTTTGTGGCTCCCAGACAATGGGTTCCTGGCTTGTTGGGATCACAGCTTGGTGGCCTTAGCCCTCGAAGAGATGCCGTCAAAGTTAGTGTGGCCATTCCCTGTCAATGGGCCCCAAAGATGAAACAGATCAATACAAGGATGGTATAACCATGACCAAAGTCATTTAACTCTTCAATGATGAAGGATTTGGTCCTATTGAGAACTGATCGATATCTTTTCAAATGGAAGGAACATTTGGTCCTTTGGTAGTGAGTGGTCAATGGGATCACGAGGATTGTTCTGATTACTTTGTCGGCAATTTCAGTAGTTCATGCCTGAGTAATTGTTCAGAAATCTCCCTAGTAGTGAAAGTTATTTTTAAATGTGAGATAATTTAATCCCAAAGTTTTGCAATTTATTGAAATATATGTTTTCCGTAACCATGGAGAAAAAAAAAAAGTTAATTTAGTCCATTTTTATTTCTAAGCTTTCTTAAACAATAATTTCTAATCACTGGCATTACATGAGGTTTCGGTAGGCCTATCAATGACACGAGTATGACGCCTAACACTACTAGGCTACTAGCCTATCAATAAAATGACGTACGCCTAACACTACTAGCCTATCAATGAAATGACGCCTAACACTACTAGCCAGCCCAATGCAAACCCAAATCCAATTGGGATATATATATATATATGACAATATTCTTGTGCATCCATCCCACACCATTGTGGTGAGGGACACCCCCTTTTTGGAAAGTTTCAACATCTCTTTTGTACTTGAAACTTCCCAAAAAAAGGAGTGTCCTTGTACTTGAAACTTCCCAAAAAAAGGAGTGTCCCTCACCACAATGGTGAGGGATGGATGCACTTGAATATCCCCCATATACATATATATACATATATATAGGGTAATATTCAGGTGGGAATCGTTCTCACACATTGTGTGAGAACTTTTTTGTGGGGCCCAATTGTGGGCCTCATTTGGAGATGGGACTAGGGGGATGAAAAGATCTATATGACATCATTCCAAGTATCAAGTTTGACCACAATCTCATGCCCCTAACCCCTTTATCCGTGGCCCACAAGTTTAAGAGCTTCATATTAAAAAAAAATATTTGACCCTCGATCCAACAGTTCAGTTCATTCGGATGTGTGCCAATCATTGCGGTTAGTAACTATCAGGGGGTTCCCTATTGGTTGCTAGGTTTGGATGGGTTGCTTGTTAGGCACCGCAAAAAAAATTCTCATATAATAGGTGAGAACTAGTTCTCACTTGAATATTACTCATATATATATATATATATGTGGGAACATTCATGTGAATCCATCCTTCACCATAGGGTGAGAGCACTTTTCCTTTTTTTTACACATGAATCCCCCTTTTGTACTTCACCCTATATATTTGAAATGCCCCTTTTATACTTGAAAATCTCCATTTATGGAAGGATTCCTCACCCTAAGGTGAGGGATAGATGCACTTGAATATTTCATATATATATATATATATATATATGACTCGTTGATCAGTGTGCGGGCCTCAACTTGGGGCCCCAACTTGGAATGGGACCCGGGGGGGATTGAAGGATCTCCCCCAACCCTTCATCTCTGCAAAAAATCAGCCCCATCCTTGATAATCATCACCTTCATATTGGCCCCACAAGTTTTACGGTGTACAGTCGATTTAGATAGGTGTGCAGTCGATCCAACGCTGTACAATGCATTGGATGGGAGCAAAGGTGGGCCCGTGTGAAATTTAGAGGGGAGGGGGTTGTGGGGGTGTGGTCCATTTGGATGGACCATCATGTGGGGCGCACCCCCTTGCGCACCGGATAACCACTATATATACACACACTTTGGATAGACTTATTTTATAGATTGCGTTGGAATTAGTTGAGCGATGTAAACGAACTATGATTTATTGGTTAAATGGTGTATCTGGATGAAGCAAGAGGGGAAAGTTCTTTAGTTTAAATCAGATCACATACTAGGGATCGATCTTGGGTATTGGATAGGGACTTAGCGAGCGTGCGTCACAAGCTAGTAGGGTATATACACTTACCCTTAAATTATCAGTCGGCCTAATTGTTACTAATGTTAGGGCCGTTGCTTAGCTGAGACCTTACCGTGGGCATCTTTCTTCTCCAACACCCACTGATGGAATTGCATGTAGGTCATTCCCACGACCTGAATTATAGACAAACTGTGTCTGATCCACCAGGGAATGAAAGCAAACCCACACTCTTTTCAAAACTTTGGGTGAGGGTTAAAACAAGTAGAAATTCAAAGTGAGAGTTAAAAATAGAGAGAGAAGTAAAATCTAGAAGGAAGAATCTGTGGATGGATCCATGGTCTATAGACACTAGACGAGTCGAATTCTATACTTCTTGCTGCAAAGTAAATAAACCTAAAAATAAAAACAAATGCACACCCTTGACATCGTTGTAGAAGTTCGACTAATCAAACTGTATCCTAAGAACAGCCAATTACCTCAGTAAGAGGGGTAAGTTCTTATCCCGGGTTTAAATCCGGGGCATGCTACCTTTCTTCAACCGAGGACTCTATCATCTAACCCAAGGTCTCAATTCTCGCACCCCCTTACGCCGCGTAAAAGATAAACAAGCTGTGTTTGTTGGGCAAGGAAACACGCACCTATCAATTCTCCTAATCCTGTAGGCCCTTTGGCGCATTCATTCAAATCGTCACCAATGAAATTGACAGTCAACAATAATAGCCAATAATTCTAGTTCAATAATGCAAACAGATGTCTGTATTCCTGGGTTAAACGGAACATATACAACAATCATTTGTGACGAACGGTTTGGATTAAGTTACAGTAGCCGTCCACTTTCTGCCAATTGCTGATCAACTCTGCCCTCAAAAGTCAAAGACTACTCGAATGAGCTTTTGGGCTATAATTGTGAGGGATATTCTTACAATCAATTATAAAGAGATGTGGACGAGAGAGCGAAAAGAAACTTAACAGTCAGCACATCATTTGTGGAGAGAAAATCCCTGATAGAGAGAGAAAATATTGTTCTGATTTTTCTACACTGCCTTGGGTCATTTGGGATGACACATTTTCCTTATAGAAAAAAGAAGTAAATTTAATTTCCATGCATGAAAGGATTTTGGTATCACATGTCAAGATAGGAATGAAAGAATTCTCTCTCTCGGACACAAAAATTAGAATTCAAGATGACTGTGACCTGGCTCTCAATGCACATAAATACGCCCTAAAAGTCCCAACCCTTTTGAGTCATGCACTAAAATTCATGAAGCTCATAGACTGAACTACATAAGAAAAAAGCTAAACATCTAAAAATAAATACTTGATAAATTTGAATTTGGTAGGAGAAGGTCCAATGTAAAACTGATTAACTTTTAAAAATATAAAAAAAGAATACTGTAAGTTGTCTAGGTGTTTTATAATGGGTAATTTGAAGGAGGTTTTTACCACAAAAAAGCTAAAATTGGATAGAGGGTGTAAGTGATATTTTAGAGCACATCTTCATACCTAAGAGCACCTATGAGCCACAAAAATTTCCCATGAGCTGCAGTTTTTCAAGTTCCGAATCCGGACTCTTCTAACTCTAAAAAATTACTTGATTGGGCCCAAGAAAGTGTGATTACTTTATTGATGTTGCAGTAAAAGAAATTTATAGTAAAGTAAATATCATGAAGACAACACATTTGGTAACAAGTGAGGAATACATAGATTTGAGGATTCCTCATTGCCCCCCAAGTTATAACCGTATATATGGTAACAGGGGTGGGGCAGTTACCCACATTCGACTTGGGTTTGTCTCCAAAATCTTATATGAAAATCTTGAATCCACTTCCAAAATCCATATGAGAATTTCAAGTCACCTACACGACATGAGTTTGCCCATAAAACCGAACTACATGTTTGAGTCCCGCCTCCTCAGACAAAAATCCTAAGTCCGCCACTGGTTGCCCTTAGAACAAAAATTCCTCACCGAGGATTAGTTGGTTGAGAAATACATACCAAAATTGGTGCATATCAATACATTTAGGTGTGATAATTGGTTGAATGCATAAATCACTAAATACAAAGGGGAGGCCCGATCTGAGAATCCTAAAAAACTGAGGATTTCCATTGCACAAACATAGTTTTCTACTAACTTTTTAAAAATAAAATAAAAAGATATTTTCCCTGAACATTTAGGTTCCAAACGTTCCATTTTTTATGTTATCACTTATCAGGCAAGAGCTCAAGTCCGACCGAGTGCAGGAGAAATTCACTACCATTTATGTTGTAGGGCCCACTTCTGCAACTGGCACGCGTGGTGTTTTTTGTTTTTTGTTTTTTGTTTTTTTTGGCTTATTCGTTTTGTTCAATATGTATCTTGATTTGGTGATCACAGCTATCTTAAAGTTATTATTGAAACATATAATTATTTTTAAGGTTGGTTATAATTATTTTTCAGGTTGGTGTTTCCATTTATATCGTATGGTCTTTGATTTAATAGCTGTAATCTTCAAATCAAATCAAGTTCCAGACATGCCACCTAACGATGTCCTTTTCATCCAAGCATCCACCCCGAACCCACACGCGTGTAAATATTATTTGTTCTAGTCCAACTCAATGGAAATATTAGGTAAAGTAACACAGCGATGGCCTAAAGACTCCTGCACCATGTTTTCCGATAATGGTTAAGGATAAGCGTCTTTTAAGTTTGAAGATCCTAGCAATCCGATTTTATGATAATGATCTTGTTGACCACTGCACAGGATATATGGGTGCACTTGTGCATTGAAACAAATCTGCTCTATTCAGATTTCCTCTTTATTATTTTTTTTAATTTTTTTTAAGAGGAACTGTGCATAGCTACCCCTCTTACAAAGAAAACAAAATTCTTTCTATCGAGAAAAATTAATCCTCAATTTGTTTTCTATGGAAAGTAAAATCGGTTTTCCTCTCTACTATGGATTTCTCCTCTTGTACAAACATAGCCTAATAAATGTCTCTGGATTACTTGATCTTGCATAGCTAGGGGGGAAAAGGTGTCATACATGGATGAAAATCATTCATTTTAGCATTAGTCGGAAGTGTTTTCAATATTCTCCTCATGTGTGGGATGTGTGGAACTCTAGCATAGGGCTCATCTATTGAAAATTTGAACCCTTTATAATGATTGTCATCCCCACCTACGGTGTATCCCCAAGTCTAATTTCAATAGAAAATTAGACCCACCACAGGATTTAGTACATGCATTGTAATGTTACTAGCACAATCTTATGTATTGTTAATCACATGCATTGATCTCATTATCAATTATGTGATAAGTTTTACAATGGGACCATATAATTATAGGAAATGTCGGTGGAGGGTGGGGATGACAGCCATTTTGAACTAGTATGATCATAAATCGGTGGGCCCACGGTGGAGACTGAGAGGCGTGTGGGAGACACTAGTGTCTGGACTCTATTAACATACCTCACTGCATGCATCAAATACATCCAATCACCTCTTTTAATATTCAAGTTTTAATCTTCCTGCATGAGTCAGGGTAGGTGAAAACCAATGAACGTGTAACACCATTTAGCCAGACACTGGATAACCGGGCAAAACCAAGCATTGGAACTTTCATCTTTAATCCAAACCGCAGCGAAAGCGGGGCCCACGTTGGCGGTTGATTCATTCAATAATACCTTCTAGAAAAAAAATCAATAAATTTTGAAACAAATGCAATCAATTGATGGGCCACCCCATGGATGACTGCTAAGTAGAAGGTCTAGATCTATTGACAAAAGACACCACCAATGGTTTGTGGTGATGTTAACAGCTACAATCTGGTGATGGGCTCACATTGGATGGTGACTCCATCCACGGGAGACATGTAGTTGGTACCAACATTCGTCAGAGATATTATGATGCTAGCGTGCAAGAAAGAGGTATTAGGTAAGTTGCATAACTCGGATCTTACCAGCAGTGATGCAATGGAAGCATAAGCTAAGGTACGGAATCTGCCCAAATATGCGTCCGAAAGGAAGGCCCCAAACAAAGGTGCGAAGTTTGTAGTCCCAGACCAGATGTTGATGACATTTGTGGCGAACACCTGCTTCATGTGGAACTCATCCTGCAGGTAGACCATGATGTTCGCCACCAAGCCAAGTGTCCCCAGTTTCTCGAATGTCTCGTTCCCTGCACAAAATGAATGAAACAGTCCTCATTTTACTAACCACTCACACCCACATAACTTAAAACTAAAAGGAGGGAGAGGGAGAGATGTCAGGCTAATAAACCCTAAAATGAGTTTTTAAGGGACTTCAAAATTATTAGAAACATGTTTCTATGTGGTCTTATTATGCTACCATTTCAATTTTTTTAGACCTAACTTTGCAGAGGGGAGAGATAGAGATAGAGACATACCTATAACGTAGGGCATAGATTTCCATCCTCCTGGCTTCCTTTCTGGTTTTTCAGCTCCTTCAACTACGGTTTTCTCCTCCATTTCTATATGTTTGGAAGAAGAAGCAAAAGGGAAGCATTTCTTGTAATACACGAACCCTGCGAGGCTACACTTCATTGTATTTTTCTCTACAGTCTCTCCCGGCTGTCCCTCTTACATATGTTTCCGGTTAGAAAGGAGTGGGTGAGTATAAGTGCACCATGCCCAGTGCCCAACCACTGGTATATGTAGGGAGAGATGCAAGGCTACAAAGAATATAAGTGAATGGCTGACGTGTTTCTGCCGAGTCGTATTTGGTCCTGATTAAGACAGTCATGGGTGCATTCTTTTTCAATTGCTAAAATGAAAAGAGAGGGAAACAAAAAGCAACATAATGTCAAAATCATACAAAATAGAAAAGTGCTTTGTAGCATCTTGATGCCGGTCGGATTTTAGCCATATAGATCCTCTACCGTCAACCCCTTTCCGGACGATGAAGCAGAAGCCCATTCATATAAGGACGTGTTCGGATATGTGGTAAAGTGAGGTGAGGTGAGGTAAAGCCTCCATTATCCACATAAGAAAAGACAATTGGTCATATCAAAAGTACACAATTTCAAAATTTCCTTCATCTTTTTCAAAAAAAGTTACAAAAAAAAATCATCATTTCTCCACTAAAAGACAAAAGAGCTCCACTTTTCTACACAAAAAGTCAAAAAGATTTCATACCAAACAACTAAAAACAAAACACCATCATAACACCTTATATTTTATTCTCTCTTGATTTGATGCTTCACCTCACCGTACTTCAATTCACCATACATCCAAACAGGCCCTAAGAGTTGAGTTTCCCTGCTCAATCTTATATTGTTGATAATGGAACTTCTTCCTTCAAATGTCATGGAAAAGTGCGATTGCACATGCATGTGAATTCCATTAATTTGTTTGTTTATTTTATCCTTTTCTGTGCCACAAAAGGCGCATATTACACTATAAAGGAAAATAACTACAAATGAGGAGGGAATCCAGATCCCTGCTTGGACCAAACAAGTAACCCTGTTTTGACCAATGATGTGGTGACACATGGGAGGAGGTGCTTTTTTTTTTTTTTTTTTTCATCCATTGTAATTGTAGGAGATGAGTCAGCTGATTTGACATCCTCCTCCATATGTCACCCCCTTAATGGTCCAAACAAGGTTTCCTGTTTGGTCCAAACAGGGGATCCGGACTCAGCAAGAGGCCTTAAGAGGGCCAAAACAACGGCGTTACTAGTCAAATGTTTTTTCTTCTTCTACTTGTTTACGAACAAAAGATTATATTAGTATGAAGAAATTACAACCAAATTTAGGTTCAATATAGAAAAAAAAAATATGCCTAGTTAGTGGCAGACTATACATTTTGAAAAAAAAAATTTACTAAACTTTTTTACATTACCAAATAACACCTATATATTTTTCTTTAGAAAAATGTCCTACTCGTAGTAATCAACTACATGCATGAAATTATTGAAGATTGAGCAATGAAGAGGTTAGGATGTTAATTAGAAGTACCAAAAAACTTTAGATGGAATGAAAAAACGATTGTAACCTTGATTTTAGATATTTCAACTCATATTATCATGTTTCACTAAACTTATATATCAAAATCAATATTTAATGGAGGTGACTGCAAATTTAAAGTGAGTGGATGTGTGAGAAAAACTGAGTACAAAAACATTTTGAAGATACCTGGTCCCTACAATGGGGTTCCAGGTAGGCCTGTCAACGGGACGGGCCGGGCTTGGGCTTGAGTTGTCCAATTCCATCCTGAAAATAAGACGGGCCCACCGGTGTTATCCAATTGCGGCCCTAAATTGAACAAGCCCACATCAAATTTCGTCCCGTACGGGCCTGGACTAGGCCAGGGATGGGACTGGGCTTAACCCGATTCTGGACATAAACAAAACATTCTCTAATTATTTCTACTGTCACCAGACACCTAGTGTAAACCGGACCTTAAACCCTCCTGTTTTCCATACTTGGGACTGGCAATGCAATGCAACAAGCAACATGACGGTGCTAAAAACTTTTTTTTTTCCAATGATAGTAGAAAATTAATAGAAATGAATGAATATCCGATAGGTTATATGGGTCAAGTAATGTAAGAACGATTAAAGCCTTTTTTTTTTTTTTTTTGCCAGTGAAAGTAGAAAATAAAAAATTCAATATAAAATGAATGAGAATGAGTATCCTATATGAGTCAAATTAAAGTAATGTAGGATCGGATAAAACCTAATTAGTCGTTTTTTGTTGTTAGTGAGGGGCACTTTCAATGATATATAAATAATCATTATTAAATGACTTTGCAGCGGGCCTGAACGGGCTGAATTGTTTCTGCCCAATCTCAGTCCCATTTTGACCGGGCTTTAAAATGTATTGTCCAAGCCTAACCCACTGGGCTCAATTTTTTTTAAAAGTCATGTATTTTCGGGCTTGGGACGGGCCGGACCGGCCTCTCTACCCTTCAACACGTCCCATTGTCGGGCCTGGTTCCAGGTATCCCTCACTCGACGCGTGTAAGAGAAACGCGAGGGTATCGGTGCTCCCGTTAGATGAGTCTAACCACGTGAACTAGTAGTCCTTTGGACCATGTAGTCAGCACAGGTTACCACAGTTATTGAGAGGTGGGAGTGGTAAGAACTCCCACGTCAGCTTGCCACTCTCCATCGATCCTAAGTCCTAACCATTTGCAGGAATGGACCATGAAAAGAGAGGAGTTTGGTAAGCCCACATGTACTCTCACTCCCCAACTAGTGCTCACAGCCATGTGAATTGTGTGCATGATAGAGAAAATCTTATGATGGGTCCCACAAAGTGGAATCCTTCGATGGGACACAGCACAAGACAAGCCACTCATTGTAGTGGATTACGGGTGTCTGGAAACTATATGTGGTTACCACCTACAGTGCATGTCATAGGGACCATCTGATGGGGGACGTCGGTGGGCCTCACTGAGATACTGGCAGGAAGAGGAAGAGGAGTTCGCACTAGTGCAGACGAAAACGATTTGGGTGCGAAAGATCGAAGGAGGCAAGGCTAAGACAAAAGATCGCTGCTGCTTGATGAGTGATCCATGTCTGTGATCCCACTGCTACTGCTTTTGGAATATTCATTTTCCCAATGACAACTTGGGACGTCACCAAGGCATGTGTTACTGTCTATTTTGGTCACTGGCTCTGCCTTGGATCATTCAAAACTATGAATGTTGATCATGTTGGCATCAGGACCGTCTACATATACTATAGTTGCCAATTTCATTTTCTTTCAGTCGGATAAAAAGCAGAAACAAAATACATATTTCAACTTTTCGATTTTACATTCGGCCAATTTGAGCAAAAAGGAAAACATGGACAACCAAAATGGCTGAAATACTAATATTCAATTTTAAAGGTTATTAGCTTTTTTGTTATGAAAATTCTTTTTAAACTTTATTGTGGTAAGAATGTGCTTAAGTTTTATACTTGTATATTATAATATTTTTTATTATAATGAATTAAATGCATAAATTATATTTCGTATTTTTGTTTATTCTAGTATGTATGTATATTTATTTTGATTTTATTTATTTATGCGAAACATAACTCCGAGATATTATACCGAAATTTTGAGTTGGCCGAAACATTTTATTTTGGAGACTTGACCGAAATGGATTTTGAAACAAAATTAACAATTATGCTATATGGCCAGGGTGTAGACGGACTTTAATGGGCCTTGACACCCTAATTGGAGTCTTAAGTTGGACAAGAAGGCTGGAGGTAATGGACACAAGGGCTTGAGGCTCATATAATCCCATTTTCTTAACAGTTGAGATTGAAATTAAGTCCAGATAAAAAAAAATGGGGTTTCTTTCTATGCAATTTTCTCATGATGAAATCCGTTAAATAAAGTCGGAACTTGTGCAAATTCATGGGAGGTGGTGTTCTGAAAAGATATGATGGGCTTATAAAGGTGAGTCATGAGCCTCAAGCCATCATACGATTAAAAGGGCATTTTGTATAATCCCACAAGTTTATATTTTTGTTAATCCATGCATAGATGTTTCAAACTATGCCAGAGTCATGGTGCATAGAAGCGATCCCTAACCCATTCCCTAAGAAGTGGAAGCTCAAAAACTCAGAGACTCTTCAATGTAACACAATGGATTCTAAGTTCTAACTTCTAGGAATATCTGGCGCTATGAATAAGTCGACCTAAATACATCATTCTGAGAGATGCCATGAACAACCAAGCATTATCACACTTAATTGATTGCAAACATGATGGGCACAAAACTTTAACATATATATACGCACTTATAAAGCACTTTTTATAGCTCTAAATTAAGGTTTTGATCATCATTGCATACTAATGTGGGACTCATCAGCTAATCCAAGACCAAGACCTCCAAAATCCCGTGCACAAGTGGTGAGGAAGAAGTTACATGGGCCCCACATCTAATAAATTTTTTTTAATTTAAGGTATTTTATTTTTTGTAATACATTAGTTAACAATATGGTACATAAATTTAAATTTAATGTAGCACTTAGTAAGAGAATACATTTGAGGTTCCTGAATGAAAAAAGGTTGAGTCTTTGCTACTTGCTAGTCAATTTACTGATACCTTCTAGAGGTGAACGCTGTTGACAAGTGCTTTAGAATGATGATGAATAACGATTCTCTCCATTATCTATAGGATGCTGTATTTAGTCAGTGAAGATTTCGCATTTGGTTCCATTATGATTTGTAATGGCTATTTCATTGGCGCAATGGTGTTGTTCAAAGGACTAATGATGTTCACTCCAAAAGAAGCTTTAGTGAACCTTGATGTGTTCAATGCCATAAAACGAAGCAAAGAATGGTCCACTAGTACTTAACTTTTGAAACTCTGGAGTCAACAATAAATTATTTTTTTGTTTATAATTTTGAAGCCAGTTGTCATGTCCAACATAGTTGGAACAAGGCTTTAATAATGATGATTAATTTTGAAGACAGTGGGAGCTCTCATCTTGTTGAAGTGTATAAGTTGGACAGCTCATCTTTTGCTAAGATTGGGAGCTCTCGTCTTGTTGATGTTGAGTGGGAGAGTAACTTTTTGGATTGGTCGTATGATATGGTTTCTATGATGCTGTTTCTTTTTGTTTATTTTAATTTGTTGTGATCTAGGGCCTATGAGAGAAAAGAGATCAAGCACGCACAAGAAGAACATGAGATTTACGTGGTTCGGCTTTTGGGTTACGTCAACGGAGAAAATGTGAGAAATTACTATACAATAAGAAGAGATTGTATATTCTAGAGACTCTTAGTCTCTATTTATAATATCAACCCCAAAACCCTGTTACACCCAAACAATACTTCTTAATCACAGTAGACCTATAACAAGCCTACTTCTAATCACAGTACAATTTGGGCAATTCAGGGGCCCGGTTAACCAAGACTTACTAATTTCTAGTGAGCAATACAAATTAACAAATCTCCACTTTGGAAAACATTGAAGCTAATCCTCATGCATAAAACTAACCTCACCGTCTCCACTTGCCCCTGAGGGCACTTAGGTACCGAGCACACTGATTAAGTCCAAGCAATGCTTAAACTTAAATTTAGCACATTCCTTCATGAATGCACCAAATCGCTTGTACCATTGTCTGGAAGCTTACTTCGACCCATACAATGATTTCTTCAAACGGCATACATGATCAGGAACCTTAAACTGCACTCTACCTGCACTGGAAGCTTTTTCCTCTTCCTCATAGAACCGCTTGCATCCGATGGCCTAATTTTCCTCATCAAGAGACTCCATTTCTTCAGTCATAGTTGCTGCATGTTGACAACTTTCCAGCCCTTCCATTAATTCAAGAGACTCAGTCGTCAATGCGTATGCAACCATATCATTATGGCCACTGTTTGATGTCGACGCGTACATCGTCATATCCTCGAAACCGTATCTAACCGACGGTTTCCGTTCTCTCTGCGGTCTACCTATCTGCGGCATCTGCGACTCTGTCTGCTACATCTATTGCACAGTATGACTATCCCCTATATTCCTGGAGGAGCCGGATGCACTCTCATTCCTCATTATGATGTTTGACTCCACCTGAACGGTGTCATTACTGCTACCTATTTTTGTCTCCTCCACCTACTTTCTCGCTTCAAGTAAAGCATCCTCATAAAATATAACATCCCCGTTGATGATAAATCTAGGATGCACTTTCATAGTCCTTGGTTCTAACTTATCGGTTTTTACGAGAGCATAAGCCGGACAATCGAAGATCCTCAAGTTAGATTAATCAGCTGGATTATCTGACCACATTTCTTCCGGTACTTTGCAACCAATTTTTGTGTGGAGACCTATTTATCAAGTAGCCTACAGCATTTACTGCCTCAACCCAAAAGTCTATGGACAATCCTGCAGTAAACAACATACAATAAGCTATTTCCAAGATCGTTCTGTTCATCCTCTTTGCAACTCCATTATGTTATGGAGTTTCTGTAGTGGTGTAATGCTGAACTATGCCATGATCCGTGCAATAGTTCTCAAACTCTGTCATTCTGTACTCATTGTCATTACCTGTCATCAACTGCTTCACCTTTCTGCCAATCTGTTTCTCAACCATCTCCTTCCATCGCTTAAATGTATCAAAGATCTAATACTTCATCTTAAGAGTATAAACTCAGACTTTTCTTGAATAATTATCAATAAAAGTCAGCATAAACCGGGACCCGCCCTTGGAGTAAACTTTAGAAGGTCTCCATACATCTGAATGAATATAATCAAGGATACATTTCTTGCGATGAATACCTGTCTTGAAACTAACCTTTCGATACTTTCCGAAGCATCTCTCACAGAAATCCAATTTGCTTGTCTTCATGCCACATAGCAAATTCTGATTGCTCAGAATTGTCTATCCCTTCGCACTCATATGACCCAGGTGCAAGTGCCACAAGTCTGTTGAGACAGATTCATGGTCATCCAAGGAAAACTCCGCAACTCCACCTGTAACTGTATTTCCGGACAAAACATATAAATTTTCAACTCTATTGCCTCTTATAAGAACCAGAGCACCATTCACAACCTTCATAACTCCACCATCAGCTGAGAACTTATAACCGTCGGAGTCCAAAGCACCAAGAGAAATAAGATTCCTTTTCAGATTAGGAACATGCCAAACCTCTGCCAATGTTTTGATGATTCCATCATGCATTTTGATTTTCACTGTTCCAATTCCAACCGTCTTACATGTAACATTATTGCCCAGTAAAAACTACCACCGTCGATTTCTCTATAAGTGGTAAGCCAGTTTCTATTGGGACACATGTGGTAAGAACAACCCGAATCAAGAATCCATTCATCTTGACGACGAATTCCATTTTTAATCACAGAAAGTGTATTGTCAGAAACATAATATGATATTCCATCTGCAACACTGACTGAATTATTAGATGACGAATCTTCTATTATTTCTTTTCCTTTCACATGCCTTTAGGGACAGTTTTGATGTGCCATTTCTTGTGGCAATACTAACATTCAATCTTTTTCCTGTTGGATTTACGTTTGCCCTAACGCTGGAGTTTTTTTGTTCTTTCTCATACTACCAAACCCTCAACCGAACCATTATTGTCAACCGCAACCTTTTTCTTCAACTCCTTAGAGTTCAAGGCTGCCTCTACATCCTCTTTAAATAGGGTATCTCTACCGTACATCATCGTATCAACAAAATGCTCATATGAGGGTGGTAACAACACAACAACATGATAACTTGGTCCTCGTCATCAATTTCAATATTGATATTTTGCATATCCATGATAGCTTTTGTGAAAGAATCGAGATGAGTTGAAACAGACGTACTTTCCTGCATTTGTAACGTGAACAACTGCTTATTCAAGTACAAGCGATTCGTGAGAGACTTCATGATGTACAAGTTCTCCAACTTCTGCCATATGCCAACAGCAGTTTTTCTCTTGAGAAACTTTTCGCAGTACACCATCGCTCAGAAACAGCTAAATCTGACCGTACGCCTTCTCCAGCAACTCATCATTCTCTTCATTTAACAATTTTCCAGGCAAAGCATTCTTTCTTTGCAAAGCTCCATGCAACCCATTCTAAAGCAGCAAAGCATGCATCTTTAAACGCAACAGACCAAAATCATTGTTTCCATTTAATTTCCCAATTTCAAACTTCACAGCTATTCTGTGAATCTTTCATAGTATCTGTGTAGATCTAGTCACCACGAGCACGTTCGAAGAAACGGATTTGAAATCCGACTCTTGATTGCTAAGATATCGCAGAAACAAGTTTCTTCGCTCCAATCAGTTAATCTCCTTCGTTAGCCGTTGAACAACCAATCTTTTTCCACAATTGCGTAGATCTGCTCGCAATGAGTCCGTAGGTTCAAATGGATCTCCGATCAGACTCCGAATTGTCAAGATATCGCGAAAACAATTTCAGTTGTTGATTTGGTCAAATCTGCCTTTAACCGTACCGAATTACTGACGTCAACACTGATGTCAGCGCCTTTTCTGCTTCTGGGCTTCTTCTGCATGGGTTAGGTCAACCTGAACTGGACCCAACCCGAACTAGCAGATGGGCTTCTGACTTGAATTGGGTCAGCCTGACCTAACCTGGCCAGCGCTGGAACCGACCCAACAATGCCTTTTTTCTTCTACTTCTTCTTCAACAGCTGCAACAGAAACCGCTGAAGACCAGAGACGTCTTCTTCGTCACTCCGGCCATGGCATAGCATGTCACGCAACAGCGACTCCTCCTCTTTCTTCCTCTTTCTCCGACGACACGCAATGGCGGCGGCAATATGGGACCCTACCGAATAAACAACAAAAACAAATCACAGAACTCCAAATCGATCTTGCCCTTCCTGTTGTTCGTTTTCTCCTGTTCCGGTACGAGGGCAGCGCTCCGGCAATGAGAATCCAGTAGAAAAGGATCAAAACGGCGATGAGATCCCAAATCGCAGTAGAAAACTCCGGCAATGCAGCGGTCTTCTCTCTTCTTCCTTAAGTCCGGCAGTGGCCAGACTCTTCTCCGGTGATGCACAGAACGGCGATCCTCGGCAAGTCTCCTCTCTGGCCACGTTCTCTTCTTCCACGTTCTGTTTCACAAACCAGAACCCAGGACTCCGGGTGCAAAACAGTACAACGTGACCGCCCTTTCGAAATCCGAATCAACGGATCTCCTTCGATCACGCCAAATCGCTCTAATACCAGTTTGTTGTGATCTAGGGCCTATGAAAGAGAAGAGATCAAGTACGCACAAGAATAACACGAGATTTACGTGGTTCGGCTTTTGGCCTACGTCAACGGAGAAAACGGGAAAAATCACTATGCAATCAGAAAATGTTGTACATCCTAGAGACTCTTTGTCTCAATTTATAATATCAGCCCCAAAACCCTGTTACACCCAAACACTACTTCTTAATCACAACAGACTTATAACAAGCCTACTTCTAATCACACTACAACTTGGGCAATCTAGGGGCCCGATTAACCAAGACTTACTAATTTCTAGTGAGCCAGATGAATTAACATAATTATATGATTCTTTTTATAAAAAAAATGTGGGCTTTGAACTTTGAAGGCCCATTTGTGTATGGCACGGCGCATAAACAGAAAAATTCAAAATTTTCCTCGTATTTAGAGGTGCATGAAATCAACAAAGCAATTCTACTAATGTGTAAATTTTTTTTATGGTGAGAAATTTTCTTTTGGAAGGAGGATTCCCCTCTCGTCGATATGAATTGACGTGGGGGCATGTTCAACATTATGTTCCACATTCTTGTACAAAATATTTTTAGGGCCTCGGTTTGAACCCCCAGCACCTATTTCCGCTTGTGCGGGCTCCTTCTCCACTTGTGTGGGCTTTTTTCCGCTTGTGCATGCCTCCTTCCCACTTGAGAGGGCTACCTTCTTGTGTATATGCAAGCTCTCTCTTGGATCTCATCCCCCTTGGTTGTGGTATGCAAAAAATATTCTTAGGCCGTGATTGTGTATGACAATAAGTTGGGACAAGATGCAGAACTTGTGAAACTACCTATCCACTCCCGGACTTATCCTTGGGCGCCTAAGTGAGTTGAGATACTACTATCTTTTGATGCATTGAGAAAAGCAGTATTGACCCTGGCCAACCCACCACTTTTTTTAACTCCTTATTAAGAATGTTTTTCAATGAATCAATGAACTCTAGGAGATTTTATTTTTTTCTCACCAAAAAGCATTGCAATAAATCATAAACATGGGTCTGAAAAAATGAATATTTTTCTGTGGAAAAAATAAAAAATAAAAATCCTTGGCCTTTAGAGAAAGGGGAAAAAAAAAAAAAAAGAGGAACCCTTACGTTACACTGAAATAAGGTAATAAGTTCTAAAATGTTCATTAGGGATCCGAAGGAACTTGCACTCAAACTATGAGTTGCCAATTGCCACTCATGCAGGAGGTTTTGGAATTTACTTTCCTCTTTTCTATGGGCGGAAATGGAAAGAGCCTCTTATGTATGGAATGTGGTGATCAATCTATCTATTGTTTAACCCACTAAGATAGACTTTGAACATTCAAAATACAGAATATACCATGGATCTTAGGATTGTGGAGCGGTTTGAATTCTCCAAAAGGTGGTCCACATCTATATTTGTAACCTGGGCCGCAATATTCAAAATACAGAATATACCATGGATCTTAGGATTGTGGAGTGGTTTGAATTCTCCGAATAAAAAGTCTACTTGTCCCGGGATGGCTGTTCTCCAAAAGGTGGTCTCCATCTATATTTGTAAGAGTCATGCTACTTGTCCCGAGCATCTTGGCCCGAGAGTGGCCCGACTCCACATAAGGAGGGCATTTTGATCATTTGGAGAGAGTGGCCCGACTCCACATAAGGAGAGTGTGGAGTCGGGCCACTCTCTCCAAATGACCAAAATGCCCTCCTCTTGTGGAGTCAGGCCACTCTCGGACCAAGACGCTCGGGACAAATAGACTTTTTGTATTTGTAACCTGGGCCGCGGCCTCCATCCTATACAGCGACCGACGCTGCTATGGTAGTTCTACCGTTTCATCTTGCTCAAAGTAAAAACCAACTTTAAACCCATAGATTTTTGCCCTTGTCATAAGTGCACAATCGTTTGGCATGATGACTTTTTTTTTTTTTCTTGGGTAGAGTCGGCATTACAACTTGGTGAGGGACTTGAACATTTTCCTTGAAAAACCTGCACAAGCATAAAAGTTTGTGCCCCACTTCTATTATAAGTTGTTGGACAAATTTAATGATTACATGTGTCAAATCAATCAACTAGCCTTTTCCTATAGTGACTCAACCTAATTGTTCGGTGCTTAATTGCAACCTTGGAATGTGGTTTGCAGTAAGGTATTATTGGACTTTGATGCATAGATCCAAAAGCTCTGGCAGTATAGTAGATCAATGGTCACATGCAAGCTTTACGTAACTACGTCGAGTATTCAAAATTCACCCTGGTGATTTTGTAATGCCTACTAGGATACCCGATGACGACAAGTAGTCAAACCGTGTACAACTCGTCCCACAATTGTGCAAACCACATGTTTATATTTAAAATATTTACATCATTTTTATTCTATAGGAAACTTATCCCATAAACATAGGAAATCGTAAAGAATGAATCAACAAGACGAGTTTTTCCCTCTTCATCAAATTTTACATGGCACCAGAGCTATCCTTCGGTCCTATAAATGTAAGCTTTGATAATATTCAGATTTTCACGCAACTGTTTCTTTTTATTACTGCACTTGAAGATCATCTCTACCAAGTATCTTTCTCATTATACACCTTGGATATCATTTCTCTGGTGTGACACGTTATTCACTCTTTGTTACAATTGTATTTCTCATTGCTCATTGCCATGACATCACATATTAAAAAATCTAGCTGCGAAAAACAACTAAGCATTGTCAATGACGTATCATCACCGTATTTCCTTCATTCCTCGGATCATCCCGAAGCAATCCTTGTCTCGACTCTTTTAACTGGTGAGAATTACTCAACCTGGAAAAGGACCATGAAAATGGCATTGAATGCGAATAATAAGTTTGGATTTGTTGATGGATCACTTGTTAAACCGTCGCCTTTACACCCAAGACCCAACTCATTGTTATCTGTATTGGGTCGTAATCTTAACTTGTATTGGTATCGCACGTCATTAATAATTGAGTACATCATGCAATCACAACATATCTATGTATTTTCCTTTTGAATGATTTGTCCTTTGACCTTTTTGTACAGCCCCCTTTAAAGATTCGTAGCATTTCTAAATAGGCCTATGAGGTTTTAGTATTTATAAATAAGCCTTTATCTTTAGTTTTTAATACCTTTCATGTCCTCAAATTCAATATTTCTAACAAGAATGGACAGCAGTCAGGAGATTTGTATTTGATTTTTATATAAATGACAACTTTGCTCTTATATCCATTAAACAAAAATGAGCATGTTTTTATTCATAAAAGTACCATTATGTTTCTTTCAATAATAACCGTTTCATGCACATAACTGAGGGGTGGACCCAGATACAAGGGCCTAGGGACTAAAGCCTTTACCTATATTTGAGGAAAGTTTAAAATTTCCCTTCCCCCCGCACATTCTAATAATTAATCTTTTTTTTTTTTTTTTGGCATTTGCCCCTCTCCCCAATATTTCTTTTATATAGAGCCAAACAACACCCCCAATATTTAAGTGCAATTTTCAATGTTATATGCTTTATTAAAAACAATTTGAGTCCAAGCTTAAAAAATTATACATATAAAGATAAAAGAGATGAACAAAAGTGTCGTTTCACTCTAAAAACCAATGGTGGTTGGAAGACTATGGGGACATGGAAGGTATTAAAATAAAAACGCAGTGGCCTATTTACAAATACTAAAACCTCAGGGGCCTATTTACAAATCCTACAAATCTTAAGGGGTATATACAAAAAGCCCTCGTCCTTTTAGATTTCTTACATGGCAAATTTCTTTCCAAAAAAAAAAAAAGGCAGATGGTAACAAGAAATTCCATTTAAAAGATGCAGGAAACACAAAAGACAAGAAAACAAAGAGTTACAAGAACATTGTATCCCTAGCAAAATTCAACCTACAAAATAACTCCCTTCCAAGGAGAATCCCTCTCTATTCCTCATTTGACTAAAAGTATCTAACATGTTATTATTGCTCTTATTATTTGAGCATTTCCATCCTCTACCCAACTCGAGTATTGACCCTTTCTCCACTACTCCTGGGAGCTTTCGCCCTGTCTCATTTTGCAGAAGGTGGAAATCTAATTAATAGCAAAATATTTTCAAACATTGTTGCTCATGTGAAACGTTCCCATTTCACCGTTAAATAAAATTGTTGTTTGCAAACGAAGAGTTTGAAGAAAAAAATCTTTAAAAAAACTAAAATCTTGGCAACTTCATATTGATCAGAATATATATAGGGAAATGCTTCTATAAGAGGAGGCCTTCATATTTAAGTTGTTGGCATTGGATATGAATATTAGGGCACTAACCTTATCTCTCATAGTATATATATATTTATATGAGTAACGCTATAAAACTCCCCGAGTGTTTTTCACGAAAAAAAAAAAACCCTTATAGCCAATGAAAGCGTGACACGTGTCATCAATGGTACACTTATCCATTCTCTCTCCTAAATATTCTCCTAAAACTGTGGATATTTTATAGATTATCTTAAATCATTAGCTAATAAATAGGGGCAAAAACTCCCATTTTGAGATAGGAGATTTTTTTAGAATTTCTCTATATGTATATCTCATAGTGTGTGTGTGTGTGTGTGTGTGTGTGTGTGTGTGGGGGGGGGGGGGGGGGGGGGGAATATGCTCATATGAGAGATGCCCTCACCTTATTATGAGAGATGCCCTCACCCTTTAGTGAGGGAAAGGGTGAGGGACGATGCAGATGAATGTCCCATGTGCATCTATCCCTCACCATTTTTTGCGATGGACACCCCTTTTGGGGGTGTTTCAAGTACAAGAGGGGTACAAAGTACCCCTCTTGTACTTGAAACAAAAGTACCCGACTTGTACTTGAAACACCCTCAAAAGGGGTGTCCCTTGTTATACTATTATTAACATGAACCCTAAGATCGTGAACAGCATGATAATCACGTGTAGGATTTAATCTTAAATAAATTAAAGAGTACCTCCAGACATCCTGATGCAGAGAGCTTTCTGATCCTGCAGTCTGGTGCTGTTGCTGATTGATGCTGTGATCCGTCGAGAAAGAGACTATGTGAATGGTTTCGGTTTCTCTTTCCTTGCCTATAAAACCTTAATGTGTTGATTTTCGTGAATGCCTTTGTGATGGACGAAAGGCTTTGTTTTATAGGTGAAAAGAGGACCGAATTTCCAATCAGGGTTTCCATAGACTTAATCTCAACCATCCATCAAGGTAGAGTTTGTTATGGAATACATCTCATTAAGAAACCTTTTTATGTAAGGAATAGCATGTATCATAAGAAAACAGATTTCCTATAATGACCACAATTCGGGAAAGGAAATGACTTCTAGTCCAAGTAATGGACTTAAAGATAATTTCCTTACATCCCTCACCAAAAAATGGTGAGCGATAGATACATATAAATATTTCCATATATATATATATCGCAAATCTTGTCTGATTGGAGATTTCTGAAATGCATTTAAGGGTCATTTATGTCTTGCAGAAGATGGAGATAAAGAGACTTCATTCATGTGACCAGCAGAAATTTACAAGAGACAATAAGAGAGGCACGCAATTCTAAGGATCAGAGATAGAATTTTGGATACCCAAGTTCTCCTTCAGCACTTATAGAGGTTGTGTATAGAGCATTGAAAGGAGAATGGTGCTTATGATCTAATAAAAATAAAAATCGAACATATGATTTTTATTGATTAATAGTAATAAAGGAGGGTGGATGTCCCAAAAAAAGGTAAAAATAAGACATGTCAAAGTAACAGTAAATAAGCTGTATTTTTGGATGGTATGTAATATTGTATAGGTGAAAAAGTGGGATATAAGCATACAGATTCTCAATAATGCTTGCATGAGAAAGGAGACAACAGGTGGGACCTAAGGCCTTTTTATTCTTGATAATGTTGTCTCGTAGGCCAATCTCTTGACAGAAACAACACAGCTTCCTAGTCGTACGTCTTTTTTCGAAGTGGGGGAGATACCACAAATTCAGCTTGCTCTTGTAGCTGGGTCAGCTCAGCTGCCTCACCACATGCCCCTACTTGACCCTGTCGTCTTATCATGGCCAAGCCAATATCCCCATTTCATTATATATTAAGACAGGGCTTCTTTACCACTTGACCAAAAAAAAAAAAAACAGAGACAGGATTTAGGTCAGGTCGTTCACAAATCTGGGAACCACTTTTTAGGTCGATTACAGGTATTTCGTTTTATAGAATGTTACAAGCATTTGTTAACATCCCGCCAGAGATTCTGAAAGCTGCCCCTTGGGAAGTAAAATTCCAGAGAGATTAAAGGGAGAGTATTCAACCCCAAGGCATTGGCCGAGTGGCCAAGATCACGATTTCTTCCTCTTCTGGAGCTAGAGGTCTTGGTATCGACTCTCGGTTCCCCCCTCTTGAGGAACCAAAGGTTGAGTCCACTTGTGCTACCACCTAGGGGCCACAGGGGTTTTACCCGGCTTCTCTCTGGGCCCAGAGGGAATAGTCCGGCCCAAAGGGTATATATTTTAAAGAGAGAGAGAGAGAGAGTATTCTATATTCTAAAACTTAGATAACTCAATTAGCCAAAAATTTCTGACTTGAAAATCACACTTGAGATAACCTCAATATCAGAATTTTTTTTTCCCTGATGGGTAGTGGAAATTGATACATATGGTTGGTAAATCATATAATTGTCTACCGAAGTAAAGAATTCTTTACCAATTTGCAGTGCTTCCAAAATTAACAAAGAAATATATAAATAATTTGTGGCAGTTCCTAGACCGACCTCACAGTTTTCCAAACCTGTAAGTAGCTCTATAAAGCCATGCATTGAAAATTGAAATCATCGAAATAGAATATAAGGTAGTGCCCAGTGCCCAGTGCCCACCCCCCTCTCTCTCACTCACAGACAAACAACGAGCTGGGTCTTAAGTCAAAAATTGCTGTCCATGTCCAAAATAAATATACTGTTAAAATATTGGATTATATGAAATTGGAACGCCATAATATACCTACTGTTTATGGGCCCTTCGCCAGAGTAGATCACATCACTTCGAATCTGTTTATTTACCAATATTTTTACTGAAATTTCTGTGTTGTTGGGAATTCAAAGACAATGATGTGATGATTGTCCCCTAGACTTTTGGATGTTGTGTTCCTTAGATGGAATTCTGAATTAAATCCACTTGAAAACTCAAAAGTAGCCTTTAAAATTCTTAGTATTTTAACTTCCTTGGCAAAGTGGAATTCTTTAATCCTCCAAATGGATAGAGGAAATGCTAAGAAAGTGGGGATCATGAGAATTTCAAAGGTTATTCAAGACTTTTTAGGTAGTTGAAATTTAAAGTTCTAATAAAGAAACGTGACTTCTACAAATGCCAATGGTACAAGCCATCGCATCATGTTTATGAATTTTCTCCAATTGCATCACAAATATCAGTTTCACTAGTAAAAGAACTGCCCAAGGGTTGTTTGTGATAAAATCTTAAGAATTGAATAGATAGTTCATGATCAAATGAGCTCTTCCAAAGATTTAATATAGAAGTTAAGTGGGAATGATATGAGATAAGGAGTGAAGGATGCAAGATAGCAACTTAGATGGAACCTTGACTTTTTATGAATAGAATTATTAGGATGGTGGTTGGGTATTCATTTCTCACCTTCCCTTGACTCACTTTCATCAAAGGGTGGGTTAATTGATGCCCCTTTTTTGTATATTCATCTGAAATCTTTATTTTTAACCACTTATGGCATTAATTCCTATGTATTATGCAAACAAATAGGCCCTAATTAGTTATGTGATCCATGCAAACAATGTCAACCATCAACATATATTAATACGCTCTATTTTAATTCAGTTACTTTTGAGTATATTTTAATTTTCTTACAATGTCAACATACCAGTAGTGATATGTTTAAGTCATCAGTTTTTTTGCATTTGATTGCAAATAAAACCCCAAATGCCTTAATTTACATGGGGCCCATCTAGATGGATGCCACTCACAAGGATAATTGGAATAATAAAGGTATAATATGGATTAGGGATGTGACAACTATCTTTTTAATCCAATATATCTAATTTTGACTTACACCAACAGTTGCAGTTGACTGGGTCAAAATTGGAAATGGGCGAGTATCAATATTTGTTGATCACCACCACCTTTACTTCAGTTTTAACCAAAGGCATTGCTTACTGTATTGCACCCAAATAAATCATTGATTGTGTGGAGCACCACCATAGAATATCATACATACTATTGAATATTTTTCATAGTAATCTCATTGTCGTCGTAGGTTTACTGTTTAACAATTGATTTCATTGTGTATAATAATTTTTATACCCCAAAATCATATGATCCGTATAGTATGAATATCAAACCCCAAAATACATTTATTAGTACTATTGCTATTGTTCTTATTCGTGGGGACCCATTCCTTCTTAATTTAGACATTAACATATAAAACGCTTGGGCTTTTTTACATTTATGGATTAATGATGTAAGTGATTAGTTGGCATGATTTAAGCAAAAGATAATCAGTACTAATCAGCAGGATTTCTGGGTTGTTGCCCACTTTTTGATTAGTCATTTTATGATCAACATCAACAAGAACTGTTTGAAAGTGGAGACACAAGAGGGTTGTTTCAATGGACAGTCGGTGTGATGGGCCTGGCCTAAAGCCTGTCAAGGTCTCCAGGATTTCCAAAATCCATTTGAAAGTGGAGACACAAGAGTGTTGTTTCAATGGACAGTCGGTGTGATGGGCCTGGCCTAAAGCCTGTCAAGTTCTCCAGGATTTCCAAAATCCATTTGTCACATTTCAAACCACTTTCTTTAGTCTCCTTAGCATATTTCTTAACCAAAAAAATTGTACCAAATTGAAACACGATGCAGGCATCAGACTGAGTCTATCCTTAGCCCAAACTGGGCCCATGTATCTATTTTTTTAAGGGTTTGAAAGGTATATATTTTCTCATTGTGAATGCCTAAACACTACCAGAAATTAGAAGTGCAGTAAGTATTAATGAAAGGGCGAGTATAGCTAGTGGAGTGCCATAAATAATTAAGAAGCTCATAGACATTCTCAGAATCATAATACGATAATTAGGGGTTGCTCGATTGGCTGTCAATCCAAGATGTAGAGATGTAAAATAGGTGATGCCGGCAAATGACCAGCACATTATGCCTGGTCCATGTCGTGTCGTACCGGCCCGTGAAATCTCACGGGCCGTATCGTGCAATGCCATGGCTAGGCTCATGTCATGCTGGGTCATGCCGGCCCACATGGCCATTTTCTGATTATTTTTAAATTGAAAGAGGATTTGAAAAAAAAAATTGTAAAAAACAATGAACTTAAAATAAATACCACATTGAAGCCTGTATGATGGGCTATAAGTATCACTCATCGACACCTGTATAAGTATACCATAATGAAGCTTCTACGAGCCAGGCAGCGACACATTGACCCACGTGCCTGCAGGCTCATTTTACATCCCTGCCCAGTCGTCACCTGACCATCCGACTATCCAGGGATAATATGCCACTCCCACATTTGTGGGCTCCTCTTCCCACATATGCAGGCGACCCTCTAACTTATTAGGCCTCCTCTGTTTATATATGTGGGCTCTCCTTTCCATTTATGTGGGTTACTTTGGTCCCAGCTCTCAGCGCCCTTGACTAGGGTACCCAAAACAATGATAATAGATTGGTTAAACTAGTGACGGGTCTAGTTCCCGGTCCAGTTTTGGCTCGGAACTTATTTTGTTTGTTTTAGACCTGGTTTCGGAACCGGGTCCTCCTATAGGATTGGAATCTAGTTCCAAAATCGGTTCTAATTTCTCTTCATTTTTTAATTTTTTTCTTAAAATAAGCATACCATTCAACTTATAACAGCGCATTAAGTCTGCTACCTCCAGTATTATACATAAAAATGCCCTAAACAAAGTTAATTTTGAGGTATAGTATATAATATCAAAGGCTCATATGTCGAGTCCTGGGTTCGCATGTCGGAACCTATACGGACCCGAATCCGGACCCATGTATCAATCGGAACTTAATTTGGGTTCCGAAACCGGACCTATTTATGAATCAGAACTTAAAATAGGTTCCAGACCCACTTTTTGCGGGTCGGGACTTCCGGGTAATCGGAGAATCGGATACCCATTTGCAACCCTACCCATAGGGTTAGACGGGTATAAATTATAAGATTGAAAACCTAGTCTGGGTTCCATCCCCCTCTACCAGGGGTGGGCTTGGTAGTGTTCCCCATGGGGTGTTACAGGTTATAAGATTGAAAACCTAGTCTGGGTTTGGGGCCTTTTTGAGTTTGACTTTCGGCTTCTGTGACCTATGGTTTATTACTTTTTCACATTGTATTATATTAAAAAATGAATTCTTTTGTTAAATAAATAATTATATTTCAATTAAACAGCAGTAGTTTAAAGTGACCCGTATCAATCCTGACCACTCTCTTTCCCATCACGGTTCAAGTTAGGTGTTACCCTGACCAATTGCCATCATTACTTTGTGGGGCTGTTGAAATGGGCCAATCCAAGATGTAGGATTTCATGGCCCAAGGCTGTGCATGTTAGGTTGAAAGTATTGCTCGATCAATAAGTGGGTCGGATTTGCTTAAGTCTACTCTTGATATTTGACCTGCAAGCCCAACTTATCCCTACAAATAGAACTATGACTTGCAACTTGTCAATTATAGGATTCGGAATGACCCTCTAAATTTCCATATTGCATTGAGTTTGACATTTTCAACTTGATTAGTCGGGTGGAATGTATCCATCCCTCTGACGTTGAAGTGGTTAACCCAATTACTCCCAGGTCAAGTTAGAGTTTTGTTGATTAGTCATGGACTAGTTGTCGAGTTCTGTTGTTCTGATCATGTCGGCAGGTCAATAGCTAGAACGGGCCCAATGCTAACTCAGCCTATGTGTTAACTTAGTGAAACTTGACAACTTGAAACCAAGTAAAAAGAAGAGGAAAATGGGTCGATCACAAGCTTTATTATTGGGTTGGGTTGGCGACTCAGACTAGGAATTGGCCATCCAAACTACACACTCAAAAACTATGATTTTGCCCAATCTAATGGTGCCTTGGTGGTGATGCATCTCCCCTGCACAACAACAAATTGGGATCAATCTTTCGTTATAGCGTTATGGTGAGTGACAGGGTCTAAGTGGGTTTTTTCCCTTGAAAAAAGGTATTTCTAATTAAAAACTAGCTATTTAAAAAAAAAAAAAAAAAAAAAAAAAAAAAAAAAACACTAGTTTACTCATCTAAAAGAAATCTAATGAAAATAGATTAATTCTTTGTGGAAAAGTTTCTTTCCTCTTATATATTCCCTTCACCCAAACGGGCCTAGAGATGGAATCTTGTGTGACAATAAGGCTTATCATGTCAGGAAGCCCGTGACTGAGAGTATCTACCAAGTGAAAAACCTGTGATTTTTCCTGGTATGCTTCAACTCATTTCAATGTACCATGAACATGGAGTCAGTTCACTGATGATAGGCTTTGTGGCACGGCCATGTGGTGGCAGGTAGCCAGTCATAACTACCATGAAGATGTGCCTTTGACTTGATCTTTTGGGTCCGAATCCGACCAACTCCCAACTGTCTAAATTCAGCTTTAAAGTGTGAGTGTGACCCACCTGCTGGGCAAAGAACTACATAACATATTTTTTTAGTCCTGACTCCTGAGCATTGACTCATTTATAGTGGGGCCTTTTCCAATGTAGAGTTTTGCATCTTGTGCATGTGCAGTTTGTACTATGCTGGCGGCCTGTGCATGAAATCTGTCACCCTCACTCATTTATCAAGTATGTGAGAGACGGCGAGCGTCCGCATGTTTGTGGTGTCTTTGAATTTTTAGATGCCCCTAAAAATTCGTTCTTTGTTAGAAGAGTTATAATGAATAAAAAGTTTATTTGGACAAATTTTATGGATAAAATTTGGGATAAATCGTCTACGTGGCGTAATTTGATTGGGCTCTCTCAAAAGTTGAAATGCATTGTTCCAATCACGTTGCGCCACGTGGACAGTTTATCCCAAATTCTGTCCATGAATTTGTCCATATAGACAAACCTACTAATGAAAGAGTGAAATGAAAATCTATAAATAGTCATCAAATATTTTATTGTTGATAGGAAATGATCCTCTAACCATTGCCACACTAAACAGAATCCTTACAAAGTTGATTCAGATTAGGATCACCATCAAGATCTCCATCTTGTATCATTCCATCTTCATCCCTTTAATTTTCTTTTATTTCAAGTGTCAGATGTGAAATGAATACAAAGAGGAAAAATGTGAAATTAGTTAAATTAGAACTTCACTTGGTCAAATTTAATGAAAGACAAGTGCATCTTGGAGTTTTAATAGAGCTTGTAGAATTTCCCCTTTTCAATGACTTAAGTTTAGAAAAGAACGGAGTAATTTCCTTGTAGAAGTAACCAAATCAGAGTAATTTAATAGGAAAATAAAAATTTGTAGTGTTCTTTATGAATAATAATACATAGATCATGATGTCACTATTGTTATAGTGTCATTTACCATGCCAACTAGTAAAACTTGGTAGAAACTAATCACATTTTTCATTTAATGGTAAACATTACAGCAGTTAAAAGTCAAATATTGATCCATACAAATGCACTTGTGCCAGTATTTTTTTTCCATTTAAATTTATGAGAATCAAGGATTACTCAGCTTATTAGTAACTCCGTCTTTAACGCAGCTATCTAGGGTGTGATTTCCGGGTATGCTATGCTCCTCTCACATATGGGTTGCCATTGAGTCCCAACCTCCTCGGTTGGGTGCCAAAAGAAAAGAAATCCAACCATTCATCACGCAATGAGAAGTTACTAGCCAACTTGAGCTTAAAAAAATAAAAATAAATAAAAATAAAAAACTTTAATAATCATGAGTTGAAATCCATAGGATGAGGGCTTTGACTAAGAGAAATCCTAATTAAAAGGAGTAGAACTCTATAAAACTAGAGCCCCGAAAAATATTTTCCCTCTTAGTATATGGGTATCCATATATTTTACCCCTCCAATATGTAGGCCTCACTTAGAATGGGGAATATGTAGGCTCCAAAGGGTCTGCAAATGTTCTACAATTAAGGAGGGCAGTCCGATTTGAAATTCCTTCAATAAGGTGTAAGAAATGGTACCTTGGACAGTTAATTTGGGAAAATAGAGAGAGTACTTTGCTTTTTAAGTGCCGGCATCATGGATTTTAATTACTTTGTCAGGAGAAAAGACTAGCAAAAAAAGGTATATTCTCATACTCAACAACCTATTAGATCAGAGTAGTTAATTATGTTATTTTCATTATGTTCATGTATTATTATTTCACATAAGATCATAATACCAAATGTTTGATTGCAGGTGGAAGGGGTAGTTTTCTCTTTACTTCACTTCCTATTTTATTGCCAAGCTAATATCTACCTACACAATAATTTTGCAATTACATTTACATTTTTCATAGGACATTCATGAAAAAAGGTCTCAAATGGTCCCCATACTACCAAAATAGTCTTTAAATACATGTAATGTCTAAAAACACCCTATGACGTAGAATCACTTTTTTTCTGGACCAAATTGCCTTTCGCTTGTTTTCTTGTGAGTTCAAGAGTTATGACTCAAGCTCGTAAGTGTCATTTTCATACTCACGAATTATGTCCTTCGGAGAATTTCAAGTGAGGCTATGCTAAATTATCTTTCTAGATTTTTAAATCCTATAAACTCATGTGAATGCCAATAACTATAGCTATGAATGACAACATATATATCTTAGATCGTCTAAAAAATACACAGTCCATTCCTTTACGTCAAACTATATAACAAACACAGAGAGTATCTTCAACTAATACTGTCATAAAAATTGTAGCTTAATTTAAAAAATAATTATTTGATATGGTGTAACTTAGACCATCTTATTTGGTGAAAGGTTAACTCTCGAACTCGCAAGCATACTCTCTAGATCGAGAATAAACTCCCAAGCTCGCGATTGAATCATGTTTCGGTTATTCCCATATTCTAAGTTGAGAAAACTAATAGAAACATGCAGAGCCTTAGAGCTAATTCTCAACAAATTGAACGCCTATAAGTTTGGGGGGGGGGGGGGGGGGGGGAGCTCAATAACTGCTCGCTACATACATGGACCTAATCATGAGCTCTGATATGTTACTTGCGCACTTGTGAAAAAATAAGGTAATTTTGTTGACACTTGCAAGCTTGAGACATTACTCACAAACTCCCGAAAAAATAACTAAAGGGCAATTTGGTCTCAAAAAATGAGGGCGATATGGGGAGGATTGATTTAGGCAATACATGTAGGACCGATTTTGAGATATAGGGATATTCGAGGCTTCTTTCGTAAAAATTCCTTCTTTTATTTAGTCTAAAGTGACTTTGTCATTTTGGAGCTAGAAAATTTCAACCTCACAGGATATGCAAGTAACATGGGGTAGGGGTTTGAAAGGCCTTCCATAAACTACATCCCTGTACATAAAAATCGAGGCTCTTCCAAGGATTTAAGAACAATATATAACCTGAATTTCAAAGGATAACACCATGCAGGAAAGCAAAATTCAGAGTGTTGTAAGACACATGTATCGATCTGTCGTAAGTCAGGACTCCTAAATAGGTCTCCACATCGCATCAGTTTGAGAACTCAGCAATCTATATGTAAAAGGCTAGGCTTCATCTCTTCCATCCTCTTTGTATGTGTAGCAAATGCAGAGGTTCATTTTAGGCAGTAGATGAGAGCGATTCTTGGCACTCTACTCACTGTTACGAGTGTACAGATGGGCCATTTGCTCCATCCTCCAACATTGAATCATTGAATGGCACCCTGCATCGTGTACTGCTCTCATACCAAATGTATGCATATTACATACCTGTCAAAATAATCCGCATCCCAAGTCCATTGTGTTTTTAATATGATTCAAACCCACAGCAACCTCAAGATTGTAATAGCGAGTGTAAGGAAATTATCTTTAAGTCCATTGCTTGGACCACAAGTCCTTTCCTTTCCCGAATTGTGGTCATTATAGGAAATCTATTTTCTTAGGATACATGTTATTCCTTATATAAAAAGGTTTCTTAATGAGATGTATTCCATAACAAACTCTACCTTGATGGATGGTTGGGATTAAGTCTATGGAAACCCTGATTGGAAATTCGATCCTCTTTTCACCTATAAAACAAAGCCTTTCGTCCATCACAAAGGCATTCACGAAAATCAACACATTAAGGTTTTATAGGCAAGGAAAGAGAAACTGAAATCATTCACATAGTCTCTTTTTCGACGGATCACAGCATCAATCAGCAACAGCACCAGACTGCAGGATCAGAAAGCTCTCTGCATCAGGATGTCTGGAGGTAATCTTTAATTTATTTAAGATTAAATCCTACACGTGATTATCATGCTGTTCACGATCTTAGGGTTCATGTTAATAATAGTATAACAGCGAGCACCTTCCTCTGCACAATAGGCTTAAGTCTATTTTGTGCCTTCTAGAGTAGGTCAGGATTTTGAGTTCAATCGGCTCTAGTCTATTTTGTGCCTTCTAGTTGAGGTCAGGTTTTTGAGTTCTCATTTTCACTCAGATTTATCAAAATCTAAGCAACTGCCTATTCAACCAGGCTCTGGTAACCCTCATAATGGAGTGAAATCCACTGCAAAACCAGAAACCAGATGCTCTGTCCTGAGTGCAGTTTCCTTGACTCGTTTTACTAATTGAAGCAGATTGGTCTACTATTTCTTCATTAATTAAATGTAAAGTCTAGTGCCATATTATTACTCAACCACTTGAAATGTCCATAGAGATATTGTTTATAGGTAAGAAGGTGCCCATGCCCATCTGGAAAAAAAAAATAAGAAAAAACACAGATAATTGAACCCATTGTAGATCCAACATAAGATTCAAATTAGGATATTGATCCAATATATAGGTTTCTAATATTTTTTGAATCCAAATTTAGATCCATACATGTCCAGACCAAAGGACCATTGTTGACCCAGCCCAAATGTTGTAAGTTGAATTTAGCCTTAAAGACCTCTTTAGGCAAGGATTTCTACCTCCTGTCTGAATTTGAGCTAGAATCTTCTATTTCTTTTTATTGACCAAATAGGATCCATGTTGGATTCAGATCTGGATCCTCCCCTTAAATACTAAACGGATCTAAAACTCCCGACACATGATGGATCCGAAATAAACCAAGCCAGTTGACATCACAAATAAACTGTTAATTTTGTTGGGATCCACCCTTCCCCTTGAGGCTTTGACATGTATTGTTGATTTTCGTTTTTGGTAACTATGTACTGTTGAAATTGAATGTATAGTAATTTTCACAGATGGTATAGTTGCCCTTTGTGGAGGATCATCTTCAATAGGTTCTTAAAGATTTCTTTATGGTATCCAGAGAAAAGGAACACCTACATTTCAGTTGCAGAGGCTACTAACTAAACTATCAATTGAGATATTGATAGATAGAGAGATTTGTGAGGGGCATTTAATTGCCAGCAAGATGGCAGCTGAGAGTCCTTTAATGTAATAAAGCAGTCTCTTCCCTACCACATCCAGATGGGTGATTCATGCAATGCAATTTCCCTTCATTACTTTACACCATCCAACCTTCCCAACCACTTGTATGTATACACCACACCCACCTTAATTAAAAGCTATAATCACCTAGTTTTTATTGCAATTAAGGATAACTCACGATGGGCCCATGTAGCTTCATGACTAGATGATCATCCAGGTCCATTTGATGGGCCATACAATGAATGGCGGCCATGCAAGAAATAGACCATCAATTGTACATGCGAAGGCCAATGATGGATGGAGATGGTGTGGGAAAGTCCTACATCCCACATAGTCTAAGTAATGTTTTAATATAACTATATGGGGCTTGCACGTATTAGCTTAAGCCTTTGGATTAGTATATAGTTTATTACATGATATCAAAGCGGATTTCGATCCTGAGTGGTGTGCGCCTCTGTATGATACCATTCAGATTATCCATTCATGCAGTTGCTCATGGGCCTCTGTACGATACCATTCGGATTATCCATTCCTGCAGTTGCTCATGCGTGGGCCACGCCAAATAGTAGACCTCTTTTGACGTAATAAATACGGAATAAATAATGGTAAGCAGTTGTTATGTGTGAGTAGTTGCACGCAATTACTCTCTCTCTCTCTCTCTCTCGTCTGTGCTGTTTATATATGCATGCTTTGAATGGTTTGACAAGTTCAGAGACCCAAGGAAGAAGCTCTCCTTTTGGTCTCTTTAATCCACTCTTCCACTTCTTCTAAGCTAAAACATTATTTGAGTGATAAACAACTAAGAAGAAGAGATGATGAAGACCAAGTTGGACGGCGGGAGAGTAGCCACATTCCTCTTCTTCTCTGCACTAGTCATCTCTGCAAATGCACAGGCATCGACGACTCTCGTTCCTGCCATTATTACATTTGGAGACTCTGCTGTGGATGTAGGCAACAACAACTATCTCCCAACAGTGATAAAGGCTGATTTTCCTCCATATGGAAGAGATTTTGTCACTCACAAGCCCACTGGAAGGTTTTGCAATGGAAAACTGGCAACAGATATCACGGGTCAGTGATAATTTTTATATGGTAAATGTGATTACTCTTCTTGTTCAACTGAATCTGTTTTAACCTTCTTTTTTTTTTCCGACTATATTCCTGCAGCTGAGACTCTAGGCTTCACCACATTTCCACCCGCGTATCTTAGCCCCCAGGCCTCGGGGAAGAACCTTCTTATTGGTGTCAATTTCGCTTCAGCTGGATCTGGTTACTACGACAAAACAGCCCTCCTATATGTATGTAATCACTCATAACTTCCCTAACTATTTTACTAATCATAAAACTATCCGGAATAGAAAGCTCTTAGACACCCAACACGGTGCCATTGAGGTACCAGTACCCAGCATGGCCAACACAGTGTATTGTGCATTGCAGTTGATCCCGTCCGATGGACCCCACTTGGATGCATCTCAGTAGTGAGGTTTTTTTTTTTTTTCCTAGAGAGTGATGGCGTATTAGGTGATAGAGACGATCAACACAAGGACTCTTCCAAGGCGATTGACTCAAAATCTTCCGGGACTTGCAAGAATCCAATAGACCCGGTCATCCAAGATTCTCTCAAATGTTATCATCCTTGATTTTGACAGAGAATATTGAAGAGAAGGTAGAATGTGATATATAAGGATGAGTTCAACTCAGATTATGATGAAGTTATATTTGATTAATGATGTGATTAGGATTACAATAGATCAGAGCTATAGTATGAATACAAGGAGCGGTGGTTCTCATTGGGAGGTCTGTGCCTTGGACTTGGCCTTGCCCCCTCCTCCCATACGTGAGTTGCCATTTCCTCACATGTGTGAGTTGTGCCTCCTTGCATGTGAGAATTCCCATCACCTCGCATTTATGAGTTATGTTTCCATGTGCCAGTTTCATAGGGTCCAGCCCCTTGGCTGGGATAACTAAATTAAAAAAAGAAAAAGCTATCCAAGATTTTGTGATCAGAATCATTTCAAGATTGGGTATTTTAATTATACTCTAAAAAATAGTCATTGGCTATCTAAAATAATATATATATATATATATATATATATATATAGAGAGAGAGAGAATTTGGCAAGTAGTCCATAATTTCTACATATTCAAATGTCTCCGGTTAGGTAACTTTTGGCTCTTTGATGAAGTTGTTTGTTTGTGTAAATTGTATCTTTGAAAGGGTGTGCTCTTGTGTGTGTCCTCTTGTGCTTTGGTAGCATGTTTTCGTGATTGGCATTCATTCTTTTTTAGCACCCAATTGCATGGCAATCATGGGGTAATTTTGGGGAAGGGATGTGAGTTGACTCAATCATATTGATCGCCTTGTTCCCTAAACAAGCCCTACATATAATTCGTAATTGAATTATCAATGGTGACAGAACTAATCTTTAGATACATGGATAATCTGTTTAAAACTTTAAAACTGGTTACTCTGTTTCTTGCAATGTTGACTCTGTAATATTTGTCATGGGCAGCACGCAATCCCATTATCGCAACAGTTCCAGTATTACAAAGAATATCAGTCCAAATTAGTGAAGGTGGCTGGAAGCAGCCAGGCAAAGACAATCATCTCAGAGGCCCTTTATCTCATTAGCGCAGGAAGCAGCGATTTTATACAAAACTACTACATCAATCCTTACCTATACAAGTTCTACACACCAGATGAATTCTCCAGCATGCTTGTTCAGATCTTCTCCAATTTTGTCAAGGTGAGAAATGATCAATTCTATTTGCAGTTACATCCCTAGACTAGTTGAATAGAACTTAAATCTGATTAATATACTATTCTGGTGTAACATAGGACCTGTATGGGTTGGGAGCTAGAAGGATCGGCGTGACCTCCCTCCCTCCATTGGGTTGCTTGCCTGCATCCATCACACTCTTTGGGTTTGGGAACAATGGCTGTGTTTCCAGACTGAACAATGATGCGCAGGGGTTCAATAAGAAGGTGAATGCAACAGTGAGCGAGCTCCAGAAGCAGCTTTCTGGCCTAAAGATTGCAGTCTTTGACATTTACAAACCCCTCTATGACCTTGTCAATAAACCTTCAGATTTTGGTAAGTACTATCAATTAGTAATGGTCAATTCATATATGCTGACTACAAAATCTCTCACATGTATTTCAAGAAAATCAAGGGCATGCTCAAAATGGGCATGTTGTAATTACTGAAATTTCTTGATTCATACGTAGGCTATAAACCACAATTTGTTAGAATAGTCTGATTAGATTATAACTCATGAATCTTTCGTTGCATCAATAGTTGTTCGTTTGAACAAAGATCAAGTATAAATTTGTAGAGGGTTAAGGCACAATTAAACTTCATAAATCACAACCAGTACTCAAATAAGTGGCTATGATTGAAAAAATACACAAATAGATCACTAATTTCCTTACTTCTTCGCCGTCACTACTTTCGTTTAGGGCTTGTTTGTCTGCATAGAATATATAGGAATTAATAGTCAAATGAGCTCTACCAAAAGTTTATTAAAGAGGTGAAGGGTGAAGATTTAAAGTCGCAATGCATATGGGATGTTTTGACTTTCCTAGAATTTTAATTACTAGGCAGATAGCTGGGTATTCATTTTCTATCTTCCTTTGTTTGGAGCGCCTATTCGACGGTGATTTTTTTATATTCACCTTTGATTCTTCATTTTTTACCATTTTTAGATGTACATGGTCTTAGAATTCCTAGGGATTCGATTTTGCGTTATTATCCAATCCATAAAAGAAACTTGTAAAGTAATACATATGTGTGGTCTGTTTGGCAAATTGATTTCTTACTTGTGCTAATCGTTATTCATCGTTTGCCTTAGGTTTTACTGAGGCTAGGAAAGCATGCTGTGGAACGGGGACTGTCGAGACATCACTTCTTTGTAACTCGAAGGCGCCCGGTACATGTTCTAATGCCACCTCTTACGTCTTCTTCGACAGCGTCCACCCATCTCAGGCTGCAAATCAAGTACTCGCTGATTCGCTCATTCTCCAGGGCATCTCCCTCATCGGATAAGTTATATACAAATCCTCTTTGTTGTTAATTATGATCTAACCCATGGTCTATCTGGGGTAAGCTCTTGTCTAAATATTTAAATCACAAGGACAAATCACTATCCTCTATATATCTGGTTCATCTCTTTGTATCCTACTTGAAAGTTCTTTTTTCTGCATTTTTTTTCAAGTCTTCCAGAGGATGATTGTTTGCTACCAGTCTACTTTGGCGACTGTAGTGGTCTTATATAGTTCCTTAATATAGCAACTCTAAACTTTGTGTGTTTTCTTATATTATTCCTTGTTGTGTTGGGACTTTCCGTATGTTATTTGTCTGCATTTCATTAATTTTAACAGTCAATCTTCAAGAATATTGACTTGCTTTATGTGAAACTTGACTGGATGGACCAGCTTATTCGGTTATCAGCCCATTTCTCACGCATGTTTGAGCTCTCTCTGATCTTACTGGAAACTGGAAAGAGGTTTGTTCATTAAAATTGCCTTGGATGTTCAACAATGCCGCCAACTTGTCCCCAAGTTCTTAGGGACTTCCGGTAGTTTGTGTGCGCTAGGTTGTATTTACCATTAAGGATTTTGCACATACCCTTGTTGGCCCCACCTAGGCCACGTTAATTCATCGAGTTCTAATATTTCGAGGCTTTTCACCTTTTTTTTTTCTACGGTAAACCGTGAGTAAACCAATCACAGTCCGCCTCATTATTGTGCAGAAAAGCCTCAAAGGATCCCAATTCTAATTCATGGAGAGGTGGAGCTCTAAAGGTCTGAATGTGACCCACGTGTATGTAAAACTCAAGTTTATCAAATCATCTTACTCCCTTGATCCATCACCCTCAAATTTAACTAATAATGTGAGTACTAGAATTTATCTTTTATAAAATTCCAATCCTATGGTCAAGTCCTGTTCGGATTCATGCAAAAAACATGGCATCGATGACATTTAGGTGGCTGTTCTGTGCACCCTTGTGCACATTTAAGGTAGAAGCGAATGTGCTCACCTAAAAATTTCTCTTTTTGTACACGATGGACATCATGTTTTCTCATGTGGGTGCCTCCTGTCACAACGGACCAGTGAAATTCTTGTGTCTGTGTGTGTGTGTGTGTGTGTGTGTGTGGGGGGTGGGGGGCGGGTTGGGGCTGGTCCTGGCTTTGGAGACGGTTCTGTCAAGCAGTCCCATATAGCACTGCGCACTAGAGACTTTACCCTCATAAAAAAAGAAGTCCTACACAGAAAGTCACAACAACATTTGCATAGGAAAAAAATTGGGGGAGAGGAAAGGGGGTCCCACCTTTGGGAAGTCATAAAGAGATTTATTTGCATATGAAAAAATCAATCGAGAGAGAAGCCAACAAGACAAAACTTTTATTTACTTATTGATTGGTACATTCCTGCACCAACGCAAGCTCTCACACAGCCATTCCTGAGTACAAACAGCTACTTGTTCTATCATACAACAAAAACTTAACTAGTATGATAGTTGATACATCTTCTTACACCTAAGTCATCGTCTTATTATTATTATCACCATCACCACCATCATTATTTAATATTATTACTATTACTGTATGTCCTTGTGTCATGGGCCTCATGGATGGTTGGCTTGTGTTCCAGCAGCAGTAACAAGAGAATTGCAACATTTGCAACTTCTTTCTCGTGGTGGACCTGTGCAGCACACAGAATGTGGGCAGATAATCCCTTCTCCACGTCCTCTACCCAATCCTGCAATAACAATCAAAATACAACGTCTCTCCATCGTTACACCAAACAATGAAAAATTAAAAACAACGAAAAAGAAGAAGAAGACTGTGATATAATTAATGACCTGGAGGCGAACGAGCTCCCTCGCATATGAGCGTTGGAGAGAAGACAGCAATAAGAAGAAGTAAAACAGCCATAGCAGAGATTATAGGTTTCATTGCCATCTGAGAAGAGTAAAATACAACTTATGTGGAGTTGTAGCTATGGAGTGGACGAGGATGGTTTGCTCTTCAAGTATATATAGACTGCAGAGGTCTTAATTAGATTACCAAGTAAGTCTTTCACAGTTTTCTACCAAAAAAAAAAGAAAGTCTTTTAAGTCTTTTTACACGGCAAAACTTGGTGGCAACCATCCAACCAGCAGATTGCTGGCATACATGTGGCCAAATCAGATCGTCCAAAAGTTATGGGCCAGCATTTTCGATGCATTGTGACCCAAGATTGACTTTGATAAGATCATTATAACTGTTCAATAGGTGACCATTAGATGACAATTACATAGTTGTGAATTAAAATTGTCCTTTTAGTGGGAGCTTTCCGCTATATAATCTACAAAGGATCCCACTGTGCTCATGGGCCAGGCATTAAGTTTTATTACAAGGTCAGGCATGAATTGTCTGGTTTTGGGCTATTTGGGCTGTGCCTATGCCTTCCTACACTAACATGCTCAGCCAGGCCAGACATGTGCAGTAAAAAAAACAAATATATTTTGCAAATTGGCTAGGCTGAGATTTGAGTTTTAGAACTGGACTGCATCGAGGCCAGGATAGCAGGCCTGACAACTAACTAGACTCAACATAGTGGATGAATTGGACGGTTTAGAATTTGTTTAATGTGGATGAATTGTTAACTCTGCTTTGTGGAAGTCTAGGTGTAGATTAATGAAACATGCTTATGTAGTTATCTGCCAATTGTATTCATAGTCAATGGAAAATTTCGGTCAAGTCAAAGCTTTTACTTTATGTTGCAAGTGTTGATTGCTTGATGAGAAATTACCAAGTCTTCTTTGTTGAATGATGACGACAAGCAATTCAACCTACATACTGGAGACCACTGCAACTACTTGGAATTTGGATTCATGGTGAATTGTTATCAATGAAAAGAGTGTTGCTAGGATAAATGATTAAATGGCTTCTGGCCATTCATGTTTTGCGTCTTACCTATGACTGTCTCACGTTATTGGCAAGACTCTTACCCTACTCACTTTCTAAGTCAACATGTAAAAAAAAAGAATTATTGCCCACATCTATAAAAGAATCTAAGCCGCTCAAAATACAAGCCCTTTTCTTAATAGGATAGGGTCAAGTTTTACTATAATAGGATAGTAATCCTGTTGTAAGATTAAGCCTATATAAAGAAATATAAGTATAAGAAATTCACGTCTTTTATACATATAATCAATTATATCCTCAGTCTTACACCGGGACCTATTTATATTGGAGTAAAATTAAGCCATACCCTATAGTAGAGGAGGTATTTATTTTTAACGATTTAATAGTGGGCTCCACTTTGGAGTTTAACTTCTCTCGTTTCTAAAATTGTGCGTGATCCCGACTAATTTAAATAGGAAGGTGACTTTGATTCTTCTTCCCCACTCCCATCAAGTGTGCAAGTGCATATGCATATTTCTATGGAGCAAGAAATTATTTTAAAAAAGTACAGTTGGATCCAATCAATCCAGCAATTTGGCAGTCTGCTAGCTAATTCTTTCACCTATACCACAATCTATGTGTAACTGTTCTTTGTCCAATCATCGAAGGTACAACAAAGTGCACACCACATGATCATATGGACCAGAACTGTAATGCTCTATTGGAGTCTCTCTTTTCTCCCTACGAATTACTTCCACGCACAGGATGGCTACAGAAAGAAGATTTTGTATATTGGAGGGTGTCCCAGAGTAGTCAGATTAATCCCTTCGGGCCTGAGGCCTTGTAAATCTTATGTGACCTTAGTGTGGTAGAGCACTTTCGAATCTTTAGCCTTTGGAAATAAACCGTGATCCTAGGCAAATAACCAACAAAATGTCTCTTGGGTGGGCCCCATATTCCACCACTGAGAGTTTAAAGTCTAATCTTCTTAGGTAGTGGGTAGTCCGCAGGTCCTTGAGCGTGTTTGAAACGGTCAACAGAGGGGTGTTGGTGTCACTGGGTTGGGCCCGGAGTGCAGCGTGCTACGCATGTGTGGGTCCATTTGGTCTCCATTTTCTCCATAAAAATACTTAAGAGAATCCAAGTCCAGATTCTAATTATAAACGCAGTGTGTGGACTTGGAATTGATAAAATTCTTATTCAAATTTGAAATGTCAGTTCATACCTGTAATGGTTTGGGTCAAGTTCTTGACACTGTATAAGAAGTATTATGATTGGGACTACCAGTGCTCTTTAAATCTGACCTGATGCACCAATCAAACTATGTTTAATTGAAAATGGTACCTTCATTGTTTCTGTTAGTGTCAACATAATTAAAAAGGAGCAGTTGAACTGGTTGGAACCAGCTTTAATTATTTTCAAATATTATTTATTTGTTTAGATGATCGAAATGGTTGGGCCCAACCACTCACTCTATTTAGTTCACCCTCCAGTCCATTCTAAGAAAACTGGGTCATGTTTAGCAACCAAATTCTTGGAGCAAAGATTTTTTTTTTTTTTTTTTTCTATACACAAAGTCATGGAAAATCCAATTAGCAATTATAAATCTCTAAAAATTTAGACCAATGGAAATCCTCACTTTTTCACTTTTATTTATTTAGTTACCAAAACTATTTTTTCTCAGTTACATGCGTCGATACACACTAATATTATACAAATCCTCAGCGAAGAATCTCTATTCTAAGGGTGGAATCCTCAAATCAGCAGATGCCTCGGTCGTGTGTTAATGTGCACTCGTTAAAACTAGAGATGTGACATGTGGCTTTAGGGTGCCCGGCCCTCATCCCTCAAACCTCAAACCTCAACAATGCAATATATATATATATATATATATATATATATATTTCAGAATCTTTTTTTAGGAAAACTCACCTTTGTTTTATATTTTTAACCACCTTACATATTCAATTCTCATGTATTATGATGCAAACAAATATGCCAAAAGACTGTCCCTGATTTTGACTTTTAGGTCGTTAGGCTGATTCAGGGCTTGAATTCTTGATTAGCAAATGGGCTTGACTTGGACTATGGATTTGGGACTTAGCATCCTGTCCTGTCCACCCTGGCAGCTAGCTAAACCATCACCAATTCGAATTCAGATCCACTAAGTCAAGGCCCTATGGGCTATCGACAGATTTATTAATGAGGTCTACTTTCAAAACCCAAAATGTTCAAACTTATTGTCAGCACTATACTGATGTTGCGCCAAATTTCAGTCAGATTTTGAGCCCGCCATCACATAGGAGTGGGATTTGGAATGGCACCAATACATGAGGCAAAGTGATTTTTAGGCGGCCGGTTTTGTAGATGGGCTCCATTGGTAGAATTATATGGCTAGCCTTTATTGAGGAGTGGGCTCCACCCGAGGGGGAATATTGAAAAGTATTTCCGCTGCCTCTACTAATGCCTTGAGGTGATGATGAGGTGGCCATGAAGAAAGGCATTTTTAACATCTAACTAACGGATATTCCACTTGTGAGCTAATGCAATTGTAAGAATAACTTGAATAGTGGCTGGCTTGACCACAGGTGAAAAGGTTTCAGTAATATCAACACCGGGAATTTGATTGAACCCCTTTGCAACAAGGCATGCTTTTAAGCGCTCAAGAGTGTCATTTGAGCGTAATTTAGTCTTAAAGACCCATTTACAACCAACAATATATGGGGAGAGTGAGGAACTAGCTCCCAAGTAGTATTTTTTCGAAGCACAGCAAGTTCCTCTTCCATAGCTTGAAGCCAACCGAGATGCCGCAATGCTAATTTAACTGATTTTGGCTCAGCCCGGATAGTTTCTGCTGAGTACAGGTACTTCAGGTTGGGCTTCACAGTGCCAACCTGAGACCGAGTGACCATAGGATGTAGAGTGTTTGATGCTTGGGCTCAGCAGATACATGTAGGTTATGTCCGTCATTAGGTGAAGCATCATTCACCATGTGCATGTGAGCCATCAACATGTGGGTCATCAACGGATGATGTGGCTACTTCTACAGCCTTATGGATGCAAGTCCTACCATTACATCGAGCAGAGGTAAAATGTTGAAATTTAAAGGCTACAATCTCCTCCTATATGCGCGCACGAATCCATGTAACTGGGAGGAGAAAGATAATCTGCCATAGTGTTTGAAGCTGTTCCTTTGTTTTGTTTTTCCTAGATTGATCAATTGGCCAATGGCACTACCAAATGAAGGCCTAAAAGGATCGATACTCCCTCGGACATGTTTGTGATACTGTCACATCCCGGTCCCGAATCACCCTGGCCTAGGGTAATCCCCGAGGTGAAACACACGTACTCCCGTGTGATTGTACCTGTCGCGAGTCAAACACAAGCACACGAAGGAGAAGACTATTCCACTCGTGAGTCGAACTCACTGATAACTATCAATCAACAGTTCATATAGCGGAAGCTTATAACAAATGATCATCATAACCCTGTACAATCCCATAAATAACATTCAAGTTTAAAATCAAAAGAAGTTATACATTGGTACAAAATGTTTGTCCAAAAGAAAGTTCTATACATCGTTATCAAAATACATAACAAAATGAATTGAATTTGGTGTGACTTCACAAAAACATTAGTCACACATCTACTATGCTCTCAAAATGTCTTGGCGCTCTCCGAACCGAGGAGTCTCTACATGGGCCCTACCCCAGGCCACTCCTCTAGTCCCGAAGGTACCTCCTGGGTACCCTTATCTCCCTCCGCGGTCTCTGTAGGACCGGGGGCTGCGTCTGTGCCTGTGACACCAAGAATAGTATCTCAATACAACTATTTAGCAAGCATAAACAGTAAACAGGGATACAATGAAGTTTTTAAGGACAATAACAATTTGAGAATAAAAATAAGACGAGTAAAAGAGAAATTAAATAGTCCATTTTCATGAATAAATCCTATATGGCATTCCTTTTAAAAACCATTAAAGAAACTATAATACAAAAATTGGCAACTACATAAAGCTCATCCTCTCATTGAGAGCAAATCGTGTTGGGATGTCACTAGGGGTCCGGCCAAAGATCCTCCTAGCTACCCGGGTCCTGGAGTTCCGGTACTCCAGTCTGTCAACTGCGCAGCGACGTTCAATAATAAACCAAGACTTAACCCCGTCGAGTACCGTCCGGTCGAAGCTAAGTAGTGCCGACTTATTCAAATCAATTTCGTTTGCCATTCAAATCGAGTGACTATTCAAATATTTGGATACACCCAATGGCGTTATCCATATCAATATCACATAATGTATAACAATTGGAGAGCAATATATATAACCATTTTATCGAAAATTTGATACAAATACAATTTTCGTTTTCAATACTTAAGCAATTATTTGACGACTATAACAATTGATAATAAGTTATTATTCATGTAATCTATTGTCATCCAATACAAGATTAATTTATAAAATCCACATGTTACTGTTTTCTTAGTGTCACTTATGATGATCTCATGTTGGATCTCTAAATTAATCTTCATGGCTTAACAATAGGTTAATGATTTCATTTGGGCTTAATTAGTAGGATCATGGTTCCAATACTAAGACATAATGAAACCTAAGTTCCTATGGTAAGGGGGTGTACATCCTAATTATCCATTTGGGATTGATTAGGAGGGTTAATTATGGACTACGAGTAATAATATACTTTTAATGAGCCATAAAGAGGTCCAGCAGAAAGGTTCAGGCAGTTCTACCGGTAGAAATTCCGGTAGAAGAAGTTCTACCGGTAGAACTACCGGTTGAGGTGTTTCTACCGGTAGAACTTCCGGTAGAGACAGTTCTACCGGTAGAACTACCGGTTTAAGCATCTGGATTTCCTTCTCCAGGCTCTCTGCCAGATTTTTGACTGTTTCTACCGGTAGAACTTCCGGTAGAACAGGGGTTCACAGTTTTCTTCAACTCTCTGTGTGATTTCGAGCCGTTTCTACCGGTAGAACTTCCGGTAGAACGTCTCGAGTTCAATTTTTCTTCTTCTTTCTATTTTAATCTCTTCCAAATGAGCCTCCTTGCTCTCCAAACACATACACAAGAATTCTATACTTCCCAAAACAATTACAAGAAGAAATCCAACTCATTTACCTTCTTTAAACATAAAAACCCAATTTTATGGAAAGAGAAAGAGAATACTTGAATCAAATGAGAATGTATAACAAATGCAAACCCAATTTATGTTTATACTTGCCTCAAAGAAGAGCTTATAACTTCACACCCACTTGACTTGAGGAAAAACCCAAAAGCCCCAATATTCAAACCCTAATCATCATAAACACATAGAAATGGATGAGGATGTAATGCATGTATGAGGATGGGTCTATTCATCTCTAAGATGCTCAAAATCATGGTCAAAGGGTTTTGCTACTCACCTTTAGTAGGGATTTCGAATTTGAGATGGAATAGAGAGAGTTGGAAGATGTCCCTTGTCACAAGGTGAAGAAGAAATGGAGAAGATGAAGATGATGATGCCCACTCCACTCTTAAAGCACATGCAATAGTTCTTGAAGGATTGAATGAGGAGAGTGAGTAGAGGAGAATGGCAAGGAGAGTTGCAGAGAATGGAAAATAAAATGAATGAAGGAAGGAAAAAGGGTCTCTATGCCTTATATGTAACATAATAATGAACTTTTGCAACTTAGCCCATTGGATAAGAACATTTCCAAATTAAGTCAATTAAGAGTCAATCTCCTCAAGGAGTGGTCAAATGAGGTCAAGTCTATTATGAAAGTTGATAGGGTCGACAAAGTACACGTGTTAATGGCAAAATGACGTGCAAATGATGCAATTTGTGAAAATCGAGAATTTCGAAAAAGCTCTTAATTACATTAAACCGAGTCAATCGGTGTCAACTCATCTATTTAGGGTTCAAAACTCACCCAACTCAATCAAATACATTAATCAATATTAATTCATCATAATTAGGAGTCAAGCATAGTTAATTTGGCTAATACTCAATTAATTAGCAATAATTAAGGTTAATTAGGCTTGGGGTGTAACATTCTCCCCCTCTAGGAATCATTCGGTCCTCCGAATGAACAAACCTTATCAAATAGCTCGGGGTAGTGTCGTGCCACTTGCTCCTCGAGTTCCCATGTGGCTTCATCTTGTCCATGGTGCTCCCATAGAATCTTCACCCATCGAATTGTCCTCGTCCGTAGCACTTGTTCTTTTTCATCGATGATTTGAATTGGACGTTCAACGTAGGTTGAATCAGGCTTGATTTGGACTTCATCGTACTGTATGACATGAGATGGATCTCGGATATATTTTCGGAGCATAGATACATGAAAAACATTATGAACTCCTGCAAATTCTGGGGGAAGGTTGAGTCTATAGGCTACATCACCAATTCGACTCTTGATCTCGAACGGTCCAACATATCTTGGTGCAAGTTTGCCTTTTTGCCCGAACCGTATTGTACCCTTCATCGGAGATGCTTTCAAAAATACTAGATCTCCAACTTGGAATTCGAGCTTCCTTCTTCGATTGTCCGCGTAGCTCTTCTGTCAGGATTGGGCAATCTTCAACTTTTCTCGAACTTGGAAAACTTTCTCCGCTGTATCAGCAACAATGGTAGGTCCATGGAAACTTCTTGCACCGACCTCTTCCCAGCATACTGGGGTTCTGCAACTCCGACCGTACAAAGCTTCAAAGGGTGGCATCCCGATAGCTGAATGAAAGCTGTTGTTATACGCGAACTCACATAGTGCCGAGTGTTCGTCCCACTCATCTCCGAAATCAAGAACGCTTGCACGAAGCATATCTTCTAGGGTTTGTATGGTGCGTTCGGACTGTCCATCCGTCTGGGGGTGGTAAGCGGTGCTGAAACTGAGTTTGGTGCCCATAGATTGCTGGAATGACCGCCAAAAAGAAGAGACGAATCTAGAATCTCGATCGGAAACTATCGAAACCGGAGTGCCATGAAGACGAACAATCTCCTTCACAAAGAGTCTGGCCATGTCATTGAACTTCATACTTTTCCTGAACGGAATGAAATGAGCCGATTTCGTCAACCTGTCGACTATTACCCAAATCACATCATGTCTACGGCTAGTTAACGGAAGACCTGACACAAAATCCATCGATATATGCTCCCATTTCCACTCAGGGATGTGTAGCGGATGTAACAAACCCGGAGGCTTCCTATGCTCAAATTTCACCTTCTGACACGTGTAGCACTTCGATACGAATTCTGCTATTTCTCTCTTCATATTGTTCCACCAGAATCGTCTCTTGAGATCTCTGTACATCTTTGTGCTCCCAGGGTGTATAGCATATTTGGCATAGTGTGCTTCTGTCATGATTGGAATTGTCAATTGCTGAGTCTTTGGCACACACAGTCGATCTCTAAAATATAGGACTCCATCTACCAATTGGAAATCTGGCTTATCAGCGATGTGGTCTCTAATCTTGGCCAATTCAGGATCTTCAAATTGTTCTTCCTTGATCCGGTTCATAATTGTAGGCTCTATCACTGACATAGCGGCTAACATCACAGAATCATCAACCCACTGAACTTCTACATCCAACTCTTCAAAAATATCCAATTCCATCCATTGAGTATCCATAGCTGCAGTCATAGAAGATTTTCTGCTCAGTGCATCTGCCACCACATTTCCTTTTCCTGGAATATATTTAATGGGAAAATCATAATCCTTAATGAACTCTAACCACCGCCTCTGCCTCATATTGAGGTCTTGTTGAGAGAAAATATATTGCAAACTGCGATGATCCGAATGTACTTCAAATTGTTCCCCATATAAATAATGTCTCCAAATTTTCAATGCAAAAACAATGGCGGCTAATTCAAGATCATGGGTGGCATAATTCTTCTCGTGATTCTTCAATTGCCTTGATCCATAGGCTATCACCTTTCCATGTTGCATAAGAACACACCCCAGACCAACTCTAGACGCATCGGTGTAAATCACAAATCCTCCTGTACCCTCTGGTAAAGATAAAACTGGGGCGGTTGTCAGCCTCTCCTTCAGAATCCGAAAACTCGCTTCACATTCTTCGGTCCAAATGTATGGTACATCTTTCCTAGTCAATTTTGTCAACGGAGCTGATATCTTCGAAAAATCTTTCACGAATCGGCGATAGTATCCCGCAAGACCTAAGAAACTCCGAATCTCTGCCACATTTCTCGGACTCGACCAGTTAATAATTGCTTCTATCTTAGCTGGGTCTACTCTAATACCCTCTCGAGTTACAATATGTCCAAGGAATGCCACTTGTTCGAGCCAGAAAGCACACTTCTCTAATTTAGCGTACAACTGATGAATCCTCAAAAGCTGAAGAGATGTCCTAAGATGATCAGCATGTTCTTCTCTTGACTTGGAGTAAACCAAAATATCATCAATGAATATCACGATAAACTGATCTAGGTAAGGAGCGAAAATCCTGTTCATCAACGCCATGAAAACTGCCGGAGCATTGGTTAGGCCGAACGGCATCACCAGAAATTCGTAGTGGCCATATCTTGTCCTGAAGGCTGTCTTCTCAATATCTTGCTCACGAACTCTAAGCTGATGATAACCCGATCTAAGATCGATCTTCGAAAAGTAGGCTGCTCCTTGAAGCTGGTCGAACAGTTCATCGATACGAGGCAACGGGTACTTGTTCTTAATCGTCACTTGATTGATCTGTCGGTAATCGATGCACATCCGAAAAGAACCGTCCTTCTTTCTCACGAACAATACCAGAGCTCCCCAAGGTGACATACTCGGACGGATGAGCCCTTTGTCTAAAAGATCTTGCAACTGTTCCTTCAACTCTCTGAGTTCTGCTGGAGCCATTCTATAAGGGGCCTTCGAGATAGGGGCTGTACCCGGAATCAAGTCTATTGGAAAATCCACTTCTCTTGGAGGAGGCAGTCCTGGAACTTCGTCAGGAAACACGTCAGGGAATTCGCACACTACTGGAATCTCTTCCAACTTCGCTATCGGCTCCTTCTCGGTGATAAACGCGAAGTAACCTTCACATCCATGCTCCAGAAGCTTCACTGCATCCAAGGCTGACACTAGTCCATTGTTGGGCTTCTCTCTTCGTACACCCTCGAACACCACGTCCGTCTTGGGTTCTTGCACTTTGAAAGTGATTGTCTTGTGGAAGCAGTCAACACAAGCCCGGTGCTTAGCGAGCCAATCCATCCCGAGAATAACATCAAAATCGTGCATCGCTAGGATTATCAAATCAGCTGGCATGACGAGTCCTCCAATCTTAATGCTGCAACCTGGGTAGTAGTTCTCACATACTACTCTCTTACCCACCGGGGTGGTCACCGTCAACACAAAAGGAAGCAACACAGGTGGTTGCTGAAGATCACTAGCAAATTTGGGTGCCACAAATGAATGTGTAGACCCTGAATCAAACAAGGTCCTAGCATTTCTAGTACAAACCAAAATAGTACCTTCAACTACATTCCCTGCTGCTGCTGCTTGTTCATGGTCCAAAGCAAAAACTCTTCCTGCTTGCTGGGGTCTCTGTTTGGCTTGTTGTCGTTGTTGTTGCTGTTGCGGTCTCGGTGGTGCTGGTAGTGCCATACGTAGGGGAGGTGCTGCAAGTGCGGGTCTGACTTGTTGCTGAGGGAAATGTTGTGGTATTCCTCCCTGAAGGTTCCTGTTTCTTGGACAAGTAGCTGCCTTGTGCTCCATCGATCCACAAATGACACAAGCCCCCGTAGTTCTCCAACACTTCTCCGTAGGGTGTCCTTTGCCGCATGTGTTACATCTGGGTGCACCAATCACCACACCCTTCTGTTTCTTGTTTTGTTGGCCTTTTCCTGAAAATGATGAGCTTCTTCTGAAATCACTGCCTCTTTTCTTCATAGCTACTTCTTCTGCAGAATAGCCCCGATCTACGGCATCATCAAATGTAGCCGGTCTCTGAAATGCTGTCACATGCTCCACATATGCCGGGTTCATGCCTTCTATGAAGCGGTCCACCTTTTTCTCTTCGGTATCAATCAATTCTTCAGCATACTTGGACAACTGTTGAAAGATGTGCACATACTCCGTCATATTCATCTGATTCTGCTGCAGAGTCAGGAACTCATTTTGCTTCTTCCTCCGAATGTGATCGGGTATAAACTTTCTCCGGAATTGCTTCTTGAATGTATCCCACACAGTCTCTTCAGGTAACAACTTGAGAGGTTCTTTGATGCCTTTCCACCAAATGTTTGCTGTACCCCCGAACATCGAAGCTGTAAGTACGACCTTCTGTTTGTTATCACAATTGATAGTCTCGAAGATGTCACCAACACGATCCAGCCATTCATCTGCCTTGATAGCACCTTCATTCCCGTAAAAGTCGGTGGCTCCTCTCTTCCTAAATCTCTCGTACAAGGAGCTCGAGTCATTGCCTCTCATTTGATTTGCTGCTTGTGGCCCTTGATTAGCCATCAGTAGTGCTATTTGCTCATTTGTCTTCGCAACTTGTTCTATCAGCATCATTAAACGTGCATCCACATTGGGTGGGTCTTCGTTGACCACCACGAACGGGTCGTTGTTGCGGGATTCATTGTTACCGCTTCCTGAGCCGGATGCCATTTACCTGCAAAAGAGTTTCAAAATCAGGTTACAACTACACTCTATCTCTCTCTTACGCACAACTACTAGTAATAATACAACACTGATAATAAACTGATCTCAACAATCAGTACAACAAATCGATTCTATCGTATCCTCACAACGATTTCTATTTGGTTTCTAAGTCTTTTAGAAAGACTGACAGGGCTCTGATACCATACTTACGTATGTCACATCCCGATCCTGAATCACCCTGGCCTAGGGTAATCCCCGAGGTGAAACACACGTACTCCCGTGTGATTGTACCTGTCGCGAGTCAAACACAAGCACACGAAGGAGAAGACTATTCCACTCGTGAGTCGAACTCACTGATAACTATCAATCAACAGTTCATATAGCGGAAGCTTATAACAAATGATCATCATAACCCTGTACAATCCCATAAATAACATTCAAGTTTAAAATCAAAAGAAGTTATACATTGGTACAAAATGTTTGTCCAAAAGAAAGTTCTATACATCGTTATCAAAATACATAACAAAATGAATTGAATTTGGTGTGACTTCACAAAAACATTAGTCACACATCTACTATGCTCTCAAAATGTCTTGGCGCTCTCCGAACCGAGGAGTCTCTACATGGGCCCTACCCCAGGCCACTCCTCTAGTCCCGAAGGTACCTCCTGGGTACCCTTATCTCCCTCCGCGGTCTCTGTAGGACCGGGGGCTGCATCTGTGCCTGTGACACCAAGAATAGTATCTCAATACAACTATTTAGCAAGCATAAACAGTAAACAGGGATACAATGAAGTTTTTAAGGACAATAACAATTTGAGAATAAAAATAAGACGAGTAAAAGAGAAATTAAATAGTCCATTTTCATGAATAAATCCTATATGGCATTCCTTTTAAAAACCATTAAAGAAACTATAATACAAAAATTGGCAACTACATAAAGCTCATCCTCTCATTGAGAGCAAATCGTGTTGGGATGTCACTAGGGGTCCGGCCAAAGATCCTCCTAGCTACCCGGGTCCTGGAGTTCCGGTACTCCAGTCTGTCAACTGCGCAGCGACGTTCAATAATAAACCAAGACTTAACCCCGTCGAGTACCGTCCGGTCGAAGCTAAGTAGTGCCGACTTATTCAAATCAATTTCGTTTGCCATTCAAATCGAGTGACTATTCAAATATTTGGATACACCCAATGGCGTTATCCATATCAATATCACATAATGTATAACAATTGGAGAGCAATATATATAACCATTTTATCGAAAATTTGATACAAATACAATTTTCGTTTTCAATACTTAAGCAATTATTTGACGACTATAACAATTGATAATAAGTTATTATTCATGTAATCTATTGTCATCCAATACAAGATTAATTTATAAAATCCACATGTTACTGTTTTCTTAGTGTCACTTATGATGATCTCATGTTGGATCTCTAAATTAATCTTCATGGCTTAACAATAGGTTAATGATTTCATTTGGGCTTAATTAGTAGGATCATGGTTCCAATACTAAGACATAATGAAACCTAAGTTCCTATGGTAAGGGGGTGTACATCCTAATTATCCATTTGGGATTGATTAGGAGGGTTAATTATGGACTACGAGTAATAATATACTTTTAATGAGCCATAAAGAGGTCCAGCAGAAAGGTTCAGGCAGTTCTACCGGTAGAAATTCCGGTAGAAGAAGTTCTACCGGTAGAACTACCGGTTGAGGTGTTTCTACCGGTAGAACTTCCGGTAGAGACAGTTCTACCGGTAGAACTACCGGTTTAAGCATCTGGATTTCCTTCTCCAGGCTCTCTGCCAGATTTTTGACTGTTTCTACCGGTAGAACTTCCGGTAGAACAGGGGTTCACAGTTTTCTTCAACTCTCTGTGTGATTTCGAGCCGTTTCTACCGGTAGAACTTCCGGTAGAACGTCTCGAGTTCAATTTTTCTTCTTCTTTCTATTTTAATCTCTTCCAAATGAGCCTCCTTGCTCTCCAAACACATACACAAGAATTCTATACTTCCCAAAACAATTACAAGAAGAAATCCAACTCATTTACCTTCTTTAAACATAAAAACCCAATTTTATGGAAAGAGAAAGAGAATACTTGAATCAAATGAGAATGTATAACAAATGCAAACCCAATTTATGTTTATACTTGCCTCAAAGAAGAGCTTATAACTTCACACCCACTTGACTTGAGGAAAAACCCAAAAGCCCCAATATTCAAACCCTAATCATCATAAACACATAGAAATGGATGAGGATGTAATGCATGTATGAGGATGGGTCTATTCATCTCTAAGATGCTCAAAATCATGGTCAAAGGGTTTTGCTACTCACCTTTAGTAGGGATTTCGAATTTGAGATGGAATAGAGAGAGTTGGAAGATGTCCCTTGTCACAAGGTGAAGAAGAAATGGAGAAGATGAAGATGATGATGCCCACTCCACTCTTAAAGCACATGCAATAGTTCTTGAAGGATTGAATGAGGAGAGTGAGTAGAGGAGAATGGCAAGGAGAGTTGCAGAGAATGGAAAATAAAATGAATGAAGGAAGGAAAAAGGGTCTCTATGCCTTATATGTAACATAATAATGAACTTTTGCAACTTAGCCCATTGGATAAGAACATTTCCAAATTAAGTCAATTAAGAGTCAATCTCCTCAAGGAGTGGTCAAATGAGGTCAAGTCTATTATGAAAGTTGATAGGGTCGACAAAGTACACGTGTTAATGGCAAAATGACGTGCAAATGATGCAATTTGTGAAAATCGAGAATTTCGAAAAAGCTCTTAATTACATTAAACCGAGTCAATCGGTGTCAACTCATCTATTTAGGGTTCAAAACTCACCCAACTCAATCAAATACATTAATCAATATTAATTCATCATAATTAGGAGTCAAGCATAGTTAATTTGGCTAATACTCAATTAATTAGCAATAATTAAGGTTAATTAGGCTTGGGGTGTAACAGATACTGAGGTGCCAACACCACTCTCAATCATGAGTGTTTGGGCATATGTGTTTGAAGTTGTTCTTTTGGGCCTGCATTATTGAGTCGTTTTGTTTTCTTCCTGTTGTTTTTTAAAAATTTTACTAATAAATCCCATTTCCAGTATAAAAAATCCATCTCATTGGGCTTATTGATCAGATGAAGTTCCAGCGCCGGAGCCCTCATGCAACAATGGTCAGAATGGCAACCGTCTCGCTTGTGGGTCAGTTTCCTGTGGATTACATTATTGGAAAAACGACAATTTGGTTTAGGATTGCATTGGGTAATGGGTTAAATCTTGGACTGGATGTTCAGAATCTAGAGTTTAAATCATCAGTGAATCGAGATTTGGACCCCTAATCATACAAACATCTTGAAATCTCATATCACTAATTATAGGACCACTTCAAACTAATAGTACCAAAACGAGTGATGAAGGATTTGGAACTATATATATTGCTCTCCTAAATGCTCACACACTACAGGACAATCACCGGAGATTAATCCTTTGTCGTACTTAGGGAGAATGCATTATCTTTGAATTATCAATCAATTGACATTCTTTGAACTCCGACCCACATAGCTGGGGGCCCTCCCAAAAAAAAGAGGGTGCATTTCTGCCTTTTGCACTTAGAAAATATCCTCCGGTGTCACATACATTGAGATCCATAGAGTTTTAATTTAGGTCGGGTTGGCGTCATTCCTAATGACCTAGTTCTTAAATGTTTTGAAAGAGTCTTAAGACCTATTTCTTTACTAGAATTTCTGACATGAATTTTACATGTTGAAGTTTTTGGGATATAATGTCTCATAGTATTTGCAAATCTCATGTTTCTTACTAAATATATAGAAATCTCAACCACATAAAAAGTCCTAAATGATCTTTAAAAATTCAGGGATTCCAGCCTCTTTGCATTTTTGTAGATCTTAGATGCTCAAGTCCAAGGAAGTATATATGAATTCCACAATGTTTGGGAATTCAAAAATTTTTAAATTAGAAATTCATGAATTCTAAAAAAGCCAAAAGAGTGACAAATAACAATACACATCCCAAATCAAGTAGTTTGAGTTCCAACAATAGCAACCAAGTCAGACTCGGGTGCATTATATACCCAACCTGAACCGAAGCTTGCACATCCTATAACCGTGTAGTTGGCCGTATCATATCGAAGGTCTGATTGTCTGTGACCCTAGGTATTCTCTACCTACCCACCTATGTCGGCTTTGGGTACGGATACCCTTTTGTTAAAGGTCCTTCGAGCTTTCTGATATAGTTGTTGAGACAATTGAAAACGGGTTCCACCTCAAATTGACTGGCCCTCTGATGGGGCCCCTGCAATGACTATTGTTAGGTGGTTTGGCATGTGACCACGAAGTTTCATTTGCGAGCCACAACTAATTGGAAGATTTAGATGATCTGGTGGTGCCTTTATTAGCCAATATAACAGATAAGAGATACAGGTAGACATCAGTATCGAGTAATCAATTTTTAAGTACTTACGAAGTCGATCAGTTGGAGAACATTATGCCACCGCGTAGCTGGCTCTACAGTCACAGACTCACTGGTATATATCTGTATCATATGCAGAGGCGGACCTACATACTAATTACCTGGGGCGGTAGCCCCATGTCAATTTTAAAAATGTTATAGATTTGAATGGGCTTCAATTTATCCCAGTAATAAACAATTGCCCCACATCAAAACCTTGTTATCACCCCACATTACAAAACCACGCCTCTCTTCTTTTTTGACATCTCCCCGCAAGGAGTATTAGATTATTTTCATGCCTTATCGCTGGTCCTCTCATGGTTAGTCTATTTATCTCACCAAATAACTCTAAATAAAGCAATTTTCCTCCCTCCTTAGATCTAGTATAATTCTAATCACTTTATACCTAAATTTGAGTTCTTAATCTCCAAATCATAATTTCAATCGCCAAATCCTAATTCAAACATTAAGCACTAAATCACCAAATCGGAGAATATCTATAAGTCTGAAGATGACCAAATCACCATTGGAGACACTTTAATCTTCAACTCATACATAAATCAGACATTAGGGCTCATATGTTTGGATAACTTGAATTACATTTATCTGGTAATTTTTCTTCTTTGCCATGAACGTACAATCAATTATAAGAAATTATTTTTACAATTAAGATAAGTGCAAGTAACCAAATTTTTTTAGATCCAAATAGAATCAACCATTTGAAAATCCAAATTGGGTAATCGGGTGCTCACCCAAATCACCGTTTCAGGACATCCAACCAAGTATGATTATAGGAAATGTTATATTAAGCTGTTTTAATGATGATGAATTGGGTAGCAGGAAGAAACTTCAATTAGGTATTGGGAAAATACTTGAATTGTGTAGAAGATCTGAGCATGGAAAAAAGTTTGTGCCTAGTTAAATAAAATACAATTTCTCTTTTGATATTATTAATATGAAAAAAGTCTAGCAAAGTGGAACAAAAATTATGCCCCACCCAAACAAAAGTCCTGGGTCCGCCACTGACCATATGGCATGGCTTGTCTCGCCACCACTCATTTGATTTCTTTTTGTTCAAGGCTTCAGGTCTTACACATACACACACAGATATTAACTAATAATATTACTAGAACGTGTTATCGACGTAATTACTGTTCAAGGTCAAGAGTGGAAAGGTTATGAATTATGATAACTAGGAGTTGCTCAAGATACGAGACCTTGAGACACCCTAGTTGGTTGGAAACTCCGATTATGACCTAGCTATCTGAGGACCAACTCTTGGGTATGCCACTCTTCATACTTCGTGGGTTCCTCTTTCTACTTGTGTGGACTTGCTCTTCCCACTTATGCGGGCTTTCTGTGGTCCTAATCCCTTGGCTAGGTTGCCAAAAGAGAGTGGAAAGGTAACTGATAGGACTCATGTTTTTTTTTTTTTTCTCAAAAAGATAGAAAAAAGGAACACTTTTCCATCCGTACATCTGAAAGTATGTATACATGCATGTATAGTTATACTATGTCTAGTATCTAGCGACATGGGGGACCATCAAGCATGAAACATGAAAAAGCTAGCTCTCTGTAGTTCCTACTGCTTATGGGTCTTTGATCAAATCTGCTCAAATAACTGATAGATGAAATTGTAGTGTGTATGGAAGGGAACAAGGGGAATTTAATTAGGAATGGATTCCGAGGATACGGTAACCCTCTGAAAAATTTTCCTCGCTCCACCTTAGTTGAATGAGTCCGGATTTCCGGTTTCGTAGCCTATTTTCGAGCACCACTTATATAAAATGCCACCTTTACTTTTTTTATTTCAAAAAAATAAATAAAAGTGTATAATTAATTCACATCACATTTTATACAGCCGGCACTAAAAGATATATCAAAACAATACGAAACAGGATCCGGACTCTAATTGAATATAATGATGGGAAATGTACAAACTAAGCGGGGGGGAAAAATTGTTTATGGTGGGCGCATTTGTCACATTATAAACACCAGCGATGATAAAATAGATTTTCTAACGATAGCTGTTGCAAGGTGCTATGTAGTTGGTGGCATCCACGTGAAGAGGGAAGTCCGCTGTCCCCATGCTCAGATTGTTTCCCTCGCACTTGTCATGTGTGGATGGATTGGAACTCCGAAGTCAGCCGCACCGGTCACCGCCTTTTGAAAATTCAAGCCGTTAAAGTCAACATCATAGGAAAATATTTTTAAATTTACTCCGATAAAAATTGGTCCTACTATAAAATTATATATATATGATTAAAAATATAATTAACATAATATATTAATTACATTCTTAATCATTGGTGAGTTATCAACAGCACAGCTTTTTGTGGTGCAGGTGCATGTGCACCTCATAATGGGCCCACATGATCTCCCATTTGAATGGACCACACACACACCCCTATTCGTTACTAGATCTCTAGGTTTGCACCCATCCCAATGAGTATGACCGTTTGATAGACTATTCACCCATTTTTACGGTGGAAATTTGTGGACCATCTATCAAGAGGTTAGGTGATGAGTCCCCATCACCATACACTAGTAAGCCCGCCCAGATCTTCGAAAAAAAAACCCATCCAAACCCATGTGGGCCCCACCCGCCCCACCTCAATCGCCTCTCCTATCCAAACCCCTGTGAGCTCCATAACGAGGTGCACATAGAAGCTTCCATTAATCACGCCTCGCACATAGGATTAGGCCTCCTTAATCATATACTCCATCCTTAGAATGGATCCAACTCTTTTTGGGATATAATTTGAATATATCCAATATTTAAAAGAAGGCGTTTATTTTGACCGATTAAGATTGTCAATAGGTGAGCTCCACTTTGAAGTTGATGTTCCATCCAACCGCATAAATTGTATTAATGGTTCCATCCATCCACATGAATTGTGGGAGAGACACTCACGAGATTCAGACTGAAGTAAAAGTTTTATTTTAATCGGCTGTTTTGAGTTGGGCACCGACCACCGGTTCACCGTGAGGTCAAAAGGCCGGATGGGGATGAATTTAAAAAAGGATCTGCCTCCCTGCACACCGAGTCACCAACAAACAAAGCACTAGCGAAGAAGAAAAGCCCCCATATTAAATTGACTTGGATATAGCGACTGTGTCATGTAGCAGGTTGGATTTTTATCGTGAAACAAGTGCGATTAGAATCGTTTGTCTCATGTGTCTCATGACAGGACCCTTGTCAAAAACTACTATGTCCCATGACTAGACCCAACATTCTTAAACAGAGTGCTAATGCACACAGCACAAAGGTCGATCATAATACTCATAGAAAGTTTTCAGCTTGATTTCTCTTTCCAATGGGGGATTTCAGTTTTTCTCTTCTTTAATAAGGTAAAGGATATTGAATAGAGTGAGATAGATTGCATCACCTTGATATAGGGTTGCAAACAGGTATCTAATTTTTTTATTATCCGAAAATTCCGACCAGTAAAGAAGGATTTTGAAACATATTTTAGGTTCCGATTTAGGGTCCGGATCTGTAACCCAATTTAGGTTCCGATTAATAAACGGGTCTAGTTTTGGGTCTATATAGGTTCCGACCCATGGACCCGGCATATGAGTCTTTAATATTGCAAATTGTACCTTAAAATAAAATTTTTGATTTTTTTTTATATATAATACTGGAAGTAGTAGACTTGATGCACTGTTGTAAGTTGAATGATATACTTAATTTTAAAAAAATGAAGAGAAATTAAAATCAATGTTGGAACTAAATCCAATCCTCTAGTGGACCCGGTTCCGGAACCGGATTCAAGTTTTTCAATCGAAACCGAGTCTGGAACCAACAAAATAGGTTCCAAGTCAAAATCGGATCCGGAACCAGAACCATTATTTTGAAACGGGTCCGGGTTCAGTATGATACCAACCCGAAACTTTCCCGTTTGCTCCCCGACCTAGAGATGGACTAACTGGATGAGCAAAGCTTCCAATCGGGAGGCGCCACATCAACCAACATGTAATTTGTAATAAAAAAAAATTGCTATGTAACACTTGACAGTGAGGATTTTCAATAGTTTGAAGTTGTAGATCATGGATGTGTAAATGGGAATGTGCAACGCATTAGAAGATGGCATGTTTGTACAACCTTTTTTCTGTAAGAGAGGGATGGGAAGAAGTATTGGTTTTGTGCGGGCTCTGCTTCCTGTCTTTGATGAGGATAAATTTTCATGGAAATAAAAAAAAAATCTTTGATTTATTTGTGATCACATGAAAATGCATTTTAATTTCTATAGAAGATTAGAAAAGGCAGAGCACTCTCATAAACAAGTGAAGGCGTTAATTTTGAACAACTCGGATTTTCATAACAGGGTCCCACCGTAGAGTTTCACTCTTACAATTACAATTCAAGAATTATTTGTCAGAATCAGTCATAGGATCGAAAAATTTTTTTGTTAATCTTCATTTTATGCACTTTCAGAGAATTAGAGTGCTTTAGATTTAAATGAAATAATAAAATAACATAAAGTTGGTGAGAGAAGAGGCCAGATTCATTTAAGCATTGGAGTGAAAAAAAGAAAAAAAATGGAACATTAAGTGTCAGGCAACGCAATTCATTTTAGACCCATTTTTAGGTCATGATTCTAAAACCACCATTATATAGGTGTGGGTTTAGTTGTGGTTTTGATATGTTCAAGACAAGTTTGGATATATAGATTGTGCTTCGCATAAAGTGCTTGGGTGCTTATTTTCTTGTGGGCCATTTGGATGCATGAAAATTAAGAAAAATAGATGTAAAAATAATATAGGAGATGGACTAGGAGTGGGCACATTATCAAGACAATCAATTCACCATAGTTTTAGGTTATCAAAATCTAGTGGTTATACATCATGCAATTATTTATTTATATATTTATTTATTTTGTCGTGAAACCAATATCTAAGAGTTTTAAATCACTGTCAAACTAAGACCATCTTTTATCAAGATTGATAGGTGTGTGAGTGGATTGGATTGATCATATATGAGCTCTATCTGCACAGAACAAAAAAGGACCCCCATCAAAAAAGGCGTTCTAAAGGTGGATTTGGCTTATGGCCACCCTAACCGGTGTGGCTCTTTTACAACTCATTAGAAACTTATTATTAGAAGTTATAAAATGTAAATCCATTAAAGTTGACCATATCTATTATGGCTTTGACTCGATATCACATATCCCAGATTCACAGGCGTACTTAGGAGATATTGGATGTGAAAGCGCAAATATAAATTTACAAGAATCGGATAAAAAAAAGCCAGTTCTACCTTGCAGATTACATGCACCTGGCAATTACTCAGGTTGGAATAGAGAGAGAGAGAGAGAGGATAAAAAAAAGCCAGTTCGCTTGCAGATTACTTGCACCTGGCAATTACTCAGGTTGGAATAGAGAGAGAGAGAGAGAGAGAGGGCATCCAATGGCCTAGACAGTCATGGTGTTTTTTTAATAAATCATATTCATAGTTGAGTGGTGCCTCCCTATACTCTTCCTTTGTTTGGAACTTCAAAATTTTACTATGGACTAGTGGTTCATCTTCAGTGGAGACACAAAACTTCCAATGATGAGATACTTATGGGTCTCATCCAAAGTTGGGGTTCAATAATTCCTCCAAAGCTTATCAAGTAATGAAACTGTAATACTGAAAGCTGTTGAAATCTGAAATGGATGGAATTAAAAGATGAAGTTCCCCTTATAATCTACTTTTGCAACAATGGACAAATTGATTGTTACTCGATGTGTAACCAACCTAAATAAATAAACTAATAAAAGTCACGATGAAATGAAAAGGCTCAGTTAGATACAAAATTAGTTATGGGCCTGTTTGGTTGTGCAAGTAAAAACTAAATGGTTAATAAAAACTCACCTATATCATTGGACGTTGCTCTCCTTCGTAGATGACCCTTACACGGCAAGATTATTTTTATGGTGACGAAAATAGACAACTCTAATTACCCTGGAGGAAAATTGGTCATGTTCAAAAGAATCATGTTGTTATTATTATTATTATTATTATATTTTTTTTTAAATAGCGATATCATCCGATGCAAGAAACCTTATACAATCCAAATTGCCCTAATACTAGGACCCCCTTATTGCTGGCAGCTTGGAGTACCATAACTTCCTCGAGCAGCAATGATCAACCCCACACCTCATGTCACCGGTCAAACATACAGGGCCTCCTTTTGCTTGATCCAAGCCGTACATGGTATTGTATGTATCATTGGGACATAATATATATTTTGCAGTCCTCCAAAAGAATGTGTTATAAGGAAATAAAAATTGAAAAGGAAAATGCTTCAAAACTCAGTTTTCCTCTTTTGATCAGAGTGTATTTTGGACCAAAAGGACATTTGGTCCAATACCTAATCATTGAGGCACCTCTCATATTATTGGTTTGGATTAAGCAAAGGAGGCCCCACATGGGTCAATGAACAGAAAAGTTCTGATGTGGTCATCAAGATAAGATCATTTCTGTTATTATTATCATCATCATTAATTATTATCCAGAGAACTTTCAAAAAACTCCTTGTATTTTCACAAATTTTTAAAAACGACAAAAAAATCGACCTTTTCAAATTAGGGTGTACGTTTTCCCGCATATAGCATGAGGAACACCTCTCTTCTCTATTTTTTTTAAAATTACTACAATGCCCTTGATGAAATTAAATATTCTTTTTCCACAATGGGGGGCTCTGGAAAAGAGCCCGCGCAAACAGGATGGCAACCAATTCACGTGGATAGAATTCTGAAAATATAGAATGAAAACCCGCACACAAAAAAAAAGGCTGGGCAGCCAGGTGAGAAACGCAATTGCTAATCAGTTAAACAGCTACATGTTCTCACTGAAAGAAAATAGCAAGGGCTTTTCAAAACCTCGGCACCTTCTTTCATCTTTGCCTTCTCCATCAGTGGCTACCACCAGTAACCACAAGAAAAGAAGAAGAAAGAGGGAGTAAAAAAAAAATAATTACAATGGGTTCAAGGGGCAAACATTGAAGGAAAAGAGGTAAGGCCGAAGGGAAGGGAAGAAAAAAAGGGGTTAAAGAAAAAGGGCCAATTGTGGTTTTGAAAAGCCCTAATCATTAAGGGCATTTCCCATTTTTGGAAAAATACAGGAGAGATGTCTGAGAAGTTGCCGGCAGCAGGTCGATTCAGGCAGATGTTCTTAATTGAAAGATCTACTGTAACTTACACCCTAATTTGAAAAACAATAAATTTCTTCTGTCTATTTTTGAAAACCCCAAAAAGATAAAGGGTTCTTTTTGAAATCTTCCCCTATTATATCACTTTTCGAGAGAAAAAAAAAAATTTTGTTTAGGTGTCTCACTCCTAAATCATATTGATTGGGGGCATCTTTCAAATACACTTATTTGAGAACAAACAAAAGGAGAAACGTAAACAACACATCCAACCCAGAGAGAGAGAAAGAATGAGAGGGAGAGAAGAAAAAAAGCAAATCAAAACGTGGCCTCTAACAGCACCTGTGCTCCCCACATACTTTTCTAGTAATCTTCCCCTCTCTATATCAATACCCCCCCTTTCTCGATGCTGTCCAATCTCTCATACTTTATTTGCAAACCGTCCCCATTTAAGGAATTTGAATCCAAGCAATGGGTTCCTTTTTGTTTTACATGACTTGTAAGAAGGACTGCACTTCTTTGCTGCCCATGTAGATGGAAGAAGAAGAAGAAGAAGAAGAAGAAGAAGGAGAAGAAGATAGAGAGAAGGGGCTGATAAAGTGCCAAAAGAAAAAATAAACAGAAGTCGGCTTTTTTTTTTAACTATTGTTTCCTTTGACTAGGAACAGAAATAGCGGTAAGAAGTTTGAATATTGATAGAGAGAGAGAGAGGTAGAATAGATGGAGGTGATGCTGATGATGGGCAAGGGTATCAAACCTCTGATTTTGAGATTGGGCGTAGCTTTTGCTCTAACATTTTCTGGGTATCTGTTTTCCCAGTTCAGAAACAGAAGGATCCGTCCCAATCCTTCTCAATCTCCTGGTATGAATCTCTTCCCCCTCTTGCTCTTTCTGGGTTTTGGGTTTTTTTTATTGATGATTTTTATGATATGGGGTGGTGGATTCAGGTGGGAAATGTTGTATTGATGGAAGATCAGAGCTCAAAAATGAAGAAGGCGTGAAACAATCGGCACCGGAAATTGTATGCATGAACTCTCTAAAACCCATCGATTTTGTGCTTATTGTGAATTTGGGTTTCTTCTCTTTTTCTGGAATAGATTACTGTGAACTGCTGTAGTTTGTTTCCTATTTTTCCCCTTTTGTGGGTTGTTTGAATTCGCCCTTGCTGTGATTTTCGCTTTACATGTTATTTATGCTTTCTGGGTTGCTTGAATTCGTGTTGGTTATTCGATGGTGTGATGAAAAGTGTTTATGGATTCACTTAAACCTAATTATTTTCTGCTTATTTACAATTTGGGTTTTTCTGGGAGATGATCTTCGCAAATACTTGTAATCCTCTTTACTTTTCTGGGTTTTTTTTTTTCATCCCTTCCAAGTTATCCCACTGCATGTCTGCAGTAGTTGCAGATGACTAAAAAATATTGATGAATTCTCTAGAATCCAATGATTTTCACTCATCAGCAAAAGAAAAAAAATTCCACTGATGGTCTTTTTTGTTACTAGGTATGAAAATTAAATGATTTTCTATGTATCAAGGACCAAGTTTTGGTTGGTAATTAATCTCTGCTGATTCAATTTTGGGGTTTTCCTATTTATGATAATAGGAGACCACGTTGTTTTGCAAATTGGCTTCATCATTTTTTTAGCGTTCCTTTTTTTTCTATATTTGATCATTTGCTAGTTTTTCCTAGCAATGGTTCCTTCCAGATTAACTGCCTTCATTTTCTTTCTAGGTTGCTTTGATTTTTTCTGCTATATCAATTATGGATGTAACAAGTCTTGGAATTCCTCAGATCTGGTCAAACAAACAATATGAATTTCTTCTTCTTCTTCTTCTTCTTCTTCTTCTTCTTCTTTTGTATAGTTGCCAGAAGCCGCTTGAGTTTCTCCTTCTCTTTTTTTTGGTTGCTCTTTTGTTTTTTGTTCTTTTTTTTATCTCATTATTGGGTGTTGCAAGTCCTTGAACCTATTCTAATGGATGATGGTGAATTTTCTGTTCGTTACATGTTACACTTTCTTTAATACATACTTTTCTCTTCAACTTTTACTTAGAATCTGTCATTTCCTGTTTCTATGTTCTGTTTGTTTAATTTACTTTGTTAAATAATCCTTTTTCAAATGCAGGGAGTTCATTGATTTTCAAGGAACTTATCTATTGGAGAGTTAATAATACATTGTCTTTCACTGGGTGTTTCCTATTCAGTTTTATGAAGTTGAATTATTTTATTTATTTCTAGGATTGAGTACTGAGACAGTTACCATCTTCTGATTGTTCAGTTTTCACAGGAAGAAATGCCCCTAACTCCCCAGAAGGCCATCGATAAAGCTGCTGTTGGATTCTCCCCACCCAGCAAAAGTTTCGATGATGAAGAGGCTCTCCTCTTGCCAGAGTTTAATGAACTGATACAAAAAGAATTTGATGAGACTGGGTGCTCTCCAACAAGTGATGTGATGGGTGCGGTTTCACCGCCGGTGAGAGAGATGGAGAGCGTTGAACCCAAAAGAACTGATGAGGATACAAGAGTGATGGAGCAAGAAATTATGGAGTTGCGGAATATGGTTCAAGAGCTCCAAGATAGGGAGAGAAACCTAGAGGCCCAATTGCTTGAGTACTATGGCCTCAAAGAACAAGACGCAATTGTGAGGGAGCTGCAGAACCGCTTAAAGGTAAACATGATGGAGACCCAGCTATTCACTCTCAAAATTGAGTCACTGCAGGCTGAAAATAGGAGGCTTGAGGCTCAGGTGTCTGATTACTCAAAAGTCATAGCTGAGCTTGAATCTGCTAGAACGAAGATCAACCAGCTGCAGAGGAAGATGAGATTTGATGGGGAGCAGGCCAAGGAACAGCTCTCTGCTCTTCATCAGAGGGTAACTGCATTGCATGATCAGGAACACAGGGCTGCAACAAATGATACCGACAGTCAAAAGCAGCTTCAAAGGTTAAAGGATTTGGACGATGAACTGATGGATATCAGAAGGGCAAATTCGAGATTGCAGAGTGAAAACTCAGAGCTAGCTTCGAAATTGGAGTCGTCAATGCTCATGTATTCTGCTCTGGAGAGTACAAAGGTAATAAAACTGAATCCCTTGTGAATTACAGCAGAAAATTATGTTGCCTTCTTTAGTTAAAGCATAAGCGTCTGTTGCAGGCCCAAGTGATGGAGGAAGCTAACCATTTGAGAGAAGCAAATGAGGATCTAGAGAAGAAAATCGAGAGGATCCAAACAGATCTATGCACAGAAATAGAAGAGCTGGTTTATCTGAGGTGGGTGAATGCTTGCTTACGATATGAGCTGAGAAACTACCAGCCAACTCCAGGGAAACCAGTGGCAAGGGATCTAGGCAGGACCTTGAGTCCCAAATCTGAGGAGAAAGCAAAACAGCTCATACTTGAGTATGGGAATTCAGGCTTTGAAGGGAGTGGCCTTGATCTGGCAGACTTTGATTCAGAGTGTTGCTCCTCATCTCAAGAATCTACCCTCACCGAGAGTGAAATGGATGATATTTCTTTCGATCGTTCATCCACTACAAGAAAGAGCACATTGAACAAATCAAAATTCATCAGTAAGCTGAAGAGACTGGTTTTAGGAAAAGACAATCACAACAATAACAAAGTTGCATCTGTAGACAAAACTCCTACAAGCTGTGCTACTTCAGGAAGACCGGCTTCAATAGGATCCTTAGATGATGTGATTGGAACATGTTCATATGATGATACTTCTTCATGCACCAAAGTACAACATACCACATCTGATCTATCAATGATGGAAACAAAACCCTTATATGACTCGAGTATTTTGGTGACTCCTCTAAAGGGAACAGAGTCTAGAACTGAGGGCCAACAGAGCAATATTAGCCGCCGGCATAGGATGGCAAGGTTTTCTTTTGATATACAAAGACTAAGGAAACTGAGCCTAGAAGAAATCAAAGAAGGGGGCAGCAGCAAGGAACGTAGTGATTTGGGGTCTTTGTTTGGGTATGAGAGAACGGTTTTGGGGGAGGGTGGTGTCATGGAATTGGTTCATGACAATCAACTTGATTGCGAGCATGAGAACACCCCTGAGAAGCTAAAATTGAAGAAATATGCGCGAGCCTTGAGTGGTTCTCACGGCAACCCAAAAAGCCGCAGGAGATCGGCCTCCTTTGCTTCCTTTTGATATCTGTTTGGAGGGATAGAGCTGCTACTTGTGTTTTGTTCATCCCTTCCAAATTCACTCACCCAGTCGGCTGGCTATATGTATATTTTCCCGGCCAGAATTAGGTAAATCTTAGTTATACAGTACACAGATTTTATTTACAATAATTGATATGAAACTGTGTATTAGGATATAGAATAATCATAGTCTTCTATCTCAGGGGACTGGATTCAGAAAATGTATTAATAGAAGCTGTTTCATGCTTTGCATAGTCTCTCCATCTATTAGAACTCTGTTGTATCACTCACCATACCACATCTTTAATTAGATCCCAACTTTGCAGACCAGTAGTCTGCTTTCCATCTATGCATTATGGATTGATAACAGGGTCTCCCAAAACACGCCGTCCATGGATAACATAGTCCTCCTTCATATGGTATTGGTTCGAGACCAATTTACTGACGGCGCCTAGAAATAGAACCTGGACCTGCCTCCCAATCTAACCCAGAAACATTACGTTTGGTCCAAGAACAACCTGCCATGCAAATCCATTATTAGGCTGGACATGCTAACCCCACTATCAGTATTCTGGCTATGGAAACTGATCTAATATTTACTTTTTTTTTTCCCCTTTTCTTTTGTGTTCCGGGAGCGAGGACAGGTTGGATCATGTCTTAGTTCTACATCAAGCTGAGCAAATGGGGCCAAGTAAACTAACACTATAATCTATGATAAGGATTACGTGATTTCTCTTTGCCCAATAAATACTTACGGATGATATTTGTCATGCAGCTCTTCTTCTTCTTCTTCTTCTTCTTCTTCTTCTTCTTCTTCTTTTTTGGCATCATATAGATTGTGGGGCGCGCTCCACAGTTGTAAGTCAGCTTATGCCCAACCTATTTAACTCAATGGACGTCATTCTCGAACTTTGGACACCAGCAAAATTGATATTTGAGGAGAATGAGGGCTTGAGGAATGGCCTGTGGCATCCCATTGGTCCAAAGAATTTATTTTGCTGGACTACCCCTCAATCTCTGATCACAGGACTTGGGGGCTGGAAAGAGACTTCTTTGATGGGCCAAACTAACAAGTTTGAGGCTCATCCCATGACTCTAACCCCTTTATCCATGGCCCACAAATTTAACGATTTTATATTAAAAAAAAATTTTGATCCTCAATCCAACAGTCCAATCCTCAATAGATCCAGTGCAATTTAGGGTGTCACATGTATGTAGGTGGTCCAAATGGATCATAAAATTAGCCCCACTATATTGTCCTCACCGTAATATGGTGAGGGATGGATGCACATGGATAATATTTTTTTTTAATTAAAGCTATATTGGAAAAAAAAATGTGGAACATGAACTGAGATTTAGGTTATAAACATTTCAGAAGTTAATTGGAAACAACAGCATGAAAAGCACTTGCCAAGCAGTTGAAAAATGGACTGAGATGGAAAATCAGCACTTTTCAACCTCAGTGCTCTTTTTCTATCCATGTCTATATTTTTATATCATGTTTTGGTACTGTCTTAAGGCGTTCCATGTGTTTTTTATGCTTTTTTTTTTTCAATGTTTGCAATTCACTTGAAATAAAGATCCAACATTTTTTCATGCATTTCAGACAAAGCTTCCAAACATTTCTTTTTCGCTTCCATTCATTTCAAAACCATTCAAATCATTATAAGAGGTTCGTTCAAACCATTAAAATGTCGCAGTTAAACTATTTTTCATAAACGCCTGTCCGCAAGGAAAGCGCTTCCTCGCATCATATGGCTTGCCCAGCCATGGCAGCCTCCCTGGAAAATTTTCCAGGCCTTCTGTTTAACACAATTAGTGACTTCACATCAATTGAAGCGTATGCTTAAAATCAACAATCTCACCTTGAGTAGAACATTGGGCAAACACCCTCAAATCCCAAGCCACCAAATGTCATGGCATTCTTATTCTGACAATAAACTAAACAAGTATTTGCAAATGGCAAGAAAGATTCAGTTACTAGTAGCAACAACCTGTAACTACTTGAATACACAGACCCAGCTCTCCCACATTACCATCACTGGACAGTGTCGAAGCAGCTAAAGGGCCTTCACTGCTGTAATTTCCTATGAAGGTTGTCACCCTTTCCTGCATATACAAAGCACCCATTGCAGCTGAGATAAATGAAAGAGTGCATCTCCAAAGATATGAATAATTGAATATACTTCCTAATAGTTAACTGATAAGTTGCAAACATCCACACTTGCATAAACACACATAACTAACGGTACATTTACACTAATCAACGTCATGGGACAAAGTTGTATCGGTATGCAGATTTTCATATCTAAATAAAGAACAGGAAAGAAATAATACAGTTTCCAAGCAAACAGGAATAGTTAGAATTTACGGTTTCTTTTAAGGAAAAACCAGCCAATGTAGCTGGATACATTAAAACTTCAAGGTACACCTTAAAATTTGCACTTTGGACCTGCATTTTAGACTGCTGGATCTCACCTTAGATATATTGGACTAATGCATAGTAATCAATTTTGTTTCGTTCTGGCCAAAATGGACGAAAATTTTCATTTCCGTCAGTAAAACGAAAAGAAAACCCACTCCTAAGTTTCTGGTTCAGGTTTCGGAGCATTCCGGGGATTTCGGCCTGATGTTCTAGGTTTCAGCCGAGAAGGCCAAAATCAAGGTTTCATCCGGGAAAAAAATTCTGGTTGAAGAGGAGGGGGGTTGCAATGGAGAAAAAAATCAATTAACCCTAATACAAAATCCAAGCCCTAATCAAATAAATCCTAATACAGACTCCAATCAAACCCCCCAATCGAACCAAAGAAAAAAAAGTAACGAATTAAACCCTACAGATGTGTGTGTGTGTGTGTGTGAGAGAGAGAGAGAGAGAGAGGGAGATGTGTACCCAAGGATGAGAGGCGAGGGCGACAGCCTACAACTCCCCCTTTTTTTTTTTCTTCTCCTTCTTTTCTTCTTCTTTTCCTCCCGGTCTCTCTATTTTTATTCGATTTCGGTGAATAGGGCTAAACGGTTAGGAGTTGGGAATGAAAAGGCCAATTCTTCTTCCTTCTCCTCTTCCTCCTCTCTTCTCCCTCTCTTTCTTTCTCAAGTCCTTGTCTTCTCAGAGAAGCAAAAAAGGCACTTGGTCTCGGCGTCGAAGCAAAAAAGGGCAAAGCGAAAGACTCTAGAGACTTCTGGGAAAGTAAAAAAGGAAAGACTTTCCATTTGCCCTTTCTTTTCTTTTTATTTTTCAAAAAGGTGCCTTGCCGTTTCTTTTTCTTTTCTACTACCTTTTTTTCCTTTAAGACCTCATGATATTGGTGTGCTGATTATGTGGACTTTGTCTATGTGTAATAGGCATAGTTGTCAATTTTGTTCCATTTCGTCCGGAGATTTGGCCTGGGGCAGTACGGAATGCTCCCCAAAATATTTCGGTCCCACTTCCAGCCCATTCTAGTCGTTCCAACTTCCAAGCCTAGTACCAACCCCAAATCTAGCACCATTCCTACCCATTTCAGAAAGAAGAGAATGCCCCCAAAACTTTCATTTTATCATGTTTATTAAATAGTTTTAATAAGTTTACATGTTGTACGCTTTCAATTATACATAGTGAAAACTAAAAAATAGTCAATTGTATACTGTAGCTTAAATTAGTAAATTACATGATATAAATATGCCTTTTTAGTATTAATTTTGCATTCTATAGTTGTTCATTTTTCACTTTTAGGTATCCTTTTAGTTCTTTCATTTTTCACGCATCTTTTCCAGAACAGAACACCAGAATTGATCGCAATGCCAGAGCATTCCAATATGGGGCCAAACTAGAATGGGGACCGGAACGGAATTGACAACTATAGTAATAGGACCTTAGCCACATTTAAAAATAATACTAAAATCTTAGCTTTATTGTGTGTGTATATCTTTTTATATTTTTCCGAAAAATTTCGCCGAATTTCTGAAAGACCAAAATATTTCATTTTAAAGGCCAGACCGAAACGGGGACCAAAACAGAATTGAAAACTATGGAACAATGTAATTATCTGTGTCAGACCATTATCATTCATTGCAAAACTTTATCCACACCAGATAATAATAACAATTGTCATCACCACCATGACCACCAGTTTAGCCAGTTCCCCTGCCCTCATCATTATTAGCATCATCATCCTCTCTTTCCAGCTCTCATCCTCTGAAACCTGCCTAGCACCATAGTCAGCGGCCCTTTCTCTATCGGGAAATAATTAGGTTCTCAATAGGCTGTCTTTAGGTGTCCAGTGAGTGTCAGGAGGTCCGTCAGGTGTATGAAGAAAAAAAAATGAAAGAGATGGCAACTTCTATAGAAAAAATATCCACAACCCCTCTAGATAATGACAATGAATGTGTACCATTTTCCACCTCTGCCCAATACAACAACACTTATAGAGAATGGTTGCCCAACCAATGGGGGGTCATCGTCCTCACTCCCCATAACTGCATCCACAAGAAGGTAGAATCAAAACGTACATCCTTTCCGAGTCATTAAACTATAGGCCATTTACAAGGTTAAGAGAATTCTGCCAAGCTTCTTCATCAGGCCTCACAGCATATCAAATTTGAGAAAGGACCTAATGAGCTATCCAAAAATTTTTTTAATAATAATGATGTTTTCTCAGTCTCCATTCTGAAGACAGACGAGTTGCAAGGGGAAATCTAAAGTTGAGAATCACCATTATCACAAAGTCCCCAGCTCATATTGGTCTTTTTTTCCTTAATTTGTGCTCTTGATGCCAGATTGAGAGATCTTGAAAAAGCTTTGATCACAGCAGTGGTCACTCCATTGCATGAAGGAAGGTGACCTCCTCTCTTACGCTCTCAGCCCAAACATTATTTAGTCCTTTACCAATCAGAATCTCAACCAAGCATTTGTCTGCAAATCAGAACAAAGGGGTTTGAAACATTTAGGGACAGAGTCATGCCGTCCACCTGATGGGCCTCTCTTTAGGGAGGTTTTCATTGCAGGAAAAATTACTAGCAACAATTCAATACAAAATTAGCTCCTCGCAGATATGCTTTTCTATAATTCTCCATGTTTAGGATTCTACATCAAACAACCAACCACCTTAAAGCCGCACAGCCTTCAGGAAGTGCACAATCATCTATGAGTTGGCAATTAAATTGGTCACCTCTCCAGCCACACAAAGTATGAAACAAATATCAAGGGGAAAAAAACACCATCACCGCAGCCTTCTTGCTGGACCCATTGATGCTTAAGAGTTTTTCTTAATTGTTATTAGTTTTAATTATAGCTTAAATTGTAATTAAGATTAGTTTCTAATTTGAATAGGATTCTTATTTTTGTTTCTAAGTTTAATTAGGATTGTTTCTTATGAATTAAGTATCTTTTATTATAAATAGAGCATTGTAGAGATCAATGATCTCAGATTTGGACTTAATAAACTTTTTCCTTTGTGGGTTTATCGTTGGAGTGTCTTCATCGTGTGATTGTTTGTGTGCGAACCTTAATTGTGCTCCGGTACTTGCGATCCTAACCCTAGGATTGCATCAATCCTATCAGGATACAAACTAAGTAAATTGAAGCAAGGCACTGAAAGTCTGAAACAACCACTGCCCTCTTGCTTTATTGGCTACAACTAGAGTTGCTCTGAGCGCCTTTAGGTAAGCCCACCATGGTAACACCTAACATTAGGGAAGTTGGGCTAGAAGGAGGTTTATGACAAAGCTAGCACGAGGGCGCGGGGGGGGGGGGGGGGTGGGGGGGCGGGCGCGGGGCTCGGGCTCTGTCTTGGTGTGTCCAATAATTTCTTCCATCACATTAAGATTTCTCATATAAGTCGGCCCAACCTTCTTAGTCTCCATCTCATTCTAAGCATTTAGCGCCTAGAGCTTCTTGCCTAGAAGCACACCTAAACACAGCCTGAAAGTGATCTGCGAGAGGCTATTCCCACCAACACAACTATCATAGTTCTCCCTCACGATTGGGTCCTTTTCATGGTTGTGAATTGTTGATGTGGAGTAATATCCCATTTGCTATTTTCTCATCTGATTTGAGGGGGAGGAATGACGGAATTTTTAAGGGTGACGCATCATCAGTCGATTCTATCATATTGGTGTGGTGGTTCTGCAGATGACTAAATGGCTTTTGGTGAGGAAGGAATTTGATAATGTTACGATAGACAGATAGAGGATATCATTCATAACTGAGGAGCTTAGATGAAGTGCAGCACATCCAAGGTTAGGAAAATGGAGGTTTGGGGCTTGCTTCTTTACTGGAATTCAAAGAATTCATGTCTGGAGAATTTATAAATACTCTAACAAGTGGAATTCCTGAATCTTCTTCTGTATTTTAGCATCTAGAAATTCCAACAAAAAGATAAGAGGTTGAAATTCCAGAAATTCCAAAGGTCATTTGAGACTTTTTAGGTAGTTGGAATTTTAGAATTCTAATAAAGAAATATGGCCTCCACAAATGCCATGGGATGATCCATCACATCATGTCCATGAATTCCTAACATACCAAATTCTTGTCAGAAAAGAACAGGCCCTTGGTCTTCACCACTTTTTGGGTCATTGAATTTCATATGGTACTGCTAAAGGGAAGCCCAGTCTCTCAAGTATTGGAGGTGTTCTTTGTAAGAGCAAGGATGAGTCATAATTATATTTTCCAAAGTATGTATGCATTAATGAGTTGACTAAAGCAGAAGTGTTGGCTATTTTGAATCGGTTCACGTATTCACAAATGCATTTCAGAATAAGCTAATTGTGTAGAACGACTCACTCATGCTACTTCATGGGCTATTTTGAATCGCTTCACGTATTCACAAATGCATTTCAGAATAAGCTAATTGTGTAGAATGACTCACTCATGCTATTTCATGGGCGACTTTTATGTCTTCGATTCCCAGGAAATTCCAACTCTATTTCAATGAGAACAAAGTGTTGTATTTTGTCGTTTTGTTATGTGGTTCGAATGACGAACGCTATGGCAGATGCTCTAGCTAAACAAGAAGTGGGGAGGGTCCCTTCGTTGTTGGCTTCAGCAATGTAGTTTGTGTTTGTATTGGGTACAATGCTCTCATACCTACACACTGGTTCACTTAAGCTTCATTCTATGTTGGCTATTTTCTTTTCTTGTCATTGATGACATTTATTGCAGCTGAAAAAATTATTTACACGCCTTATCACCAACTCTATATCTGATGTTCACCATGAATTGCTCTAATAGGAAAATAAATCACCCCAAAAGGTAAATTACCGAGTCACATCCTGTCAAAGCTCCCAAACCCCCCAACCAACCCAACACACAGACAAAAAAACACCAAGCTGATATTTAGCCTCCAAAACCCACTTCCACAGCCCTATACAAAATCTTCAACATCTTGAGGTTGGCACGCTCTGATGATGTACATGCTATGCTTCTCTAGCATTTTGGACAGATAAACTGGACCTCCAGCTCTGATAAGCATTGAAGGGTTCTTTTTGAAGCAACAGACAGTTTCAACTTGATTATGGTCATTCTTCCAGCAAATGAGAGGCACATGGACTTCTGTATCTTTAGCATTTTCTCCATGTGCTCAATAAGATCCCAAAGCCCATATGAAGCATTCCCAACACACAAAGGAAGCCCCAAATAGGAGGGTAAAAGGGATCCAATCTATACCCCATTATCTTCATCAAGATCACCAGATGCACTCTAATCTCATTCCAATTACCCCTTGTTTGGAAGAAAAAAAAAATCTTCAATACCGACACCACTTCAAAACAACTTGGAACCGTTCACTTTTGTTTTCTCACTTTCCACGCCATAGAAGATTAATCTCATCTTCTTCAATTGAGCTCATTTTATTTTCCTATTCAACATGTTTTACTTAACCAACACTTTCGGTTCCCTTTATATTAGGCTGGCAAGTTCAAGGAAATTCTTCTCTTGGCTGCCATTTGGACATAGAAAATTTGATGCACTTTGTACTAGACACTATGACTTCTTTAGCACCTCTTCAATTTTTCACGAGAGGGCACCCAATGATCGACAGTCCAGTTTCTAAATTCATCATCCAGAACAGCCTGTCTATGCCGCTCTTCCAATTTGGAGAGATTCTGCCCATCACTACCCCAAAAAGGGAAAAATTGAAAGAGAAAAAAAAAATTTCCTGGTTTGATGGGGAGAATCCATATGTTAGTGGGGGTGAAAAACATAGTTAACACTCAATTTCAAAACCTACTTTGTTGAGAAGCATTTGTGGACTTTGGGGTAACAAGATTTTGGGGAATTTGGAATTCTCCCAAAATGAATTCCCCCAATTCTCCTAATCAAATTGTGACAAGGTTTTATCTTCACCTCACCGCGTATCAAAATGCATTTAAGGTCTCCATAACCAAAAAAAAATGGAAATCATTGCAATCTCAAAACCTACTACCAATCATTCACCAACCCTCCAATACATCCTTGAAAAACACATGTTTCAGTCATCATACATACACAAAAAGATGGATGGATGGATGGATGGGTACCTGATGGTGGGTTGGTTCATTTGGAATTAGGAGAAGTTGGGATTTCGGTGGCGGCTTGGAGGAGATCGTCGTAGGGGTCCCTACGGCCGGGGACTTGGCTGATCTGAGCGTCCCAAGAGAGCTGGGCGTTGTGACGTTCGAAGGTCCAGAAGCCGTAGGGACGCATGGGAAGGCTCCACATCTCCTTCGTCTTCTTGCACCGCTCCTTCATGCTGTACACGTGCTCCCTAAAATGACGGTCCCTCTCCTTCGGATCCTCCATCAACCGAAGGATCAGATTCTCCGCAAACTCCATGATGAAACCCATCTCCTTCTTCTCTCTCTCTCTCTCTCTCTGTGATTATCTTCTACTAAGCTCTTCTTCGGCGAGTTCCAAACAAATATATACCGAGGCATCGCAGCTAGGGTGTTCGTGGGCCGGGTCGGGCGGGACTGAGTTATATCCGACGGACTTTGGAATATGGGCATACAGAGCTTACCCGGCCCAAGCCTAACATAGGCACTGAATTCAGACCTGAGCCCGATCTTTTAGTCGATTGGGCTAAGCCGAACCGGATTTTTCATCGATTTTGTAAACTTACTTTAAACTGTTTTTTTTTTTTTTTTTTGAAACGGTAACAAAATTTTTATTGAAGGAGAAAGAAAATACAAAAAGAGAAAAAAAGGAGGTACAAAAGGATTGTACCCCGTCTGAAACAAATTACATAATCATACCCTCCAAAGGAGACACCCTCTCAACCCCTTGTTTAGCCAAAGCATCGGCAAAAGAGTTGGCCGATCGTAATTCGTGACGGAAGACCACGGAAAAAGATGTCGACAACACCCGGATCTCATTAAAAAGGAATTGAAGTTTCCAATGGTTGATCTTTCTATTAGACACCCAAGCAATTGCATTTGAAGAGTCACTCTCCACAATAAAGGCACTGTGAAAATATCTCTTGAAGCAACGAAGAGCTTCTAAAATAGCTAGCACCTCCGTTTCATTGGAATCACAGACTCCAACATTTTTTGAAAACATAAAAAGAACATCACCATTGCTATTACGAAGGACACCCCCAATACCTGCTGGGCCTGGTTTACCTCTCGCCACACCATCGACATTGAACTTAAGCGAATCAAGTGGGAGAGGAGACCAAAGAATTGACATCCTCTTCTTTGTTGGTCCGCACCCCATGCAAGCTTCCCAGTTAACAATAACATCATTAAGAGAGAAGTTAAAAAACTCCTTTCTCATCAAAGCCCATTCCGCAACTGTAGTGGTGATTTTAAAAATTAATTCCTCTATTGAAGAAGAGGTAGATTTGAAAATTCTATTATTTCTTTCCCTCCAAATGGACCATAAGATGGCATACAGAAGCATCCTCCAAAGAATACGACCGCAACCCAAGAATCTGTCTCCCCTCCACGACTCTACCACCTCCGTAAGTTTTTTTGGACTACACCAAGAAACGCCGCATCTACCAAAGAAGTGACACCAAACACGTGCCGCAACCTCACAATGAAGAAAAAAGTGGTCGACGGATTCCCCCTCCTTGCAACACATCACGCAGGTATCTAAGATGACACTCGACATCAAACCTCTTATTCTTAAATTATCTGCCGTGGAGATCTTTGCTGCAATTGCTAACCAACAAAAAGCTTCCACTCAGGGAGGAACCATCCCCAATCAAACTAGGGAGGAAGAAGCTCTAGAGGGTTGGCTACCCTCCAAAGCTAAGTAAAAAGCTTTCGCCGAAAATTCTCCAGAAACTGAGGGCTTCCAAATTCGAGAATCATTAGACTCCCTACATAAGAACACATTTGTAAGAAGACTTAATAACTCCTCATATTGAACCTCCTCAGACAAACGAAGACGTCCCCTGAAAGACACACCCCACAATGTACACCCCTCCCTCACCTCAAAGCACTCACAAACAGCAGACTCCTTGTTGGATACCACCCTAAAGACCCTCGGAAACAAATCACATAATGGTCCTCCCCCAACCCAATCATCCAACCAAAACCTAACATCCCTCCCATTCCCCACTACAAAACCCACCCCTTTAGCTTGGATTGTCCCCCACTCAGAAGAAGTATCTCCGATAGACACAATAGCACCCCACAAACCTGACCTACGAGATCTAGAGCTAGGATTGGGCCACCACCCCCATTTGTCCTCACCATACTTCGCAGCAATGACTCTCCTCCAAAGAGTTTCCCTTTCCTCCCCAAACCTCCACCACCATTTAGCCAACAAAGCCGCATTCTTTTTCTCCAAACTACCAAGACCCAAGCCCCCACTCCATTTTGGTTTAATCACTTCACTCCACTTTAAGAGATGTAATTTCTTCCCTTCCCTCTGACCCTCCCATAAAAAGTTTCTGCGAATACGGTCCACCCTTTCCACCACTGCCTTCGGCATCTTGAATAGCGACATATAATATACTGGGAGATCAGACAAAGAAGCTTTGATCAAAGTGATTCTTCCACCCAAAGATAAATAATGTTTTTTCCATAAGGACAATTTCTTCTCAAGCTTGACAATAATTGGATCCCAAAGAGCCTTAGATCTCAGTTTTGCCCCAATCGGAAGTCCAAGATATACAAAAGGAAGCCTCCCGATTTGCAGCCAATCATAGCAGCCAAAGACTGGATGGTTTCCTCAGTGCAGTCAATCCCCACCAATATACTTTTGGACAAATTAACCTTCAGCCCCGAGACCAATTAAAAATACCGCAAGATTCTTTTTAGAGCCAAAATCTCCTCCCTCTTAGTCGAACTAAAAAGAATGGTGTCATCTGCAAATTGAAGGTGAGCAATCGCCTCCCCATAACGAGTAGCTTTAAAACCATTAATCACTCCCATCTCTTTAGCTCGTGTAAGCAGTAAGCTTAAACCCTCCACTACAATTGTAAACAAAAAGGGTGAGAGAGGATCCCCTTGTCGAATTCCTCTAGATGCATTGAACAACTTGGACAAAGAACCATTAACTAGTATAGAGAAAGAAGTAGTGGAGATGCACTCCCACATCCATCCACGCCAAACCTCTCCAAAACCAAATCTGAGTAACATGTAATCAACAAAGTCCCAATCCACGTGATCATAGGCTTTCTCCAAGTCAATCTTAAAAATAACCCCCTCCTCCTTGGACCTCTTTCTTGAGTCAATAAGTTCGTTAGCAACCAAGACTCCATCAAGAATCTGCCTTTTTGCTACAAATACCCCTTGAAATGGACTGATAATAAGAGGTAGAACCGTTTTCAAACGATTCGCCAGAATCTTAGCCAATAACTTATACAAACACCCAACAAGACTAATAGGTCTGTAGTCATGTAAGCTCACTGGATTAGGGACCTTAGGGATAAGAGTTAAAAAAGTTGCATTCATCTCCTTATTAATTCTGCCCCTTCTATGAAACTCGTAAAGTAAATTACTAAAATCATCTTTTAGAAAATCCCAGCCAGCTTTGATGAAAGAGAAATTAAAACCATCAGGACCTGGTGCCTTATCCCCTTCGCAGTCCTCTAAGGCTCTTGAGACCTCCTCTTCTTCAAACTCTCTTTCCAACCAAATTTGAACGTCCTCTGGAATCGAAGGAAATGAGATACCTTCAAGGTTTGGAATACCAACATTATCCCTCTTATACAAGCTTTCAAAAAAATGAGCCACCTCATTCTTAATCTCGATAGGATTTTCAAGAAGTCTCCCACCACTCCTAATTCTCCCCAAAAAGTTAACCCTGCTCCTAATGGAAGCCATCCGATGGAAGAACCTGGTATTCTTGTCACCTTCCTTAAGCCAAGGAACTTGAGATTTCTGCCTCCAAGAAATTTCCTCCATACGATCTAATCCCCATATCCTCCTACATACATCTTGTCTCATAGCCATTTCCTCTGCCGTTAACTCCCGACTCTCCCCTTTCTTATCAAGATTATCCACCACTCCAGATAAAACTTCTTTAGACTCATCAATGCGGCCAAAAACCTCTTTGTTCCACTTTTTTATAAAAGCTTTAAGAACAGAAAGTTTCTTACACATTTTGAATCCTGCATAGCCTCTGACATCCACTTGGCTCCACCAAGAACGAGCTAATCCCAAAAAATCCTTGTTCTCTAGCCAGCAGTTACTGAAGCGGAAAGGCCTACGCCCCCAGTCAATTGAATTGGAGCTCAATTTGATGGGACAATGGTCTGAAATTAGCCTCGGAAGTGCCTCCTGAATGACACCAATAAAATGCTCATCCCACTCCTTCGATAATAAAAACCTGTCGATCCTGCTCATGGCTGGCTTTTCTCGATTGTTGGACCACGTGAATCTTCTGCGGAGAAGAGGTAAATCCAACAACTCATTGGTATCAATGAAGTTAGAAAATAATTCCATTGATCTTGAAAAGGAAGACCCCCGTCTCTTCTCATAAGGGAACCTCACCATATTAAAGTCACCCCCAAAAACCCAAGGGAGAGGCCATTGAGCCTTAATATTGGACAAAGAGTCGAGGAAAGCACCTCTTTCTGCCTGAACATTTGGCCCATAGACATTGCCAAGAGCCCAAACAAAACCATCCCCTACTCCTCGAAGTTTTACCGCCAACACTCTTTCCATAAGAACAACATCCTCCACAACTAGAACCTCGTTATTACAAATAGAGATCAAACCTCCTGGCGCCCCCATAGATGGAACCCAATTCCACGCACACCTGCGATTGCCCCAAATCTCCCTAATAATAGGAAGCACATTGGAGCACACTTTTGTTTCCTGCAAAATCAAACAATCTACTTTGTGTTTTTTTACTAATTTCCGGATTGCCAATCTCTTCTCAAACCTTCCAAGCCCCCTCACATTCAAGCTCACACAAATCGGTCATTTAATTATTGGCATTCCTTCTCCAGGTTAGGGGTAGACCGATTTGGGCGTCGATGCTTAGCCTATGTCTAGGCCCTATTTGGATAAATGAGGAGTGGAGTAAAATGAAATAGATTTCACATGTTGAGTAGAGTAAAGAGAAGTAGATTCACGTTAAAATAGAGTATGACACTTCACTTTATTTGGATGCTTATTTTGAAGTTAAAGTTTGGAATATAATTCACTTTTACTTAAGAAAATGAAAGTATTTAGAGTTGAAAGTGAAATTGAGTACATGTGGCTCACATCATTATTTTATTTATTAGGTTGGACTCATCTAAAAGGGGTAGAGTTGAAATTTTAGACTATTAGGTCCATTTAACTTTATTCTATTTTTTGCCTATCCAAACAGGCCCGAGTTATGGCTAACTCTAATATCTCTAAATGGTTAAAATCAAAGGTTGTATTTTGATTCTAAGTAGGAGAGGCCAACTATCATGTTGATTCTTTTATCTTTTATTAGTGATTTTAGTATGTTCGTTGAGCCTTTTATCTCACTCAGTCATGTGAAATTGGTGACTCTTTGGTGAGGCTCACTTGTGAAAATGTTAAAACTACGATAAGCAAATGTCCGGAGCCATTCAATTGAATTTCGCTTTCCATGTCTTCGAAAATTTCTCTCAAACTATACTGAAATGAATTTTTATATTCTAATGGAAAATCAATTGTAAATAACTGATTAGCCCGCAAAAAAATGACTTAGCATAGGGAAAACTTAAAGGCTTTTCATTCCTCCGTTGAGAACAAGAAAGTCATCTATCCCAAATATAATTGAATTACTCAAAATCAATGTCGCTTTATGAATATCTCAATTTCATTCGTGCAAGTCACAGATGTAAACGGGTATCTAGTTCTCTCATTATCTAGATGTTCCAACCCATTAAAAATCAAGTTTGGAACTTGAAAGGTTCTAATTTATAAATGGGTTCGAGTTCAAGCTAATAACCTAATTTAGGTTTTGATTGATAAATGGGTTTTGAATCTGGATCCATATAGGTTTCAACCCATGGGCCTGGGACCTATATTTGAGTCCTTAGTATTGTAAATTGGAACCGGGTATAGGAAAAAGAAAGGTTATAAGTTGAAACCAAATCCGAAAATTGGAATTGTCTCTTAGAAATGGATCTAGCTTTGGGCCAAGCATGGTTATATTTTGGAATCAGCTCATTTACATCCCTAGTGCAAGTGTTAGCCTAACTGCGAACAATAGAATTCTCTTAACTTTGGCAACAACCTCAATTTGGGGGTAATTACCACACGTGTTAGTTATAATCAACTTTATGGCCACTTGGGAGCATCACTCGTCTTTGCTCGAAGATAGTAGATGCAAGCTCAAGTGGTTCTTTGTCTTTGATGAATGAGATGTGAAAATGAGAGATGTCGTGTTTGTTAAGACCACCATAGTTAGGCGAGCTAATGAGTACATCCAACGATTCATTTTAGATTTTTTGATATTTTTTTTAATTTTCAAAATCTAAAAATTTTAAAATACAAAACTAAATCTTGATGCTTACTATTAACGTGAGAAAGTTGAATGATTCAGTCATAAATTAAGGGCCCACAAAACAGCAGAAAATATATCTACAAGTTGAAATTATCAAGCATTTTCACAAATTATTCAAAATTTATAAAGATTCATGGAAAAAATTATTAAGATTTTCCGAGGGTACTAGTGGGCCCTCCGCCACCCTTCATAAATCGTAACCTTGTTACCGACTCACCGTGAGAGGCGCCAATGCGAAGTTACTACCGAGTAATAAAAAGTAAAACTCGTACTCCAGAGCCCGGAACGTTTTCGTCGTATAAATAAAGATTTGCCCCCACAGGAGGAAGACGCTTCATCTCGGAACGATTTCTCGAGAAGAAGAAGAAGAACAACAACAACAACAACACTCTTGATGATCAGAAGCGCGTCTTGGATCGCAGCAAGAAAAAAAAAGAACTTCAGTCCCGCAACAAAACCCTAGAAATCCCGAGACAACAAGACGATGGCAATGGTAAGTACGAATTCCCTCGTGGATTCAATTCAATCCAAACAGTTGTTATAATCCTAAATCTGATTGTGTTTTTGCTGCTTCAGTTTTCCATCTCAGCTATAAATGACACAGATTCCAAAGGCCAATGGGAGCCCCTTGCGCCAACCAAAGAAGCTCAGGTCTGTCGCCTTTCATTCTTCCTCTTCTCTTTCCGTTTCCTTCCCTTTTTCTTTTTTCCGTTCATCTCGCAGTGTCTGTTTCTTGCAATTTATGCACTACACAACATAATGTAACAAATTGTTTATGCTGCAACGCTCACTTTAGTCTCCACGGTATTGGTCTCATGTTTTGAATTGGCCGTTGAAAGAGTGTAAAATAGCTCATTAGTCAATGCCATTTTGTGCCAATGATGAATGGGGCTATACTATGATGTGCGATTTGATCGAATTTATGATTTTACATATTTAGAACTAGAAATTGTCATTCCATCTAATCCCATTGGGATGCCCCTGCCTATGACATGTAGGAGACGAGGCGGTTGCCAAGAAAACAAATCATATGCATTCCCCTTTGGTTCATTCAGAAAAAGCTGATGATTCAGTTTTCTATATAACAGTTTACGAAGATAGTACATGGCAAGCTGGGACACTTTCGACAATTTAATTGGTCTACATAACATTATTTTTTTATTATTTCAGGAATTTCATCTATCTCAAACTTACCACGAAGGACTTATTCAGCTGCAAGCTAAAGAATTCGCAAAAGCTCGTGAACTTTTAGAATCTGTCCTAAAAGATCCTCTCATATCAAATGCACAGGTAGTATTTGCTGCGAGGAAACTTTACTGGTGTAGAAGAAAAGCTCATTCTCATTGATGCTTGTGTTTACTATATGCAGGTTAACAGCAATGCTAGTGATGGTCATTTATTACAGCTCAGGTTTGGTATTTATCCTGCTGATTCTTATTTAGTTTTAATGCTATTCTTATGCACTCCTTTTCCTTTTGGACTTGTTTGAACCTTTTATTTAGTTTTTTCTTTTTGCATTATTTTACTTTATTTTTTTAGTATTTTTAAACCAACGTTGATTTGCAAATTACAATATATTCTGCATATTTTAGTCTAGATTGTTGTTTTCTGTCTTTGGTATTGTTGTAGTATTGACCATACCAAATGCTATTGAAGTATTGATATAATACTTGTATCCTGATCACTGGTGTAGCAAGTAGAATTGTCTCGCTGGATAAACTATAAACCATATGTGTTTCGGCATCGTAGCTGCGGATCTTTTTTTTTTACCTCAGTTTATTTTCTTTTTAGTAGTTATTTCAAGATCATAATCAGTTAACATTTATGTATTCTTTTTTGACTCAATGTCAATGCTAACATTCTTACAGGTTTTTGGCTCTGAAGAATCTCGCTTCTGTTTTCCTTCAACAAGGTTCCATGCATTATGAGAGTGCACTTTCTTGCTATCTTCAAGCAGTAGAGATTGATGCTAAAGACTCAGTTGTCTGGAATCAATTGGGAACATTGGCATGCACCATGGGCTTGTTTAGCATGTCTCGGTGGGCTTTCGAGCAAGGGCTTTTCTGCAGTCCCAACAACTGTAAGGATTTGCTCTAGTGTCCATAGTCTGTTCTTTGATGATTCTAAATTCTGCACATCACTATTACTGCCTTCGAAGCCAATATATCTGTTGCATGATTGTGTTTATCATGGTTTAACATAAATGTTAACCAAGAATTGATTTTTTTTTTTTTTTTTTTTGGTCATTTGCTGCAGGGAACTGCATGGAGAAACTCTTGGAAGTACTCATTGCTATTGGTGATGAAGTTGCTTGCCTTTCTGTTGCAGATTTAATACTTAGGCATTGGCCATCACATTCTCGTGCATTGCATGTCAAAAGCACCATTCAGGAATCAGATCCAATTCCATTTGCACCACGTGGTATAGATAAACTGGAACCGAAGCATGTCAGACTAAAGTTTCCCGAAAAGAGGAAACGAGCGGATGAGAGCCTGGACGAGAATGCTGGTTTGAAAAGGCATAAACAGATCATAGATCTGTATCTTCCAGAAGTATCCTGGGCAGCTGTTGTAGATGCAACCCTGAACATCTTAAGTGGAAGGGGTTCCGAGCATGGGGCAGGATGCTATCAAGATGACAATGAAAAGCTAGGTTGTAGACGTGCTAAGGTTATGGCCAGAAACACAGCCACTCATGTAAATGGTGCAGGAAGCACGCCATCAGAAACTGGCAACAGTTCTGAAAACTTGTATAGGCGTGGCAACATCAGAATAAGCATACACTTGCCATCAGAATATGTCATGGATTCTGCAGAAGGGGAAGGAGTTAGTCCCATTTCAGCTGGAGAAAACATGTCTTCTAGTGATTGTGGCTCTGAGAAGGCAAATGTGGTGAAAGAAAAGGAAGCATGTGTTGACGAAGAACATCCACAGGAAAGACGAAGTACTCGTCTTGAAAGGCTTCGAAGTCGCAAACCTGGGAAGGAAGAGTTAGACTTTGCAAGCAGCAAGGATCTGGCCAAAGTTGTCATCCAGTCTCTAGAGCCTTTTATTGCTGATAGGTCAGCAATAAAGGATTCTAATTGTAGTGAAGTTTTTTCTGTTCCTGGTCCTGATGCTGTTTCAAGTTCAACCCATCCTGAATACAATGCGGTTGCGAGCTTTATTACAGACGCTTCAAACAATTATGGTGCTTATCATGTAGCTCATCTGCTCTTAGAAGAAGTTGCACACATAAATGTTCCATACCAGGAAAACTTTATTAAACTCCTAGAGTTAGAGAAGCTGACAAGACATTGGGGCCAGGATAGGACTCCTGAATGTAGCCTTTTTCTTGCTGAACTTTACTATGACTTTGGGTCATGTTCTGCCAACGAATCCAAGAGTTCATTCTTTTCTGAGTCATCTTATCATCTTTGTAAAGTAATTGAGATGGTGGCTTTGGACTTACCCACTCATCTTATTGGTGCACATCGTATTGACTGTGACATGAAAGTTATCATGGAGATGAATGACCCCATCAAAGGTGCTGCACAGTCAGAGCCCACGGGTGTTGAAAGTATCTCTCAAAGTAATGGTCCTCAAAACCCAACCACGCTGGAAACAGAGATCTCTGCTTGCAAACAACCTGCTTTTCCAGATTCTTTCTTATCTAATAAAAGTCCCTTTTGGGCCAGGTTTTTCTGGTTAAGTGGTCGCTTGTCAATATTTTCCGATGAAAAGGAAAAAGCTTATAAAGAGTTTTGCTTTTCTTTATCACTTCTTAGAAATGGAAAAAATGAGAATGATCCTCCTCTCTTTATCCCTTTGCCTCATTGCAAGCTTATAAAAGGGTTAAGTGTTGACAGAGTTCTACATGAAATTCATCTATTAAAAGTTGATACCTTACTTAAAAAAACTACTGGTGAAATGATTGACAAAGGAATGTATTCAGAGTGCACAAATTTGCTTGCTCCACTTTTGCTTTCCATTAAGGAGATTTACTTTGATTTACCGACTGGAGCTTATAAAGAAGGTGAAGGGTTTACGTCAGTTGAATTACTGGCCTTAGATGTTCTGATCTCAGCATGTGAGAAGAGAAAACCGATGGAGATTGAAGTGTTTCTAAATTGTCACTGGCGGAAATTACTGATACTTACTGTTGCAGCTGGTATGATCGAACCTACATTCTCTCAAAAGGCCCTCCACAAGATGTCAATATTGAAAACAAACGGTTCTTCTGAAATTGAATCTTTGGAGAACATGGGCAAGCAATGGAATCACTTGATAGCACAGGAAGTTAAAGAAATATCTCGAAGTGCATCTTTAGTCAAGAATCTCATTGATCAAAACATCAGTTCTGTAAGTTGGAATTTTGCATAGATTCGATTGTTTCACTTCATTTTCCAATGCATCTAGAGAAATTTAAACTGTGAAGATGCAAAAAGGCACTTGCCACAGAGAAATAAGATGGCACTCATATTGATTTCATCATACATGCACTTGCCATGTCATGAGCACATTTCAACTTTAGAAATATCCTATGCATTGAAAAAGGTGTAGGATAGACAATCTTTAGTTTACACACAAGTATTGACATTTGACCAATAGGCCTACGTTAGTGACAATGAGAGTTTCATAAATAATTAAGGTTCAAAACAGCAGTATCAGAAGGTGTTTTCACCTGTCATGTCAAAACAGGCAAGTTGTATAGACTAGTTTTTTGGTTTTATGAGTTGAAACTGGAAAGTCACAGGTTCATTGCTTACTGGTTATAAAACTTTCATCAAGAAAAAGCAAATCTAAAAAAGGTGCTCTGTGTGTGTATTCAGGTTGTATCTTCAGGGTGCATTTTCCTTGATTCCTGCTTAACTGGCTTCCTCTACAATTCATATATACTTGATGCTACAGTATAACCAGTATCCACTGTTTGAAATAGTCAAAGATACAAAACTGACCCCTCCTCTCTCTCCACCCCCAACCGCCAATAGTGTCAAGAAATAGGAAAAAACAAGTTTGTTTTAATACTGCAACCTTGCTGAATATAACACTGATTTTCTATATACCTCACTCTTTGTCAAAGAGTAAAAGTCTCATTTTTTGGATGATATAGATGTTCAATTTCTATCTAGACTTTTGGTTGGGTGTATTCTTGATTCTGCAGTAGAGATGCTCTTTCATTTCCTAAACAATACGAAAATGTGTGATCATTTCACTCTTAATATGGTATTGTGGAAAGATCTCAAACCTCACTTAGTCATGCTACAGTTACTGAAGGATACCCAGGCCAAACTTGATACTCCATCTGTTCTCATGGGCCCTGACATCTGTGTAGCACTCTATGCCAAACTTGTAAATCAACAGAAAACTTTCCCTTCAACTTGAGATGGTAAGACACTAAGATGACACCATTCCACCACTCAGCACCTCCACAAATCAGAAGTTGAATTCTAAGATAGTACTTTTGTGGCATGTATGGTTTGTCATCCACACATGTACAGCACATGTGGTACTTATGTTAATTGCTCGTGCTGCTTTTCATTATTTCATATAGAAATAGAACTGTTCATATATATGTATGTATATAATAGGCTTGGAATCAAAATCCATTCTAAATATTATTTATTTTTGTTATTTAGTTTGCATCTTAATATATTGATATACTGTCATTTTCTAGTCTCTTATCTTTTTATGTTTATCTAAGAGGAAATCTAGAGGCACCACAGGAGAACTTGATATATGCATCTTGCACAATTTGACTCAGCTAATGTGTTTTTACAGTCTTTTACTATTTTGTTTTATTTATTTGATCTCGTGCATGCAGGATGGTCTCAGCATTCCAGTTAGCATTATTGGTCATATTCAATCTCTTATCTTGACAGTTATGTGTAATGTCGTGGGCACACTACTCTGCCAGAAATCCTCTGGTTTAGGAACTGGAAATCAAACTGAGCACCTAGAAAGCCAGTGCCTTGTAGATGCAGCCATTGCATTCTGCAAACTTCAGCATCTCATCCCAGCCATTCCTATCAAAACTCAAGTGAGTCCTGCCTTTCTCATTGGGATTCAATTTGTGGTGAAATAGAAAACCAAATAAACACTCTTCTTGTGATGAGTCAGAGTACCACAGTTGCAGGATGTAGCTCAGATAGACTCCAAAGAAAACCAAAAGAATGTAGAACTTGCAGGAAATTTGAAGGGAAGATTAAATATCCAGATGTGAACAACAGAAATTGAATAGAAACATCCCAGAGATCTTCAGAAATTACATAGGAACAGTCCCCAAAATTGCCTCTGATTCATTCAGAGTCTCAGACAACAGGCTTCAAAACAGGGCATATCAGACTAGCTGGTTCAGGCCGAATTTATATGTTTTCTGGTGTAATTAACTCTTCTTATTGCATGCTTCAACTAGAAGAGCAGCAACACTAGACCCTTAAGCAGCAGGGATGCAAAGGAGAAAAGGCTACTTCCAAGTGGAGGAGTTCCTCACGCAAACCAGGTTTAGAAGGGGCCTGATGTTATAAAATAAAATAAAAATAAAACCACGTGTAGAAGGGGCCTGATTCAGTCAAATGTGATTAGGTCCAGTACTCTCACATGCAATATAAAAAGGGAGAATAGGATCACATGAATCTGAAAGAACTCTGGAATTTCATACAAGAAAAAACTAAAAATTACTTGCAACTGGTTGTCTGACTAGTATTTATAAATGTCTGTATTTCCAATCCTGATTCTATCAGACTTCCTAATGTTATTTAACCAAGACCCTCAGCGCACTATTAATTATTTCCTAATTACTTTCAAACTCCAAAACCTAAAAGAGAGAGAATCTTAGCTGCCCTTTTCTTCCTGTAAATGAGTTTGGGTGTGTATACTTTTTCAGCACTTCACCATAAAAATATTTAATGTTGTCATGTTGATGGCACTCAAATGCAGGACTGTAATATTGTGAGATATGGCATCCATTTCCACCAAATATTGCAAATATTTAATCAATGCAATATCCAGCCGGTGGAAGCCTTGTAATATTTGGCCTTACATCTAAATTTAGCCTTAGCAATTAAGTGCAAGTTTGTTCTGACTCTCTATTTCAGGTTGAATTAATTGTGGCTATCCATGAATTGCTTGCTGAATATGGACTTTGCTGTGCTGGTAAAGATAGTGAAGGTGAAGAAGGGACATTTCTCAAGCTTGCGATAAAACATCTTTTGGCCTTAGATATGAAACTGAAGTCAGGTTTTCAATCTTCGAACAGAGGCATTGAAACAAAACAAAGCAACAACTTGCATTGTTTTGATTACGATGCCAAAACATCTATAAGTACTTCAAAGTTGAGTACTGATGTGGAAGTTGAGTCTGTTAGAGTTGCAAAAGAGGATATTATAGTTCTTCATAAAGATGCTCCAAAAGAAATGACTTCTGAAGGCCTCTTTCCTCATGAAGCTCTAGAGAAGCATGAGGAATTAGTAGAAGGTGACCGAGATGGTTCTGATGGAAAATTGCATCATTTGGATATGCAAAATGCAAGCAGTGAAGTTGATGAATGTGGAAATCATCCTACTGATGTTGAAAGGGAGAAGGTGGAGTTGGGTATTGATAATGCCTTGGATCAGAGCTTTTTCTGCTTATATGGTCTAAATCTTAAATGTGGTCCTGATTCATCTGATGATGACCTTGCCATACACAAAAACACTAGCCGTGGAGATTATCAAACTAAGGAGCAATGTGCTGATGTCTTTCAGTATATATTACCATATGCGAAGGCTTCATCTGTGAGTATTTCTAAGATCCTAACAGTTCTATGATGCATTTTGGTAAACATCTCATAATGATTTTTATTTTTTATGACCTTTTTTCTCTACATGATGTTCACATTATGTCAGAGAGCTGGCTTGGTTAAACTTCGAAGAGTATTAAGAGCTATACGTAGACACTTTCCACATCCTCCAGAAGATATGCTGAATGAAAATCCAATAGATAAGTTCCTAGATAGTTTTGATTTATGTGAAGATAAGCTTTATGAAGCGGCTGTTTCTGATGGAAGTCAGGAATCCATCTTCAGCATTGCTTTTCCTGATGGGCGCGTCTTCAAAGCTTGCAAAACATTATCCACAGGGAGGTATGCTAGCTATAAATTCCTTATGAACTCTTCATATAGTTTGTTTGTTCTTTTTTATGCCATGACTTTTTTTATTTATTTCCAAAGATGATATGTTTTCTGCTCGATGTGTTACAATAATTGATTGCAGCTCTGAGCCATACGTGGAGGTTTATGGCAACTTGTATTATCTTATATCCCAGGCTGAAGAAACGAGCGCCACTGATAAATGGCCTGGTTTTGTACTTACGAAGGAAGGCGAAGAATTTGTTGAGCAAAATGCGAACCTCTTTAAATATGATTTACTCTACAATCCCTTGCGCTTTGAGAGCTGGCAGCGGCTTGCAAATATTTATGATGAGGTCAGTTTTTTAAACATCAGTTGGATCAGTGATGCTGAGCCTTGTAGGCTGTCTAAAATTAGAAAGTGATATTGATCAAGAGGAACTGTGTGTGATAACACATGATTCATTTGGGCTCATTTATTATTGTCTAAGTTCATCTGGTGGGCATATCATGGGGTAGAATACATATCCGATGCATGTGGTTCCTTCAGAAATTGGAAGAGCCCAAGGAGGCTCACAAGGACCCCCCTTAACATTTGTGCAAACCTCAAATTTGGATTTATGCCACATGCTAATTCATAGTCAATATTATTGAGTCAAGAGTCTATATTAGTAATGTTATTTATTTATTTATTTTTATAACTATTAGTAATGTTATTTTTATGAGCTTTAACCAGCAAGCGAAGTAGGAAAGAACGATAATATATATATATAGAGAGAAAGAGAGCAAGCCTCTCCTAAGCTCAAGCTTAGGATAAAATTTCGTAAGCTCATGCTTGTGGGGCCCACCTTTGGTCCATTTGACCCTCCGAAATTGCACATGTCCACCGACTTTCGGTCAGGTCCAAATTTATTGGACCGTTGGATCGACTATGTATCGATCCAAATGGACTCTTGACCATTAAACTTTTGGGCTCATATGGAGATGATAGAAATTACGGTTGGGGCTGATTTTTTGTAGAGAGGAAGATCCCAAGGAGTCCTTGAAATCCTCATCCTTAAGTGGGCCCCACCACACACTTGAGCTTAGGAAAGCCTTGTTCATATATATATATATATATATATATATATATATATATATGTAGGGAGATGCTCCTATGAGAGCATCTCTCACCTTACTATGAGAGATAAAGTGGGGGCCCTCACATCCATATCCAATGCCAACAACTTAAATGTGAGGGCCCCCACCTTTATCTATCATAGTAATGTGAGAGATGCTCTCATATGAGCATCTCACATATATATATCCGAAATATTCAGGTGAGAACTATCGGTGGGGCCCACCTAGCAACCCATCCAAACCATGCACAGATAGGGACCCCCCCCCCCCCCCCCCCCCCGATAGTCACCGATCTCAAGGATTGGCACACATCTAAATGGACTGAACCGTTGAATCGAGGGTTGAATATTTTTTTTGAATATGAAGCCATTAAGCTTGTAGGCCACGAATGAAGGGCTCAGAGGCATGGGGTGGGGTCAAACTTGATACTTGGGGTGGTCTCACATAGATCTTTCCATCCCGCTGGTCCCATTCCCAAATGGGATCCACAGTTGGGCCCCACTGAAAGTTCTCATATAATAGGTAAGAAGTGAATAATATATATAATCCAATGGTAGATAATAGTCGGATTAGTGTCAAGTTGGGGAGAGTGCCAATTAATAGTAGTCAATTTCGTTTCGTTTTGGCTGAAATGCAACGAAACGGTCAAGAGTTTTGGTTGGCTTGTTTTATTAGAGCAGATTGAAACACTGAAACAATCTTGTTCATGCGAACACTTTTTGCTGTTTTGATTTCTTTCCCAAGTCTCCCATAAATTAAGCTTGAAAAAGAAAAGAAAAAAGACCATCTCCCATCTCCACTTGGTAATTAAATGGAGTGCTTAATAGTTAATACATGTACAGATTGAGGTTTTTGAAAAATTATTAGTACCTTGATTTTTGAAACCTTTAGTTAGGATAAATTGAGTGACAATTTGACATGTAGGAATGTGGAATGGATGTGTTAAATGATGTAAACATATTTTATGTGTTAATTTTTTTTTCTTCTAATTATCCTTTTTTTTTAAAGAAACTTTTATGTCTTTTCTGAAATGGCTGAATTTTGGAAACATATCATTTTAGAAGCAAACTGAAACAACCTCAGAAGAGGTTGACAACTTTGTGCCAATTCGTGGGGCTAGGTTTATGAGGTTTTAGATTGAATCTAGTTTACTCTTTTTAATTGTGAAGTGTAAACCACCATTTTTTTGAAATGATTGTTTTCTCTTGTTAATAATACAATGGCACTGCCTGCAGCTTTATGCTTGGATGTGTTTTGACATTTGCGAAGAAAATTGTCCTTTTGGACGTGTGAAAGTGAAGAACCCCTAGTCTTTTGGGTTGCATTCCTTTTCTTCTCCATTGTGATTGATTTGAATCAGCTTCTTCTCATGTTTATTTGCTTCCTACAAGGAGATCCAGCATCCAAGTTGCTGTTACAGCGACTTGGAGTGTACCAGCAACTTGGAGTTGCAGTCCCTTTCGATGCACCTGGGACTGCATCAACCTAGCTTGGAGATCTGAGATAGTGGCATAGTTGAATGATACTTAGATATCAGACCTCACTTCATTTTGGTTCTCATCATTTTCAATGATGTGGCTCATACTTGGGTTTCAAAACAGGAGGTGGACTTGTTGCTTAATGATGGCAGTAAGCACAAAAATGTAGTGGAATGGAGAAAACACACTACTCTACCTCAGAGGGTACAAATCAGTCGAAGGAGGAGCAGACGGTGTTTGTTGATGAGTTTAGCTCTTGCTAAGACTACCATTCAGAAGGTCTCATTCTAACTAGTTTGATTAAATTGATTTCATGATGTTTTCTATTGCCATTCTGATGAGATTTTTTTTTCAGAGCGAAATACATGAGTTGTTGGCACTTGTTTATTATGATAGCCTTCAGAATGTAGTACCAATTTATGATCAGCGGTCTGTTGTACCAACGAAGGATGCTGCTTGGAAGTTACTTTGTCAGAATTCTATGAAACACTTTGAGAAGGCCTTTCAGTACAAGTATTTCAAGTCTATTTGACCAGCACTTCTGTTCCTTTGTCTAGTTATCTAATATTACTTTTTCTTGTATTTAAACATTCTTTTCACATTGTAGGCCAGAATGGTCATATGCATTCTACTTGGGGAAACTTTGTGAAAAGCTGGGATTTTCATGCGAGAAGACTTTTTCCTACTATAGCAAATCCATCACCTTGAACCCATCTGCTGTTGATCCTGTCTACAGGATGCATGCATCACGATTGAAGTTACTTTTGAAATCTGAAAAGCAAGCTTTAAATACCCTCCAGGTTAAAATTTGTTTTATCTAATGAATTCGCAGTGTCATTTGTACTGTTTTCCATTTCCTCTTCTTCTTCTTTTTTTCTTTTTTTTTTTTTTTTTTTTCTTTTGTAGAAAGGAAGAATCCACCGATTCCTCTTTTGTTATTAACAGTGTTATTTATTTTAATTTCTTAATTCCTTAGCTATATCATGTTGAATGGACCCCTACAATTATGGATGAAGGACATTGAGTTGGACAAAATTAGATGAAATTGATATAATTAATTGATACTGACCACAAGACATTCTTCATAATAGTGTAGATTTTTTTTTTTGGGTGACATATTGTAGAGCTAAATCTTCCTTGATATTTGTTTGTTACTCTAAGCTTTAAAAAACTTGAAACTATTTTCTTACTCCATACTTGATTCTGGACTGACTTGTTTGGCACCCCTTTTGAGTCTCAATTGTAGCCAGCACCATTTCAATCGTGGGGTTTACCATTCTTGTACCTTTTTTTTTTTTTTTTTGTGTAATTAATCCAACAGTGGATGCCCCACTCCTATTGGAGTGAATTTTGGCCACTGTAAGAGTGATCAGGTGGCTTGGATTCAAGAACCATGGACTCTCTCTCTCTCTCTCTCTCTCTCTCTCTCTGTGTGTGTGTGTGTCTGTGTCTGTGCGTGCGTGTGTTATGTGTATGCATGTGCACATGTGTGAGAATGACTGGGTGATTCTGTCTATGGAGTGGGATTTTGGAAATTCAAAAACTTCTAACTTTTCCATTTAGTTCAAGGCTTAACCAACTAGGTTAGGCGTGCATTGTAAGCCTTAGGTGGAATCTCTCTCCATCTACTAAACTATAACTTTCAGAAAGGAGCCTAATCCTCTGGAACTTCCCAGCAGGTTTAGTAACTCTGCTGTTTTTTAGAATGGTGCGTGTGGAAGAGTTTGTTGGGCTATTGGCCTACATGATAAAAGAGGGCTTTTGGATTTGATGAATTAAAAAAGTAAAAATTATGTCCATTGGATGCTTCCCAGTTGTTTACCTAAGGTGACGAGTTGGAAGGTAAGGGAGTTTTTATTTTGGTTGCCCCTTTTAAGACCTTAAAGTAGAGAGATGGCAACACTTAGTGGATGTGATTTTTTTAGGTGGCTAGATTCCCAGTTGTCTTGCATCTGCTATGCTGGTGAGTCCCCCCTAAACCCTACTACATGACCTTGCAAAGCAGGAGAGAGGCTTGGCTGCAAAAGCTGAAGAGGATCTGTGAAATCCCCAGATGGATTTTTGCATGAGAAGATGTAAAGAGGAACAAGCTGTACTACAACTTCTTTGTAGAAGCAACTACTTTTAAGGACATGTGGCAGACTGGCCCACTGGTAAAATTCAAACTGCTTAAAATTGATGCCCCACGTCCCGAAATCTTAGAAGTCAGCTGAGTGTTATGCAGTAGAGCGTCATACTGAGTTTATAATCATTCTCAGCCCCTCCCCCCTTCTCTCTTATTGCAGTACTACTCAGTGTAATTTTAGGAAATGGGTTTTACATATTTCCGGCCTTTAAACTGGCTCACAGCTCAAGGCAAACCCATGCCCTATTTCTATTGGATGTTATAGTAGGGGCAAAACCGCAAAACCCCTTCCCGAATGGGGAATATCCTTGTAGTGTCCAGAAATGGATATATAGCAGTTCGTTGGATTTTGGGCAATGATATCTGATTGCTATGTAGAAGCCTGCCTTATTGTGCATTGTTCCGAGAGCACTATTTCTAAGATCTCATTACTATATTTTGTTTCAGTTCTAGTTCTAGTTCTAGTGGTTTTGAATGATGTGGTATAACATTTCTTAGTATAGTTATAATTGTAGTTGGTCTGATGCAGATTGTCAACTTTAATTTTGTCAGTACTAATCTCAATAATTTGCACTATCTTCAGGTCATTGCTACGTATTCCTTTACTGAGTCAACAAAAGAGACTGTTTTGAATATGTTAAGTCAGACTAGTCAGGATCATTTGGAGCTGCCTTTCGATGTTCAGAATGGGAATATTCAAGAAGGTTCTGAGAATGTGATAGAACATTCAGAAATTCATCAATTGGAAGATGCTTGGAGAATGCTTTATAGTGATTGTCTTTCAGCCCTTCAAGTATGCGTGGAAGGGGAGCTGAAGCACTTCCATAAGGCTAGGTACAGACTTGCTCAAGGACTGCACAAGAGGGGTGATCGTGGGGACATAGAGAAGGCGAAGGACGAACTTTCATTTTGCTTCAAGTCATCTCGGTCTACCTTTACAATTAATATGTGGGAGATTGATGGGACTGTAAGAAAGGGAAGGTAAGAAAATTTTTATTTGTTTCAACTATTAGACATGCATTTATCAATTAATCATTTATCAGGCTTTTCTAGGTGCTGTAGTAGTAGTTTGTGTGCTTTATAAACTGTGCTTGAACAAGAGAACAACCTTTTGCCTTTTTTACGAACAATGTACAGGAGTGGGACACCTTTTAGTAATCTAAACCATTTGTTTGGTGGGTCCAAGCACATGATGGGCGAGCTTGTAGCTGGTCCCCCATCAGTTGATCCTGGCCATCTATATTTTGCCTTGTGATTGAAAATAACAACCAATGATCAACATTTAATGAGGGGAGATTTGATGGCATGGAAAACCGTTGGAGGAGAAGTTCGGACGTCTCCTGTTTATGTACAGCATGTGGTCCGTACTCCATGATACGACCGTTTTAAGGTGTGTCCCACTTAAGCAGCTTGTAGGGTTGAGCAAATGGTTCGATTGAACATTGCATATTTCATCAACATCATAGGAATTACTCAGTTTGCTATGCCCATTGCCAGACGGAAGACCCCGGGTCTCGGGGGAAACAAAAAGGCTCTAGAAGTCAGCTTACCAGAAAGCTCTCGGAAATTTATTACTTGCATTCGAAAGTACACGCTGCTTTATTTGAACCTACTAGAGAAGACTGGCGACCTATCTACTCTTGAACGAGCTTACATGACTCTTCGAACAGATAAGAGGGTAATTGACTGTTCCCTTCAAATTTGTCCATTCTACAGGCAATGCACCAAGAAGCCTTATTTTATTATCATGTTCTTCCTTGTTACTCAACATAGAATGTAATTCAAGTTACTTATCTGAACAAAACCACTAACAATCTTCCTTCTCCATGAAGTTCTCCTTGTGCCTGGAAGACATCACCCCAGTTGCTCTTGGGAGGTACATTCAAGCCCTTACTTCATCGATCCAGCGTGCTGAGACTCTTGGCTCTGATGTGGGCACTACTGTCGAGCATCTTCTGGAGAAGATGTTCAATGTATTCATTGACCATATGAACTTATGGATGGACATTAGCAATTTGCATGAGTTGAAGAGCCCAGAGTTAACAGAGAGCAGCCTCTACGGGTAGGTCATGTGCATCCAGTATTAAGATCATAGTAACTATTCCCTTAAGGAGCAATTGTAAGACCATCAGCCTTAGGTCATGCATGGTATTACTTTAAGGAGCTGGACTTGTAATTCATTGACCACATATACGGATTGATGGACATCAACAATTTACCTGACTTGAAGAGCCCAGAGTAATCATGAAGCAGCCTCTATGGGTAAACCATGTGTAAATGCTGGAAAGTTTGTAATAACTATTCCTCCTTCTGAGATCATGCATAGTATTACTTTTAAGGCATTGGATTTGTATGCATGAATTCTTTGATTCTGTTGTATAGAGTCTCAAACCGTTGCACACCCCAAAAGAGACTCCAATAGGAAGGTCGTCGAAATTCTTTGTTTTTCTGTAATGACAGTTGTTGCAAATCATTCCATCTGTTTGCTTGTCATTGGTTGAACTGTTGAGGGCTCGTGTGATCGCATTAGGATAATTTTGGGGGTCTATCTATTGCCCTTTCCTAAACCTGTAAGTGCACTCTGGAAAAATGTTTGCAGAATTCTCGCTCGACGTTGGAGATATTGCAGATGTAACAACTATTCTTATGTTGACCTGGTGCCCTAAGATGGATGCCATAACCATATGACACATTTCATTTTAAGCATAAATACAGTATCCTAAACATATATCATTAAAAAAAAGTATCCTAAACATATCCTATTTCTTCCCTGGATGACAATTAGTCCTGGATGCATTTTGGGGATTATCAAATCAATATCAGGATTACTGAACCATGGGCCCCAGTTGTCTATAAATGAGGCCTAATGGTTCTAATAATGTCACTTAAGTTGAAAATTATATGATTTCTAATTGCTGCTGCTGTTTGTATATAGTTTTGACTGTCATTTTGCACATTGCAGTTACATCCATAAATATATTCAATCCTTGGAGAGGGACGTCAGATTGGACACAATTGAAACAATAAATGAGAAGATCCGGAAGCGTTTCAAGAATCCAAAATTGTCCAATAGCAACTATGCCAAAATATGCAAGCATGCCTCTGTTGCTTGGTGCCGCTCTATTGTTATTAGCTTGGCCTCAATCACACCATTACAGGCTGAAAATTCAAACCCTCATGTTCTTTCTGCTGTAGTTGGTGGTTCAGAAATTGGCCCGCTGCTTTATGTTGATCTACAAGCCAATGAACTATTGAGTTCATTTGAAGACCCAACTCATTCAGAGGCTCTTGAAATGAAATGGGGCCAGGTGGTAACTAGAATGAGGAATATCCATATCAAACAATCATCGGAAGAAAATATGGAGGCTGCCTCTACTTTGTTGAGGTGTGCCTACAATTTTTATCGGGAGAGTTCGTGTGGAACACTTCCATCAGGTATCAACCTATTCACAACACCATCTCGGTTAACAGAAGGATCGTACCCACCATCCATGGAAGGCGTCGAAATCCTTGATTTGAGCACTCCACGGAAGCTGCTTCTTTGGGCATACACACTGGTGCATGGTCGTTACTCAAACATCCTGGCTGTTGTAAAGCACTGTGAAGAAAATGCAAAGGTTGTATCCTGATTTGTTAATTGAGATCCTTCTCTCTATGACACCAAGATGTGAATATCAGGAGCAAGGAAATGACTTCCACATCTAGGACAGAGATGGGGATATGGGTCTTCCATCCAGTACCTTAATACCATGACCAATTTGCTTCATGACTGTATATAACAATGAGCCTAATTAATAGATACTAACTAAATTGTAAATTATGAGCATCTTGGTATCACTATTGCTACTATACCTGTACCCTAGATTTTTTCTAATTCTTATAAGTTAATGTAGAATGAAATTTGAATATCCTTATTCATAAATGCTGTTTGTGGTTTTGCTTGGGTAAATGCAGCCTAGGATGAAAAAGGGGACTGCAACACCATCTGCTGCAACATCTACTTTGCCACAGACAACCATATCTGTTCCTACGCACACAGGTTCGCTTGATCGGTCTGATTTTTTTCCCATTTGATTTCAATTGATGTTAAATTGTCTTGTTTACACTTGCACATACTGATATGATGGAAAGTACAGCGATGATCACCGATGGTGGAGGGAAAGAGAGACCTGGTATTGATGAATCTTGTGAAGCTGAGGAAAACCTGTCAACTGCTGCTGCATCAACTTCCTTGCATGAAGGCAGTAGTGTGGAAGGCTCGAGCATGCTTTTTTCTACTGGTGAAACTCATAAAATTTCGTCTGCCCTTCATGGATCAAACAGGCCCCTACAGAGTGAAACCAATAAAAGTTTGTGTACTGCCCCACCTCTCCATCAGTGTGACAATACTAATGTTGAAAGCATTATTCAAGATGCAAATGGAGGAGACAATTTTATAGGCTAAATTGCTTTTCTGAGCACCATCCAGGTTATGCTGTATTACATCGATATTACCCATAGGTTGCCAGTTGCTTCATGCAATAGCAGCTTGTCGTTTTCTTGGGATGGTTATGCATGGAGCATATGTAATGTAAATTAAGGAAAGTGCAGGCTTCTTCATATTTATTAAAGTGAGCTTTTCTTCCTTTATTCAACTCTACAATGATCACAGCTGAGTTTTTAATTAGATGAATGATTTCACATCAGTTTTATTTGATTTACGGGAATCCTTAACTTTCTACTTTAAATCCTACTCGGAGGCATTGCAGAAATATGTAAGGATGATGGAAGATTGAGATGGAAAATACACTATGAAGGCCTGGATTTTATCAACATGCTGAACAAGCTTTGATTTCCTGTCTGTTCATTAAGTAATAGCACTTCTCTTTATCATTTTACTTTTTGTGTTTTCTTCTGAATGATTCAAGAGGTTGGCGTAGCTCATTCATTTGTTATTTCTTGTTTAGCTTATGATAATTAGCCATTGGATGATACATTTTATTTTCTATTAAGTTGTTTGATGTCTGGGTTCTGGCATTTCTTGTGATCTCTTGAACAGTAAAACAACTATTGATTGATTAAATTCCCCTAATTATCATCTCCTGAGGTGCATTAGGTGGTGGTGTTTTATTTTTCTGTAGACGAGTTAAATCACAACAACAATAAACTTGCCACTTGTTTACTTCCTTTTTGTTGCTGCTGTGTGCACCAAGTGATTCAATATTTCAATTGATGTTTACATGGCACGCAATTATGAATTTATATAAAAGATAAAACATGAATGGTGGGAAGGTTTTCAGCTTTTTTCTCTTCAGCTACTATAGTGGTTGTAGCTTGGCTCTTGGTGCATCAAACATATAATCTTTTAGCTCGTGAATTCCTTTTGAACTTCTAGGAATTCCTTGGAAAGTGATTTATCTGAAGGTGGAAGAGTCGAGGGTGGATATGTATATGGAACAATCAATTCTCTAGAAGTCTTGATGATTCAATTTCATTTGTGGGGGTGGTGCGGTGATTGGGTTTGGTTGTGCTTGTTTGGAATTTTTTTTATGGTCCTTTATATATCTCCACCCTTGATTCTTCAAGCTCAACTCAGCTACCGATTTGCCTGGAATTCATTTGGTATATGCCAAACGTGCTTTTAGGGGTATGTCCACGAAATTTTGGTGACTGTTTGCAATTATTGCTGCTACATTGTCACTGATCTCATTTTTGGAAATTTCTTGTTGCAGGATATTTGTGGGAAGCTTTAGGTTAACATCATGAAGTATCTGAAGATTCTCAAGATTGACGAGCTTTGAAAATCTGAGATATGCAGAGAACAATTTTGGTACCCTGCTTTCTCCCATGTCCAAGGTCATCCATGTATACACCATCATTATCACTAAAGTCTCATCCCCGTCTATTTTTTGACTTTGTGAGGGCTACTTTTCCAAAATCCCATCATCAAAGCTTTGTCCCAACTAAGTTTTTTTTTTTTTGGTAGAAGTCCCTACTAAGTTGGGAGTCATCTACATAGATTCTCTCACAGTCTCAGAACTCATATTGTAGTTGTGACAAAAGTTTTGCGGCAGCTCAACCATACTTCTCCAAAATATATCTTATTCAAAACTATAATACTTGCCTTACACTTGTATGTATCAACTAAACAATAGTTAAAAAAAAAAAATCCATAATGAAGAATGTCTTTCCTGAGATACTTGCCTTAAACACTTGAATGTATCAACTACATATATTAGTTAAAAAAAGGAATGTCATAACCAAGAATGTGTTTCCTATGATAAAGAAATTGATTGTAGATTATTGAATCATTGGCTGAGAGTACAACTTTATAAGATGCTACTCCAGAAGGCTAACATCAGCTAAATCTCACTTGACCTAAACATGCGAGTTGTGGCAATTGATGGGGCCCAAAGACTACACAATATACAACAGGGATTGTGTGTTAACCATCTAGTCATCTACCAAAATCAATTTGCTAGCAGTCCAAGCAATGATTGTGAGTTGTTCACTAATTTTATTTTGACCGTCTATTTCAGAGTCTTCGGTCAGATGACTAAGAATGGTAAGGCAGATGTCTTGTGGATGGTTAATCCACAGACACTACTTGAATTTTGTTGGACCAATGTATCTATCAACATGCTATAGGCCTCATCTTTTGAACCTGCATTTGCTATTGATTCTGAAACTGCTGAAATATTGATTGATTGTATTTGAAACCCTGCTTAAGTTCTAGATCCATGCAACTCAGCTTGTCCTAGAGCACACCCCAAAATTGGAGGCAGCTCCAGCACGGCCTTGAGCATCAGTGATCCCACTTGGGAGCAAAATTCTCATGGGTGTCCTATTAAATAAAGGTGTTCATGGGCCAGGCATGGCTCAGGAAGATCTAGTCCGAGCCTAGCTTCTAAACTGCATGTCCAAGCCGGCCCAGGCCTGAATCGGGCTGTAAGGAGTTGGACCAAGCCCAGTCCGCCTGGAAAGTTGTAAGCCCGAGCCCAGATTGATATTGATATATAATTTTAAAAAGAGAAAAATGATATGATGTTGGGTGCAGCTAAATTGGTTTGGTCTAGACTGCTTCTGTGAGAGTACCACTAATTAAATCCCCCTCTCTACATCTTTCCATCACTATTTTATCAATCGGGCCGGGCCGGGCTTTGGGCTCTCTACAACTGAGTTAAAGCCAGGACCAAATCAGGTTGGGCTCAGGCTCCTCAGCTATAGCTCAGCTGGCCGAGGATATGGGTGTATGAATACAGTGTGTGAGAGAGATGGGTATTAATAATTGCAACTTTTCTAGTGGGATTACTTGTAGGAAAGGTTTCTGGTTAGAGTCGGTATGTTCTTCCATGTTGGTAGCATTCTCTTCATCGGCAATTACTGTAAGCTTATTCATGCCCAGGCATAATATCCAGACCCGGATTCATTCTACATGAACCTGCAACTCATTTGCATGATACATGGCTTTTAAATATTCTGGGATGAGCAGGGTAATGAAGCATATAAAGCCCTGGGCCAGGGCCAGAAGTAGGCCCAAGTCCAGCCCATGCCTAAAAGGTGCAACTTAAGTCTAGCCTTTTGCATGGTAGGCTCAGGTTGGGCCTCGGCTGGCCGAGCCCATGAGCAGTCCCGAGTGGCACGGGGGTGAAAATTTGGAGATGGTGATCATGAACCATCATCCTTGTTGGCACGGAGTTGATTTTTTTCCCCACTTTACGTTCACTACTGGCGTGAGCACTGAGCACATAAAAAGAATTTTCTGAACTTGATACCGCTACAAACAGATGATCTGATTTTATTGTTGGCAATGGTTATTAGTGACGAGTCTATGGTAACATGTTTGGTCGGGGAAACTCTCTAAATTCGTAAATACTTGGTTATTGGCCAATCAATGATGGGTTCTAGAACCCACCTTATGCTCACTGAATCAGGACTCAACAAGAGAGATCAGGACAATCAGGCACTTGTGATCAGCCATCCATTAAGGGCCCAGTAGGATGGACTGTCTGGATCTCCAAGCATGGTACATGCATGGTAGAGGGTGCTTACCATTAAAAAAAATATATTGCTTAAAGGTACCATAAAGATTTGTACCAATATATATGTGGAATATTTAATACATACCTGTATGTAAAAATAAACTCAAGACATTAATGAAATGCAAAATGTTTGCCAAAGATGGCACGGTTGATATTTTTCTCGTGGTTTTTCTAGGGAGGACAGTTGATGGATCCTACTATCCTTGCCCCTCGGTAAGAGAAGCAGAGGCATGGATGGATAGTTTTATTGCATTTGCATCTTCACTGACCCCTTCAGGTGAGGCGATATGCTGCTTCCATTATAATGGGCCTTGCGATTGGATCGCTTGAGTGTCTCCCACATGCTTCCCATGAGTGGGATGTGCATGTAGGGCCACATATTGATAATCCAAACTGTTAAGAACGGATGTCATCCCCTCATACGACATATCCTTTTAACTTTTACTAAGATAAGAGTTGGTCCCACGGTAAGATTGAGAACATGATTGATAATGTGATTAATGCAATAGATCAATAATGCATAAGATTGGGCTAATCATGTTATCAGTCGCATGCTTAATCTTACGATGGGATCACTATTGAAGTAAAAATTGAGGATATGCGACTAGAGAGGAATCCATTCATTCTGAATGGTCCAAATTATCAACAGGTGGCCCCCACAGTGGAGTTCCACACACACACATCCTATTCATCGGAAGCATGTGGGAGACACTCAAGGGGACCTAGATTCTAAACAATATTTATGATTTGTGGCCTTGAATTGCAGATTTTCCACAAGAATAAACCCAGTTCAAGTATGATCAACTCAATATGGGCCTCAACAGATGAACAGTATAATTTATTAAAAGGTGGGCTCCAGTTGCACTTGCTGGTTTATCCATAACCACATAAAATACAAAGTTTAGAATTACTTATTGTGGCTTATTACAAGGGTAGCAGAGGCGGATCCAAAGGGTGTAGTAGTTTCATTGGAGAAATTCCGGAACAGAAAAGATATGTGAAGATTGAATCTCCCAAAATTTTCCTGTAGATACAAATGGAGACATACTCATGGGTATCTTATTTTATTTACCTCTAAAGATCCAAAACACCCATTGCCCATGGGAAGAAGCGATCTGGATAAAATCCATCCAACAAAAATAAAAAAACAATCAAAACTGACCATCTCCATTTACTAGTAAATGACTGATGAGTCAAAACAAAATGCACCAAGAAAAATAAGAGGGGATGCTTTTCAATGCAGTCAGTCTTATTGCATTCCCCATGAGAACATATAACAAAAAATGGCTACAATTGGTAACTAGATAGCAAGGAATCTCTGAGGGAATCGATCTGTCATAGAAAAGAACACAACCCAACTCCCATAGTAGACTAGGATACCCATATAATACCCTTCTCCATTCTCAAGGTTGCCATCCCTCCAAGAAGCTCATAAGAACTATCTACAGGCTTAGGGATGTAAATGTGTACCCGATTCTCCAATTACTCGGAGGTCCCGACCCGTTAAAAACCAGGTCTGGGTCCTTATTTAGGCCCCGATAAGTAAATGGGTTCAGGTTCGGTTCCACCTTTGTTCGGACCCGAGACCCGACATATTACCTCAATTTTCAAAAATCTCCCCTAAAAACCATGGTTTTTTTTTTTTTTTTTTTTTTAAATATCATTCTCTACCTAAACCTGGACCCGGATCCAGACCCGTCCCATATATTGTTTTGGTTCCAGTTCCGGAGCAAAAAAAACGGTTCTGAAATGGTTTCGGTTCCGGGTCCACCATGGACTCGGACCGGAACCGACCCATTTACAACCCTATACAGGCTGGACAAAGCAAATTATATAAATACCTGGTACTAGTTTACTTCATCGTAATATGAATTGAGTACCAAGCAACATAGTTTACTTCATCATAATATGAATTGAGTACCAAGTAACATATTATGAAGCTGGATATGGGAATCCTAGTGATAAATCTCGAAGGGCCCAATGGGGAGAAAAGGGCAGAGACAATGGCACTCCTGCATGAGGCCTGTGAGAAGTGCGCTTCTTTCAGGTAGAGTGGCAAAGCAGTTCTGTGCAATCTTAGTGTTTTTTGCCCCTCGCTATAAAGTGATGTTTGCAGGTTGCAAACCATGGGATCAATGAAGCATTGATGGGAGAGCTAAAGGGACTAGTGAACCTGCACTGAGGGAAATACATAAAAGAGAGGTTATACAAGTCAGAGACACCCAAGGGCTTTCTTGAAGAGAGCCCAGCTCAGAGTAATGCCACAAATGTAGATTGGGAATGCACCTTCTCTGTGCACCACCGGCCTACCTCCAACATCAATGACCTACAAGTCTTGCATACGAACTCCGGTGAGTAGTCAAGGAGTCTCTGCACTAGTAAAAAAAATAATAACAATACTAGCAGATACAAAAGGTTATATTTTGCAGCAAAGCAATGGAAGAACACATTAATCAAGTGATCAAGTCGGCAGGGAGGATGTTAAAGCTCATGCCAGAGAACCTGGGGCTGGACAGGGACTATTTGAAGAAGCAATTCTCAGATGAGAAAGGAGGGCCCTCAGTGGGAACCAAGGTGGCAAAGTACCCGCAGTACCCTCTACTTGAGCTGGTGAATGGACTTAGAGCACACACTGGTGCTAGTGGAATCATTATCTTGCTCCAGGATGATCAAATTCCAGGTCTCCAAGTCCTCAAGGATGGAGAATGGGTGGATCTTGTTAACACGGGCCCATTATAATATAAGTTGGCCCAGCCCATCAATGACTCATCTGCAAAAGCCCATTGTGTTAGACTTGTACAGCAATACATACTATAATAGGAGATTTGTAGATTGACATTAATCAGACTTGTACAGCAATACATACCATAATTGTAGATTTGATAGATTGTAATTAGAGCCCAATTTGGGCATGACTGATCTATAAAACAAGATGGTGTATCCTCAAGGAACTCATCGGATTCCATTCAGCCTGTGTATGAGTTATAGTTCATATGGTTGATTCCTAACATGGTATCAGAGCCATCTTGGTGAAATAGAAAGATTAAAGAGCTATCAGAATCTTTCTTGTTGAAGTTCTCAAGAGGAGCTTCTCTGTCGACTGGTTTGAACAAGGAGTACACGACGGCAGTGTGTGGAGATCAATAATGGGCCACCATCCACGAATCAAATCTGATCAGGAGGACACCACAGCCCTGGTCGCCTGATATTCTGGGAGTTTTGGTGATTTTTTCAACATTTTTTGAAGATCAGAGGTAGGCCTTTTGATCACTATTTGGGTTTTCCAGTTTTTGCAATATACTTTCATCACAGCCGTCCAACTTTAAACACGTGTATCCAATTGCTGCAATCTTTCCTGTGTTGGTTTGATATTTTTGTGAAGCATCTTTCTGGTCACCCTGATCTGGAAGATTGAATCATCAGTGGGCCACCATCCACTGTTTTCTGCTGGTTTTCTTGGTCGCCTGGCCTGTTTTTTTCTCTCATTTGTACAGATCTGAGATCTGTTGTACAGATCTGAGATCTGTTGTGTTTGGTTGGTTCAGAAGAGCTTCTGGGCTATTATTCTTCTTTCTATGGTTGTTGTCACCTTAATTTGTGCTCTCTGAAATTGATCTGGGCTGTTTCTCGTTGCTGTCTGGTTACTGTTTACTGTGTATTTCTTGTCATCTGTGGGTTGACAATGGACAAGAATGAGATGAAATTGATCCAATTCAATGGAAAGAACTACTCTGCCTGGGCCTATCAATTTGAGCTATATCTGAAAGGCAAAAAATTATGGGGCCACATTTCTGGTTCTATGGAAAAGCCATCGGATAAAAATAAATTGGCAGATTTGGAAGATTGGGAAACCAAAGAAGCACAAATTATGAGCTGGATGTTGAGCGCTGTGGAACCCCATTTTTTCCTCCATCTTAAGCCCTATAAAACTGCTCAAGATATGTGGGGATATCTGAAACGCATATATCACCAAGAAAATTCAGCCCGTCGGTTCCAATTAGAGTATGAAATTGCTCAATATTCTCAAGGACAGATGGCTGTCCAGGAATATTACTCCGGATTCCTTGTTCTTTGGACTGAATACACGGATATTGCCTATGCTACTATCACCGGAGACACTCTATCTGGGGTTCAGGAAGTTCATAAAATTACTCAGCGAGATCAGTTCTTAATGAAACTTCGTCCTGAATTTGAAAACGTTCGATCCAATCTCATGAGTCGACATCCATCTCCCTCTTTGGATACATGTCTCAATGAAGTGCTCCGCGAAGAACAACGGATAGTCACTCAGCATCAAATATCCCACCAATCATCCGCTGGTCCGGCTGAAGTTGCTTATGTGGCAAAAGGGAAACCCCCCAAACGCGACAATTCTATCCAGGACTTGAGCAAGATTCAATGCTTCACTTGTAAGGAGTATGGACATTATTCTTCTCAGTGCAGAAAGAAAGTTTGTAACTACTGCAAAGCGAGTGGGCATATTATCTCTGAATGTAGGAAACGACCAGAAAATCGGAACTCACGTGCTTATTCTGCCATTGCTTCTTCAGATTCTCATTCTGTGGCACCTGCTTCTCAGTCTTCATCCATGTCTTCACAGCAATTTGCACCCAGTCCCCCTATCAACCCTGAAATGATTCAACAAATGATTCTCCAAGCATTCTCCACCTTGGGCCTCTCAGGTAAAATCTTTCCATCTCCTTCCACGTGGTACTTTGATTCTGGAGCATCAAATCATATGACTTTCTCTTCCAAACTCATGACTAATATTCAATCATATGATGGGAAACTCCAAGTTCAAACTGCCAATGGGGGTCACTTACCTATCACTGCCATAGGAGATATTCCACACAAATTGCCTTTAAATCATGTTTTTCTTTCACCTGGCCTCTCCACCAATTTGTTATCTGTTGGACAACTTGTCGATAATCATTGTAATGTGTCATTCTCTTCTTCTGGTTGTGTTGTACAGGATCAGGGGACGGGACAGGTGATCGCGAAGGGGCCTAAGTGTGGCCGGTTGTTTCCGCTTAGTCTGCCTATGCAACCTCGGGATGAATCTACTTCCGTTTTTTCATGTGTTCTTCAAAATAACGTGCATCTGTGGCACAAAAAATTAGGACATCCTAATTCGAACATATTGTTATCTTTGAAAAATTCTGGTTTGATTAATAAAATGCAATTTTCTACTTCTGATGTCAATATTGATTGTTCTGTTTGCAAATTAGGAAAAAGTAAAGCTCTTCCATTTTCTATGCATACCTCTATATCAGAAAAATGTTTTGATTTGATTCATAGTGACGTTTGGGGTATAACACCTGTTATTTCTCATTCTCATTTTAAATACTTTGTCACATTCATCGATGATCATAGCAGATTCACTTGGGTTTATTTTTTAAGGGCAAAATCAGAGGTGTTTGAGGTTTTTCAAAAATTCTGGCCTATGTTGCGACACAATTCTCCACTTGCATAAAGATTCTCAGATCTGATTCAGGAGGAGAATATGTGTCACACAGTTTTCAAGAATTCCTCCAATCTAAGGGGATTATCTCTCAACGAACATGTCCTCATACTCCACAACAAAATGGCATTGCTGAACGGAAGAATCGCCATTTGCTTGATATGGTTCGTTGCTTGCTACTTGAATCATCGGTTCCCCCTAGATTTTGGCCGGAAGCTCTATCCACTTCCGTTCATCTTATTAATCGGCTTCCCTCTTCCAAACTTCAAAATCAGACTCCATATTTTCGTCTCTTTAACTCTCAACCTACATATACACATCTTCGTCCTTTTGGATGTGTTTGTTTTGTTCATCTTCCTTCTTCTGAAAGGACAAAATTGTCTGCGCAAGCTACTAGATGCGTTTTTCTTGGTTACGCTACTCATCAAAAAGGATTTGTTTGTTATGATCCCTCTTTCAAAAGAATTCGTGTTTCTCGAAATGTTGTGTTTTTTGAAAATTTATATTTTTTTTCTCACACAACTGATTCTTTTACTTCACTTCCCATGGCTATATTACCACCTTTTTCATCCGATACTTCTTCCTCTTCTATTGAAAGGTTCAAACCTGGAATTGTATATAGGCGACGCACGGAACCAATCACTGCTACGATACAGCCCATTCCAGACTGATCTGATCCGGCATCCCCTGGCCACTACATCAGAACAAACTATCCTGCCATCTCTTCGACGCACCACGCGTGTTTCTCGGCCTCCTGATAGATATGGGTATTCAGCTTTTCTTGCCACTCTCGCTTCTGTTAACATTCCCACTTCCTACTCTCAAGCTGTGAAACATGAATGTTGGCGGAAAGCTATGTCCGAGGAATTAGAAGCTCTACAGACTAATCATACATGGGATGTGGTTACCTGCCCACCTACAGCTCGACCTATTGGGTGTAAATGGGTTTACTCGGTCAAACTAAAGTCTGATGGTTCTCTCGACCGATATAAGGCTCGCCTGGTTGCTCTTGGTAATCGTCAAGAATATGGCATTGATTATGATGAAACTTTTGCTCCGGTTGCAAAGATGACTACTGTCCGGATGATGATTGCCATTGCAGCATCTCAAGCTTGGCCCATCCTTCAGTTCGATGTAAAGAATGCTTTTCTTCATGGTGATCTTAAAGAAGAGGTTTATATGCGCCTTCCTCACGGGTATTCCCCTTCCAGTAGTTCAGATGTGGCTAAACTAAAGCGTTCCCTCTATGGCCTTAAACAGGCTCCTCGCGCTTGGTTTGAAAAATTTCGGGACGCCTTGCTTCTGTTGGCCTTCAAGCAAAGTCCGTATGATCCATCGTTGTTTTTACATAAGTCTCCAAGCGGTATCACTATTCTTCTTGTTTATGTTGATGACATCATTATTACTGGAACTGATTCGGCAATGATATCTAAGCTTCAATCCTCATTGCATCAATCATTTCATATGAAAGACTTGGGTCCATTAACCTACTTCTTAGGTCTTGAAGTTCATCAAACAGACAAAGGCATTATCTTGCACCAACACAAATATGCTCTAGACCTAATTGAACTAGCAGGACTCCAGCATTCCACTCCCGTTGATACTCCCCTTGAAGTGAACTTGAAGCTTTCCAAGGATAGTGGGGATCTTCTTCCCGATGCCACGCTCTATCGGCAATTGGTTGGTAGCTTGATCTACTTGACTCATACCCGCCCCGACATTTCCTTTGCTGTTAATCTCGTCAGCCAGTTTATGACTCAACCGAGGCATCTTCATTTGGCGGCTGCCCGACGAATTATTCGTTACCTTCTTGGTACGACTACTCGTGGTCTATTCTTCCCTGCAGGCTCTCCACTAAATCTCGTTGCTTTTTCCGATGCTGACTGGGCGGGTTGTCCTGACACCCGTCGCTCCACAACTGGGTGGTGTATGTATCTTGGTGATGCGTTGATATCCTGGAAATGTAAGAAACAAGATAAGGTTTCCAGATCTTCCACTGAAGCCGAATATCGAGCCATGTCTGCTGCCTGTTCTGAAATACTTTGGCTTCGTGGGCTACTCTCCGATCTCGGTTTTCCTCAAAGCTCACCTATACCTCTCCATGCTGACAACACTAGTGCTATTCGTATTACAGAGAACCCCGTCTTTCATGAACGGACCAAGCACATCGAAGTTGATTGTCATTTCATTCGTGATGAATATCTACGGGATGTCATTTCTTTACCATTCATCTCCTCTGGCCTCCAGATTGCGGACATCTTCACGAAGGGACTTCCTCGCCCCCGTCATCAATTCCTATCCAGCAAATTGATGCTTACTGATTCCACATCATCAATTTGAGGGGGGGTGTTAACACGGGCCCATTATAATATAAGTTGGCCCAGCCCATCAATGACTCATCTGCAAAAGCCCATTGTGTTAGACTTGTACAGCAATACATACTATAATAGGAGATTTGTAGATTGACATTAATCAGACTTGTACAGCAATACATACCATAATTGTAGATTTGATAGATTGTAATTAGAGCCCAATTTGGGCATGACTGATCTATAAAACAAGATGGTGTATCCTCAAGGAACTCATCGGATTCCATTCAGCCTGTGTATGAGTTATAGTTCATATGGTTGATTCCTAACAGATCTAATAACTGCTCCTTATTCAGAAGGCAGGAGTATCATATGCATCAACACTGGAGATCAGATAGAGGTGATGAGCAATGGGAGGCACAAGAGAACATTGCACCGTGTTCTTACCAATAAAGAAGGAAGCAGGCTGTCCATTGCTACCTTCTACAACCCGGCAGCTGATGCCCTCATTTCACCAGCTCCCGACCTCCTGTATCCTAGCCATTTCCATTTCCAAGACTACCTTGATCTATATGCCACAATAGAGTTTTCAGATAAAGGCCCTAGGTTCCAAACCATGAAGAAGATGTCTCTGTCCGGGCCTTCTCTTCATGTCTAAGAACATGGTTGCTAATGTTGGTGTCAAGTAATAACTAGAGTATGTTGCATTCCTAATAAGATTGACTTGACAGTAGTAGGATTTTTTCGTTCTAAAGATGGCCAGTGAGAGGATTAGAGAGTTCTTTTTTTTTTCTTGATGTGTGCGTGTGTGACTGTGTGTCTCATATTGTTTTAATTTCAAGAAACTGATTTCATTGTATCTTTCTTTTATTTTGTCACTAATAACTGCCCCTTTTGAGTCCTTGTTCTTGCTTGATGTGCATTAATCATTTGTTTCTAATATACCTTTCTTGACATTAATTCTATGTATTAAGTCACAGCGCAAGATTAGTAAATAATAATACTGAATCGATTATGACATACCACGGATACAGCAAGGCCATCCCATCGGTTTTACACACAGAACTGAAGAACCATATACGACAATGAACAGATATGTTTCTCGTTTCAAAATGTCCAAGTACGATAGATCATAGTGTCTGAGGTATGCAGCAGCGAATCATATAATCTGTGTATGGAAGAAGGGGGTCATCTGGTTGGGAATCAGGAAGTAGTAGAGGGCCAGAGGTCACGACCGGTTTCTTTAAACAGTTGTATAAAAAAGGAAGTCACTGGAGGCACCTAAATTAGATAATCTGCAGTTTAATTCAGTAGATGGAGAGAGGAATATTGATAGCAAAGACATTTTAAAGATGAGGATAGAAACATTGCTTTTGAGCTTGGAGATGATCAAGACCCTATGCCCAGTGGTTTTCCACGTCTTTCTTCAATATTTTTAAGGAGGTTAAAACAACATGACTTGGGATTTCAAGAATGTAGTCTCTTGTCATAATGACTAAAACCTTCCTCCATTGCACTCATCCCAAAGTAATGTATAGTATGTAATAAAGAATATCTCCCAACTAACTCCTATGGGAAGTATCATCATCATCGTAGTCACCATCATCAAAACCTTACCTCATTTATCTAGGATCAGGTTTTGCACTCATTTAAAGCCAGTGGAACTCCACAATCCAGCATGCCTTTTCTTGTTACTTTCTTCCCCCCTTAGTTCCTTGAAATTGTAACCATCAAAAACCTTGCATTGAGGTTTTTTCTAACCTTATCAAAGTTCTAGATCTTCTCTTCTATATGGTCACCCTTGATTTCCTCTCATGCACTCAATGCTGATTTCATACTTTCTTTTAACTTCACACATTCATCTTAGCATACACATCTCAGCTAACATATACTTTAGCTACCTGTTATTTCTTTTTGGCCCGACATTCATCTCCATTAAAAAAGACATATCTAATTGCCGTCTCATGATAATGCACCTTTAAAGTGGCACTCATTGAGCACAAAGAAACTAGGGGACCTATGGAAATATCCATTAAAAATAGAAAGGGAATTTGATAAAAACTTTGAGAAGTGGTTCCATCTTTCTTTTTTCTACTGCAATGGATAACGAATACTTGAAAATGTTTTAATGGAAAGCATAGTTTCTCTGACCCAACAGGTCAGCCAAACTCGAAGAGTTACTGTGTGTAGTCCATAGATAAACCAGCTGTTCAAATAGGCAGGCAGTAAAATGCTTTTATCATTTTTCTTATAAATATTTAAATAGCTAAAATATAGAAAATATGAAAAGAAATTCATATATTCCTAAAAGAAATTGCATAAAATTTCATATGAACTGTAATCTCAATTTTCAGTTTTCATTTAACTATACTTTTAAGTTCTCTACCATTCTAGTTATGTAACTAAGTGTTTTTTTTTTTTTAATTTAAATTGAACTAGACAACTTGGCCAAACTAAGACAAGACAAGTCAAGTCATAGGTGTATTTGGGTTCAGCATCACCCAGTCACCGAGTATGCAATTTGCTTGAGCCAGCTCAGAAGAGGTTCCTGATCAGCCTGCCAAGTTGGAAACTATAGATTTAAGACAAGCAAAAGAAACCAAAATGGACATGTGAGTCAGGTCTTGAGAAAGCCTATTGCACGGCAGGTTGGAACTTTTGTTACATTTACTTCAAGTTGGAAGAAAAAACAGTATACGGAGAGTGCATTGATATCTACCCATTATTATGGCTGATATTGTGTTTTATACATACAACCAAGAAAAAACACAAACCCTATAAACTGGAATATAACCACTGCAAATATTCAAACAAGAGTTGCATTCCCATCACGGCATGAGAAGTACAGATCCATAGTATGTTTCGCCATGGCAACACCCCCGTTGCTGTTATTATTCACAAAATCATCTCCCTCCAAATAGATGAGACTAAACCGTACACCGTCACCCAAGAAGTTTAATTGGTAATTGTAACTAACAAGAACTAATAAGAAACATAAGCGCATCAAAACTTATCAGGTACTCGATGCAATTGCAAGCTGGCCATGTCAGGTGGGCAGGATAAAGGTTTGGATTACTTTTCAAAAAATTTCCTTTTTGATGAAACTATTCAAAGAAAGATGGGGGTCAAACACCCTGCTTCACTCAGATGTGATATACAGGAAAGCTTACTGTCAGAGGAGAGCTGCTCTGTGTTACCTGAGGGAAAAGAAACTGGAGCCCCAAAGCCTCTAGTCATTACCACTTTGCTTGGAGCTGATGACAGGGATAGAGGTGCTAGAGCCCCATCATCCACATGTCAGCACTCAATTTCATCGGAAAAAAAGTCCTCTAAGCAACTATCTAGAAAAGAAAAAACTACTTTTACTGGGTAAGACATGCTAGCGAGTGGGCCACAAGTTTTGGGTCAGATGGCTAAAAGGCCCACAGGTGGTGTTTCTTTAGAAGTAGCTCATGGCCCCATCTCAGACGATGATGTTGTGCTTGACTCTCAGGCTAGTGGGGTTCTCTCCTTTAAGCAGAGTTCTTATGGGTATATCCCTTCAAGTGTGGCTCTAAGGACTATATGGCAAAAACATATTCGTTTTCTTTGGGCTTCAAGACCTAGGCATGGGAGAATGGGTAGGAAGCAAATTCGGTCCACTTCACTCAGGGTAGAGGGGAATAAGGATGACTTTTCCCATGAGCCGAATGCACAAGGATTTGCTCTTTTGGAGACTGGGGACAATGCTGAAAACAAGAACAATGCCAGTAATACGACCAATCTAGTTAGGGAAGGTTGGCTAGTGGAGCATGCCTCAAATTGTGAGATGGCTATTGTTGTTGCAGCTACGGAGGAGGCTTTTGAGGCTTTTGAGTTAGGCAAAGCGCTGGGCGTCTCTTTAGAAGAAAATGAAGCAGAGATTCTGCAGCAGCTAATTGAGGTGGAGGTTGCTGAGATTGAGGGTAAGTTTTGATATTTCTTGTTTACCCTTATCCTTTTGAGGTGCTTTTCTTATCATTATGATTATTATTTCTCTAAATGTAAGGGGGATTGGTAGGCCTGAGAAAAGGCTAGCTATTAGAAAGTTGATCAGGAAGCACAAAATTGATTGTTTACTTCTTGAGGAGACTAAAGTGTCATCTAATATAAACAATGTTATTCGGGAAATTTGGGGAAATCGAAGGTGTGATTGGAGTTGGGTCCCCTCCGTTGGGGCTTCAGGTGGGCTGATTTCTATTTGGAATGAGGAGGTGTTAGTGATGGAGGATGTCTTCTTGGCTAATAGGGGCTTGGCTGTCAAGGTTAGAGAAGTTAATGATGGGTTTGTTTGGGCTTTTGCTCATGTCTATGGGCCGAATGTGCAGTCTAAGCGAGGTGATTTTTTTGGATTTTCTTTCTAATCTTAAATCTCAATGGCCTATTCCTTGGGTTTTTTGTGGAGATTTTAATATGGTCAGATTTCCTCATGAGAAGAAAGGGAGGAGCTCCACTTCTCGCTCGATGGAGTTATTTTCTAATTTCATTAGTGATAATGAATTTATTGATCTTCCGCTCCAAGGGAGAAGGTATACATGGTCCAATCTCAGACAGGCAACTATGAGTAGAATTGATAGGTTTTTATTGTTCAAGGAGTGGGATGACCATTTTCCTGGTACCATTCAGATAACCCTTCCGCGACTAATCTCAGATCATTGTCCTATCAAATTGTGTTCTAACTCTGTTGATTGGGGGCCTAACCCTTTCCGTTTTGAGAATTGTTGGGTGGAGAACAAAGAATTCTTGGTTTTGGCTCGTTCATGGTGGAATCAAGTGGAAGTTACAGGCTACTCTGGTTATAAGTTACGTAGAAAGCTTCAAGTTCCTAAAGATTGCATCAAAAAGTGGAATAGAGATGTCTTTGGAAAGATTGATGAATCAAGAGAAACTTTTTCTAGACTGGTGGATGATATTCATAGAGAAGGGGGAAGCCGGGATTTGAGGCCAGAAGAGATCGAAGCTAAGCGTACTGCTACTAAAAGGATTTGGGACTTAAATCAATGGGAGGAAATTTCTTGGAGACAAAAATCAAGAGTGACTTGGCTCAAGGAGGGTGATAAAAATACTAGTTTCTTCCATCGTTCGGCTTCTATGAGGAGTAGAGTAAATTTCCTGGGGCAGATAAGACAAGGTGGTAGAGTTTTGGAGAGTCCTTCTGAAGTCAAGGAAGCGGTTGCTCGTTTTTTCGAAGATCTTTATAGTGGTGAGAATGTCGTGAGGCCTAAGCTTGATGGGGTTTCTTTTCCCTTAATTCCACAAAATGTTCAAAGATGGTTCGAAAAGGAGTTTGAGGAGGAGGAAGTTGCTAGAGCCTTAGAAGAATGTGATGGGGATAAAGCTCCAGGTCCAGACGGGTTTTGTTTTTTATTCATAAAAGCAGGATGGGAGTTCCTTAAAGAAGATTTCAGTGATATGCTTTCCGAGTTTCATAGGAGGAGAAGTATTAATAGAGAGATGAATGCAACCTTCTTAAACCTTATCCCTAAAGTGCCTGACCCTATGGAACTACGTGAATATAGACCTATTAGCCTTGTGGGGTGTTGGTATAAATTATTAGCTAAGACCTTGGCAAACCGTCTAAAGAGTGTTACGCCTCTCATTATCAGTCATTTCCAAGGGGCCTTTGTGGCGAAAAGACAGATTCTTGATGGCGTGTTGATTGCAAATGAGCTAATTGATTCAAGAAAAAGGTCTAAAGTTGATGGGGTCCTTTTAAAGATTGATTTGGAGAAGGCTTATGATCATGTTGATTGGAATTTTGTCGATTACATGCTTCTCAGATTTGGATTTGGGGAAACTTGGCGACGATGGATGCATGAGTGTATTTCGACTACATCTTTCTCTGTGTTGGTCAATGGATCTCCATCGAAGTTGTTCAAAGGTTCCAGAGGCATCCGGCAAGGGGATCCCCTCTCCCCTTTTTTATTTACGGTTGTGGTGGAGGCTCTAAGTTCACTTTTGGTGAAAGCTAGAGAGATGGGAGTGATAAGTGGGTTTGAGGCTACTAGAAATGGGGAGGTTATCACTCACTTGCAATTTGCAGATGATACGATTCTTTTCAGTTCCACTAGAAGGGAGGAAATCATGGCTCTTCAAAGAATTTTGCGGTGTTTTCAGCTGGTTTCAGGTTTGAAGGTTAATATTTCCAAAAGTCGTTTGGTGGGGGATGGTTGCTCTGAAGAGACCACTCAGTCTTTGGCAGCCATGTTGCATTGCAAATGGGGGAGACTACCCTTGTTATACTTGGGCCTTCCGATCAGGGTGAAGACAAGTTCTAAGTCTTTGTGGGATCCAGTCATTCACAAATTTGAGAAGAAGTTGTCTGCTTGGAAGCGACAATATTTATCTTTGGGTGGAAGGATCACTTTGATCAAAGCTTGCTTGTCAAACATCCCGGTGTACTATATGTCGCTTTTCAAGATGCCAAAGGCGGTGGTGGAAAGACTAGACCGTATTCGCAGGAACTTTCTTTGGGAGGGTAAGAGTAATAAGAAGAATCTACATTTAATGAAGTGGAGTGAGGTGATTAAACCAAAGTCGTGTGGGGGTTTAGGCCTTGGTAATTTGGAGTATAAAAATGTGGCTTTATTAGTGAAGTGGTGGTGGAGGTTTGGAGATGAGAGGGAGGCTCTTTGGAGGAAGGTTATTGCTGACAAGTATGGGGTGGACAATTCGAGGTGGTGGACTAATCCGGGTCATAGGTTTTGTAGATCGAGTTTGTGGGGTGCAATTGCTTCAACTGGGGATTCGTCTTCTGTAAGTGGGGAAGTGTTGTCCAAAGGGGTGGGTTTTGTGGTGGGGGATGGGAGGGCTCTTAGGCTTTGGTTGGATGATTGGGTTGGGGTGGGTCCTTGTGTGAATTGTTTCCTAGAGTCTTTAGATTAGTGTCCAATAAGGAGCCTGTTGTCAATGATTGTTATGAGGTAAGGGATGGTTGTACTTTGTGGGGTGTGACCCATAGAAAAAGTCTTCGTTTGTCAGAGGATGTCCAGTATAGGGAGTTGTTGAGTCTTCTCTAACTTTTTTTGTGCGGGGTTTCTAAGGATTTTAGGATTTGGAAGCCATCCATATTCGGAGAAATCTCCGTGAAAGCCTTTTACTCGGCTTTGGAGGGGAACCATCTCCTTAGAGCTCCCTCTTCCCTTGTTTGGACGGGTTTGGTTCCTCCCCGAGTGGAGGCTTTTTGTTGCTTAGTAGTGGTAGCTAAGATCTCAACAACGGATAACTTGAGGAGAAGAGGATTGACATCATCCACCGTCAATGACACTTGTGTGATGTGTCATAAGGAGTTGGAGTCGGTGAACCATCTTTTTCTTCATTGTGAGTTTACTTCCAGTGTTTGGGGCCATTTTATTGGTAGGTGTGGTGTTAATTGGTGCTGTCTTGAGAAGATTGCTGATGCGGCAGTCTTGGTTGGGAGGTTGTTTTGTTGGATGCGGTCGTATTCTTTGGAGGATAACTCCATTTGCTATTTTGTGGTCCATTTGGAAAGAAAGAAATGATAGAATTTTTAGGGGGTCCTCCTCAACTCCTGAGGAGTTGATTTCTAAGATCAATTTAACGATTGCGAAGTGGGCTTTGGGTAGAAAGGAATTCTCTAATTTTTCTCTTCATGACATACTTATTAATTGGGAATCATGTATGGGGTGTTGCCCAGTCAAAGTAAGAAAATCTATTCTTTGGTCTCCTCCTCCTATTGGTTTGTTTAAGTTCAATGTTGATGGTGCCGCAAGAGGGAAGCCTGGACCAGCTGGTATTGGAGGGGTGCTTCGAAATTGCAATGGGGACGTTTTATTTATGTTCTCCAAATATGTGGGGGTTTGTGACTCTAATGAAGCTGAGGTTTTAGTCTGGAATCTCTTCGGTGTTTTTCGAGGTACTACCATGGCAATCTTATTGTGGAGAGTGATTCTTCTAATGCAGTGAGTTGGGTTTCGAACCGGAAAACTTATCTATGAAAGTTTCAGTTCCTCTTCAATGAAATCCGGGTATTATCCACCACCATTAATGTTAGCTTTCAGCATAAGAGTAGGTCATCAAACATGATAGCGGGCGTTTTAGCCAAGGAAGGTGTTGAGAGAGTTTCCCCTTAGGATGGTTTTATTATGTAGTTGTGGTGTGAGGGGGTACATTACTCTTGTACCTTTGTGTTTCTTTCCCCCTTTTTTCTTTTCTTCTTGTACTCTTTATTTGTATTCTATTCTCTTTTAATATGAGTTACTGTTGCCCAAAAAAAAAAAAAAAGAGCTCTAAAGACAGATGACATCAATAAAACATACATCTATATCGAATATTAGAAGAATATTAATGGATGAATGATCCAAACTAACAGTAATTGAAAAGCTACCAGGCACCCAATTTAGATAATATAGAGTTTGTCATGAAAGTGTTGGTCCTCTCAGCCACTTTCGTCAGCAACAGCCTATGAACTTTCAGTGATGGAGCACATTTGCTCACCAAACATAACAAGAAGTTTCCAAACTTCAAAGATTTTGAAAACCTATCAGCCATTTCATCAAGCCTAGAAACAATATGGTCGACCGAATCCTGAGTCAGATAGACGTTACAATTCAAGATATTCTGAAACAGTGTAAACAAAGCATCGGTCCATACCAACTCAGTGGATATCAGGCATTGGTGGCAGGGCAGGCACACAAATCTCTGAGCCGCCTTCTCACATAGCAGCTTCTGGCAGAAGGCTGAAACATGAGCTGGGTGCAAGCACTCTCGAATGATCCTCGTCAACACATCACAAAGTGGCGTGTTGATCCCTTCCTTAACAAGCACCGATGGAAGCAGGAGTCCATCCACTGCCGCCCTCTGATGGAGCTTGCAGTACTGAATTGTTGCAGTCACCAACGCCCGAGAAGCAGGTTCCTGCAAAACCAGCATCTTGGGGAGCACGACCGAGGATAGAACCGAGCTTTCCCAGATGAATCCATCCTCACTCCCCTCCAAAAGATGAGATAAAAGAATTGAGACAGTCTCATCATCTGCTTCCCAAGGTTCAATAACACCCAAAATGGCAAAAGCATAGCTGACACCTCTTTCAAAGCAGAGATGATGAATCTCCTTTGCTAATGATACAGTTTCAGATGCAGAATTAAAGGTTTTGAGTTGGATTTTTAATTCATCTACTTGGGTCCGAATTTCAGGGTCCAGGGTGTCAGCAAACCCTGGTTCAATCTCAATTCTAGCTGGTGAGTTTGAATCTGCTTCTTCCACATGATCACCACGAACACCACCATCATCGTCACTATCAATTTCAATGATTGAAGATTTTATGGTGCCATCATTAATAAAACCACCATCATGATTGACATCTGCGCGCAATTCTCCAGGAGAAAGAGGGAGCCAAGAAAGGACGGGATCATCAGCTGCAGTACAATGGAGGTGGAGCCAATCCGGCAATGCATCAAACTCTTCATCCTCTTTCTCTTGCTGCTTTTCCATGAAAATACAATTGTCAGATGTAATTGTATTATTGGGATAGTTGGGAGACAAAGCATCAAACAGTTGGCGGGCGGCTTTCTTGACCCAGAAGTCGAGGTGGTGTTCTTGTTTGAGGAGATTGGCAGAGAGGGAATGGAGGTCTCGGGCAGGGAATCTGCGCCGTTCGGTGGCAAGGAACGAGAGAATTCGAGACTGCATGGTGATGGGGAGAGTCTGTATCCAAATGCATCTGGAATTGGATGGGAAAAAAAATCAGACGCGAGTAAAAGAGTGGGAGAAAAGAACAAAAGAGGAAGTGGGTTTTGTTGGGTTTTTCTTGTGTCTTTTACCTGTTGGGTTTGTCGGAGTCGTCGAGAGCTGGTAAGGGTTTGAGGAGGAGAGAGAGGAAGGCATTGGGAGAGTAGAGATGAGGTTTGGTCTGTTGCTGTTGAAACCAAAGAGAGGCTTCTCCTTGGGGAGATGGGGAGTTGAGGAAGAGGTCGAAGAGAGGAACCCATCTCTCCATCTCTTTCCTCACAGACTTCTGAGACAAACCAACCTCACCTAACTTGCTCTCTTTCCCTCCAAATTTTGAATTCTAGTTTGTTTCCCAGATGTGAAAACACTGGGAGGACTCATAAAGGTTACACATGGGTGGGACTTGGCCCTTAGTTTTTAGCTCATAGATCTGGATTCATGGGCCAAGAGAATTGTATTCAAAATTCAGATTTTCTCAGGCCCTTGGTTTTGAGATTTGATCCTATGCGACCCGCCCTATAAATCTGTCAGTAGGACCTACAAGCTGGTCAAAATCATGGTTTCACATTGTATTTTTGTTGGATACGTGACACTTCAAATACAGTTAGATTCATTTTCAAATTTGATCATGTGTATCATTTCACTCTATTTGTTTTTGCACTATGTTTCAATGACATGATTCGCACCCTTCAATCTGATGGTGGGCATAACTCGTGTTGAAATCAAATTTAATGATGGTTTCCAATTTTGAGCCTTAGGATTCAGGAGAGGGCCCAACTAGCCCTAATTTAGGGCCATCCTTATCCAAAGCTTTAATTGAAGGGCATAAGGATTGCAACACAAGTCATGTGTTAAAAAATTGGGAAAATCACAAGAAAAGGCCCAAGCAGGACAAACTAACAAGATGTAGGCTCTTTTATTTCAGACAGTGGGCCCCACAAATGGCTCCAATCAAACTTACTACCCCTTATCAACTAGACATTTGGCACCAATCTAAATTTGCACCGATCTGGTTAGTATAGAAGGGTGGAAAACACTGCAGCTACTCGATAGGCCTAAAAGAAACCAAAAGAAACATGGTTTATTTTTGTGCCACCTCGTACCTCTAATTCAATTGAGGGCACCTCTTTTGCTACTCCCTTTGTTGATTTTAAATCCAGGTGGCTCCACAGGCAGGGGCGTTAAAAAGATTTTTATATAAATAAACAAACGTACACCTAGGAGCTATGATACAAGGATATTTCAAAATGGACAACATATTGTGTCGCGTCATATCTAATACTTCACTTTTTATGTGTGAAATCTTAGTCCATGTCGTATCTAGACATCATTACCCACCATGAAACTCATCAAGAACGCTATTTTCTCTGCCGAGCGTATTGCAATCATGTGGACTTAATTGCCCTCCATACACTGAAGAAAAGAAATGGTGTCCTCTTGGATTGAAATCTTGGGATTGTCTGATCACTATAACTTGAGCCAACTCCCCATGATTTACAGTCCAATGGTCAGCTCTTTCGTTGTGGTTAAATGTTAATGCAAACCATTGCTGTTTTCCATGTTCTTAACTGACTTTCTACATCGACCAAAAGGACAAGCCGTGTCTATTTGCCACATTGCTGGCGTCCAAAGGGGACACGCAGCAACCAGGAGGTGGAGAGAGGCAAAGATGAAGGATTGGAGCATGCAACATAAACAGCAAAAATATGCACCCTCAGACAAAACAAGGACTTGAGCCAGAGGGGCAGCGAAATCAGACCACTTTATCTGGTGGGACCCATTTCATGTCTTCTTTGATCAGATTCATCCTATTCCTTGTACTTGGAGAAGAATGATGTCAAAACTCAAACCATTTAAAGGGTCAATTATAACTTCCAAAGTCTGAACGAGTACAAGTAGCCCAACATATCAGAGCTCGGATCATCAAACTGGAGAGTGCCGGAAGAAACTATGCATACTGTCACCACATCAAGAACTGACTAATAATTCCTGGAGAAATACATGCAAGGTGGCTATGAGACGCAGGCAACAGTCATAATAATGGAATGAATGGTAGGAAGTGTCCTATCAAACACCTTTCCTCTCTGTGGACTCACCTGTGATGAGTGCATTTTAGCGACGATACTGTCTATCAGGGTACACTCCAAATCCCACTCAAAAGCATCTAAATTTAAAGATTGATGCTTTAGGCCAGGCCAACTACTATTTCTTTACAACTCGATTATAGTCTGAGAAACCGGTATGATCTGTACCAAACATATAGTAACAGTTGCAACTAGAAAAAATGATAAGTCCTCTTAATTAGTTTTGTCAATCAAACCACAACTGAGCCCTCTCAACAAAAACTCACCAATTTAACATACTATATTCCTAAATAATGTATATAAAAGGTGATAGTTTTCTCCTTCCCACATAGAAATGGTCTGAACTTTTCAGAGTTCTCCCGGACAGTGGAGGGTTTGAAAATCCCACACCATCCCTTGAGAGAAAATTTAGCGTATCAAAAGAGCCTTCGTTGTGAGAAACATATCAAAATATCAAAATAGTACAGGTGTGATTTCGAAGACTAGTACTTCAATATACATATTGTCACTTTTAATTCTACTAGTATGAGTGGAATTCCCAAAATTCAGGTAAGAGTTTGCTCAGTTTTAAAATACAGAGTGCCCAGACAGCACAGCATTGTCTAAATTCTAAAATTTTGAAATCTCTTAGATCTAAACTTCTATAATTACAGCTTTAGCAAGTCAACACTCTACAAAACTTGTATTACTACACATACATCTGTATCGTGTTCACATCTAACATTTTGCAGATACTGTTGGGAAGTCTCACATCCCACATTGCCCAAGTAATAGGCTTGACATGTCTTAATATACCTGTATGGTCATTCCACCTATCAGCTTAAGCTTTTGAGTTGGTACATGGTATCAGAGCGGGTTCTGATCCCGTTGTTCTTGTGTAATCCACGTGACAGGCCTAAGTAATAGGCTTGAGGGTTCGTACATAGTTTATTATATTATAGATACAAATATTTAAAATTTGCAAGGCTCATTCTTTTATTAATTGTGTAGGCAGAAACAAGACACAGGTGAAACCCAGAAGGTTATATTTTTACATAAGACGTGAATAAAGAAAGTGTACTATGGATTTGGGAATTGGACTACTATTCTTACGCGGTAGCTACTTTTCTGGAATAAACAATGTACATTGGATCTGAGCGCCCAGGATTTGGAGATATATCCACAGCCTGCAAGAGAATGTACAAGTTTTCTGTTAAATCAAAAGATAACAAACATAATATGGAAAAATGTCACAATACTGAAGAGGGTTGGCTGCTTTAGGTATGTTTAGATGCCCCTAGAAAGATAGATGATTGGAATGCTTTTCCATTAGGAATGTAAATGGGTTAGATTTTGCAAAGGTAACATGGACCTGGATCCTAACCGAATTAGATGTATACACTTGGACCCAGGCTTAAACCTATGATCTTAACATCACAAAGCAACAGCTCAACCACTTCAGCTCCATCAACTTTCTGGCTAACTACTAACTAAAATAATATTAATATCCAATTTTCTAAAATATACTTTATGTAATAGTAATATACATAATATATCACTCTGGTAATTGAAAATCTGGGTATGGACACCACTGGACTTGGACCCAATCATAGGTCGGGTCCAAAAAGAGGGTCCATACACTAACTACTCAGGTCGAAATCACATCTGAAAATGATCAGTGCTGATAATGACATAGGAATGAATAAAGGCAAAATATCTATCCTGTTTGATATGGCTTCACATTCACCACCCAAATGCACAGTGGCACTGTAAACCATCCATCACTCAAAATATTTAAGCAATAGCGGTTTCTTTACATCAAATGCACCAAAAAATATATTAAAAATCTGTATCAGCAACAAACATTGCAATCTAAGAAATCTCTCAACAGCTAAATCATAGGATACAGTAATTAGAGTTAAAGAACTTTCAAAACAAGCAAGCAGATGTATACATTATATTCGAATACCAAGAGGAAATATAAAATATTGTTGAAATACCTGAGGGGGTTCAAAGCCTCCAGCATAATGGAAATAGGATCCAACGATCCAAACATGATCAGAGTCGCTAGTTGATGTCCATATGGATATAGCTTTTGTCCAGAAGCAACGATTGGAGAAACTGATTGCAGTCATGGTTAAAAAAGTTTAGGGACTATTTACCAAGAAGATAAGCTTAATCAATAATATCATTTCTGATGTTCCTCTCAATTGCTTGTAATTTTTTTGGAACATTAAAATTCTGGGTAAATTTAACTGAAAGAGAGGAATCTATTGCCTCATTATTGCTAGACCTCCTGGCTTGAGAATCCGCGCCATCTCCTTGAAAACATCCATTGGCTTGGTCAAATAATCAACACTAACCTGAAATATCATGGATTCATAAAACAAATCAATCAAAAGACTGAAAAACACCATTGATTCCATATTGATACTAGGTGAATAGAAAAAGTAGATGGAATAATATCAGTTGAATCTCAATGGGGAATGGTAGAGTTGGCTAGTTTAATGAGTCTGCCTTTATTTAAAAAAAATAATATAAAAGGCTTGACATTTTCTGACATAACCATAAATAAAGGGCAATGTCCCTTTGCCAGGCTCCTTTTTATATATAATTCATATATGTTTTTGCTTTGCCAATGCCATGCCTCAAGATCATTACTATATTAAGCTACTATACCAAGCAATACAATAAATAAATAAATGTATATATATTTCTGAAATGGAAGCAATAAAATAGTTCTACAAAGGAAAATAATCAAGTGCGGAGGTAGATAATATATGAGAGGAAATTGGCAAGTATGCATGGAAGATATAGAGAAGGACATACCACATTAGTTATAACATCAAAAGAATTATCTTCGAATGGAAGTTTGGGGTTGACATTTAAATCTTGTACAACGTACTCGGTCAAAACCTGAAAATAAGTAGAAAGTTCGCTTCAATACTACCAGCACAGGCTTAAAATTATCCTTTCTGTAGATTTCACTAGATCAATGCCTCTTTTGTAGAGGTATCTGATTTAAATGAAATTTGTGGATAAAAAACAATCAAAAGATTTTTACAAAGAGTCGCCAAAGAAACAACATTTGGGATTTTTTTCCAGAAAACACGTAACCAAGTTCTTAAGAACTCACTCTCTAATCTGTTCAAAAAAAAAAAGAACTCACTCTCTAATATAGAGTTTCCCATTTCATGAAATTGTGAAATAATATATTAGCCTTTCAAAAGATGCTGATACTTAGGAACAGCAAACAGAATTACAGATGCATTCGGTGGCATTTAATACACTGTGTCCGGAAACTGAGAAAGGATACCGGATTCCGCTTGAGCTCTTCTTCATTCATACCCATGCCTACAATCCTATCTTGCTTGTATCCTGCTGGAAAATGGCTCACCTATTCGGACAACAAAAGACCATCAGGATTGTGAACATACATGTATCACAAAGAAAGAACCAGAAACAAAGAAAACAGGAAATAATTTACCCAGCTACTACATAAATCAAGTAAACAAACTCCCGGAGTGTCACTTGGAGGGAAAGCTTCTGAATAATACTTTGTAAGGGCACGAATGGCCGGATCATCAATATGTGTTACAAAGCGTGGTTCTGAATAGAAAAAGGTATCTGGGGACCTACCAAGAAAATCAACATTATGAATAGGACATATGAGAATTGAAGGGCAAAGCACAAGTAAGAATACAGTATCAATTATTCAACTAAAAATTAAGATTTCAACTACTTTTGTATATGAAAGAAACTTTGTAGATGGAAGCACCCTTCAAATGTATATTTAATGGCTCGACATTGATCTTTTGTGTCTTCACAATTCACACTGTATTCTAGAAAGAATGTTCGGAGAGTGAAGAGAAATGCATGGTAGCTAAGGGACATGATAATGTACACACTTGTATGGACTGTTTAATGCAAACTGCTGATCTGATGGACCACACAAAGGATATACTATGACTTAATATTTTTTCCTTAAGGATAATCCTATATCTTCAGTTAATAGACCTCAAATTATATTTTAAGAATGAAATACAGATGTTTCTCATCCAAAGTGGAGCTATACTGGATGGCCGTGAAATATGATTGAGTCCTGCAGATGGGTAGTCTAAAACAGTGAAACACGTACCCAACATATACAAACACATGATCTGAGGATACCCTGTGCATCCCAGTTTTGAGGATCTTAAAGCTCAATGGGAAAGAAGTCATCCTCCCTTAGAACATAGTAGGATGCATCGCCCTTAGTTCAAAAGTAGTGGCATTAGCAGCATAAATTTAGCATGGATTTATCTCTTTTGTCATGTATGATCAGCCATGTCTAGGTGCCTGGAATAATAGGTTACTTGAGAGGTCAGATCAAAAGGTTAAGTTTTGAGCTATGCTGTCAATTCTGTTCCAGTGGCTGTTCAATTTTCTAAGCAGACCTGAGTGTTCTGGTGTTTTGGCGGCTTCAGCAGGACATTTACATTGATTTGCCTCAAATGTGATGATAACTAAATAGAAGAAAAGAGAGGGGGAAAATGAATTTGTCACTTTATTTTATGTCTAAATTATTCTGAGAACTCTCGAAAAAAAATTTAATCAAACTATCTTCTTGTGCTCTTATTCAAGGGCTAGGATTTTTTAGAAACAAAAAGGAAATGATAAATACCGTCCCTAATCTGAATTGTTTCAACAGAAAAATATTCTCAAAACAAAACCCAATCAGTCTAAAAGAAACAACTGCAAATCAGGGGTTGAACACAAGGAGGGGTATCAGTTCCTGTCTGGACGCCAGAATGGAACATTTTGGCCAATCTCGCCATAACAGCATAATTGATAGCACAGACTCGAGTCTTGAGAGATATACTAATTAAAATCTAGAAAATGGAGAGATGGGAAGATCCCTTTTCCTTATCTAGATGGTTTGATTATCCATGATGTGTGTCGCCTACTGTCATCAGGGCTCACTGGTAGACTGACAACCAAAAACATTTTTAGTCACTCTTTTATTGGTCCCTGATCAGATTCCATGTAATTTTTTAACAAAATGGGATTGGCGAAGCATTACAGTGTGACAGATTAAAAAACAGTGTTACCTTGGCAGATGAAGACTTATGTCAAATACAAAGAAAAACAAATCTGAAAAATTAGACTTTCAAATATTAGCCTAACCAAGTAAGAAATTTTAGAGGTCATACTCATCAAAGCGCTGAAAATCTTCCGCCTTGAAGGGAAAATTTTCTGGCCATTCCACATTCTTCAGTACCTTTGAGACACAACAACGCACTATATCAGACATCCGAATCAACACAGGGCGATATACTGATATTTCAAATTGATAGCAAGCCTGACAAAAATTTATACATTTTAAGATCTTTCCATCATGACAATAGGGAATTTCTTAGTTAACAAAGATCACAGAAAATAGAATGAATTGCAGGCTAATGAAATTCTGGGGACTTTTTTAGCAACAAAAAAAAGAGAGAGAAATTCTAGGGACTTCAAAAAATAGGGCAGTCAATTGAGTTCTTAAATCATGCAGCAGCATTCATTTTTCTTTTTATCTCCTTTCAATGAAACTACACTTACAGTTGCAGCCACTACTAATCCCCCCACCCCCCAAAAAAAAAAAAAGTTACAACCATTGAGAAGTCTATTCGTGATAATTAACCCCTACTTGATGCATTGCAAAAAAATTCCAGCAACTCAAATTAGCTCCTGCATAGTTAAAGATCAAGAAAAGTATCGACATACAAGCTATTTGAGTTACAAGAAGCAGTTGAGGCTGCAAATGTGAGCAATTTCTACAATGAAGGCTGAAGAACTGCACATACTTTTAGAGCGTCTATAAATTTTTGTTTTAAACCAAGTGTGGGTGACTCAGTTTCTATATCATAAGTGGAGGGTTCAAACGTTTGAATGATCCCACTTATAAGTTACACCTCCAAACATTTGGCAACGGGCAACCCCCTTTTCCTTTCTATTAGATAATGTCAAGTAAGAGGTGGCTATCCGTAGAGCAAGCAACAACTAGAAATGATGAATTCCAATCAGTTATAGATTACAGAAGCAGTTAAAGTTCAAGCCTACCTTGTGGGCCCCATAACAACCACCTGTATGTATGGGGCATAGTCAGATAAGAATGCTTCAAATTTTTATTACAAAAGACCGAAATGTTAATCCATACCAATTGAACCAAGAACATGGGAAATGAACAGAGGACCCCTATTTTAGATTCAACAGTTGGAATCAGAGCAACGAGCAATGGGTCCTAATTGGATTTAAGATTTGGGTCATAGCAAGTAAACCAAAGCCACCTCACCCCCACAGGGGTTCTACTAAACGAATGTAGAATCGGTACTAGAGAAAGTGGAAGGGAGCTGAAAGAATGCATGAGTCACCTGTTCGACATTTGATTTGGTCCTGGCAGCTGCAGTGACCGAAGAGAATAGTCCTGTTGCCATCCTTCCCAACTGGTCTAGAAAAGAAGCCGCGACGCCAAGCACCAAGCGACGAGGGGGTCTCTTTCCAATCTTCCACTGGGCTTTTGCTGGTCCAAGGAAAAGGAAAGAAGAAGAAGCAGCAGCGGAAGAAGATGAAGATGAAGATGGGAAGATGGTGCGTGGCACAATCGTATTCATATGGTTATGCGTATGTGGCATCGTCAAGCCAAGGAAACGACCCATCATCATCCTTTTATCTCCCATTAACAACAAGACATTGCATGCAGTTTTTATAAAAGTAAGTGAGAGTCGTTCTTCTTGAGTGGCTGTCTGTTTTCCACGCGCTCGTCACATGATGATCCTACAGAGTTGGGGCTACAAAGCTAGTGTAGATAATTTACTGAAAAATCATCTCCAGATAAAATTTAATGGATTTTACCGGAGAATTAACTTTTTGTCGCAAATGTACCAAACAAGAAATTTTAGCCAAACGTACAATAAATGGATTATTCGTTCAAAAAGTTTATTTACTTTATCAATCTTTTTTTATTGTCGCTATCGATTTTCATTTTCTGTGTTGACGGTCAATATCAAACGAGGGTTGTCGTCGACTCTGAGTAAGCATAAATTCCCCATCTTCTTTCTTCTTCTTCTTTTCTCCTAAATCCAATCCAATATTGGAGAAGTCCATGCCTGCTCAATGCGGCTTTATCAAAAGATTTCGGCCCCATAAATTTTTGTTTGGGTGGTTTCGGTTTCCTTTTAATTGCGCGATATTGTACAATTGATGTCTCCCACCTTTTCAATTTTGAGGCTTGATTTGGGGATTTTGTGTCTTCTGATAGCGTTGAAAATGCATGTAAATTTTAAACAAAGATGTGTTTTTGTTGGTTGACTCACATGCCTGGTAGGAATTGTCTGTTGCTTGATATTTATATCATATCAAGTGTAAAGTAAAATCCATGAATGAGGGCGTTGGGCCCATGGCTCTTCAATGTTTTCAGGGAAGAATTGTCAGGGTTCCATGAAAAATCATGCTCCTGGGAGATGCGAACTGCTACATTGATTAATTTATGTGAAAGTGTAGGTTGGTATTTATTTATTCTAGTGCCTTGAAGGGCTGGGCTGCAGCTGACTCTGTATTACATATGTATTTGAGTTTTTATTGAGGGCTTGGCTATTGGTCTTGGCCTTATAATTGGAAACCCCATTTAGTTTAATGATTGGGGGACGTAATCTAATCAAGGATTGTACCTACTAAGCTTTACTAATCATATACAGGACTTCTCCATCATTGAATTGGGTTTGGGAAAAAGAGGAAGAAGAAAGAAGATGAGAAATTCATGCCTGCTCAGTTCGACAATGACCCTCACTTGTAACTGCAAGGGTTGCCGTCGACCCTCATTGCAGAAAATGAAGGTCAATAGCGACCATAAAATAAAATGGTAAAAAAAGGTAGTTTTTCTGTACGACTTCCCTACTTGGTATGAGTTTTTTCTAAAATTCCATATTTGGTGCACTGGACACCTAAAGTTATTTTTTTGGTAAAATCCTCTATAATTTATTTTGTATTTTATTGGTAAAATTGTGGGCCCAAACCCCTTCAATTCACCGAGTCTTTGTGGATGGAGCGGGATAGAATGTCTTCACGGTCTGATAGTCTGCTCATCAATAGACACAATTTAGTCATGGATTGGGTGGGAAGCCTTTCTTTACTAAAGAAATTAAAAAGAAAAAAAAAGGCTTGGGTTCTATCATCCTTGCTTTAAGGGGTTGTTTGTTTTAGGCTCATTCATGCGTAAATAATTCGCATGAACAATAGATAGATACGTAGGGTATGTGTCACATTTGTTTGCCAAAATTTATGTATGTGGTGCGAAAATCATTTCACACTTTGGGAGGTGTAAAGCGGATCCGCACCACTGATGTAAGAGGTGTAGTACTGCTCGGCTACAAGAAAAAAAAAAAAAAATACATCACTGGTGATATTTTCTTGATATTGGGCTCATCAAAAATCCAATGTCTTTTACTCCCCTTCACCGTTGGAGCCACTCATCTCCAAGGGGTAGCTCAATTGGTCTAGGACCATGGTTTGCACCCAGAGGATGTAGGTTCAAAACTGTACTACCACACCCTAGCTACAGGAGAGTTTACTCGGCTCCCCTCTGAGCCTAGAGGGATTAGTCCAGCCCAAAGAGTTGGAAACCCTCCATTGGCAAAAATAAAAGAGAGAAAAAAAAAGAAGAAAAAGAAATCTCCTTTTGTTGGCTTAAAATGGTCGCGAGATCAAATTTTACATTTTAACTCTTTATGGATTTTGATAGATTTGTGAAAAAGTATAAACCATTAGATCCAATTTTCTGAACTTTTTGACTGCCCGCAGTTCATCTTAATCAAGCCACTTTTTATATCAGACAGTGTGCCCACCAGGGTGCCCAATTCTGTCAAACCAACAGCCCCTCCTCAAATTGGCACCAATCTCATTATTATACAGCAATGAAAAATACTGCAGCTACAGCTACTCGAAAGAAATAAAATTGAAACAGATTCATCCCATTCTTTGTACTTGCAGAAGAACGATGTCAAAACTCAAACCTTCCATTGTGCTTTTGCAGGAGCAAGGAAAGCAACAGAAGTGGGAGATGGGGAGATGGTCATCATCATCATCTCGTTATCTAACAATGCATGCAGCATTGTTACCAGAAACTGAGATCTACTTCAGTGGTTGTTCGACATGCTTGTGACATCACATGATCCCTCGCTACAAAGTTACTAGCAGCCAATTTACTCAATCCAACGGTCCAATCCATTCAGATTAATGAAAACTTAATTGATATATTGTAATATAGGGGGTTCCATGTGTGTGGATGATTTAGATGAATCATAAAGTGGCCCCACTATGTTGTCCCTCACCATTATTATGGTGAGGGATAGATGAATATGAATATTTTCCTATTTTAATAATGTTCATTTACAAATATAAGTGGTCTCATATGAGAGATGAACTATTAGGAGCTTAAGGAAAGGATAAAAAATAAAAAAAATACTAATTTTCATAATATAATGATCATTACTTTTTTGGAGTTCTCTAAAGATTCTTTAGGGCGTGTTTGGATGGATGGTGAATTGAATTGAGGTAAGGTAAAGCCTCCATTATCCAGCATTGTTGTAGCGTGGTTGCTAATTGATGCACTAATTTCTTGAAAAATTGAAAATGCTTATTTATGAATTTGGTGTTAGTAGTATGATTCCTTATAAAAAGAAAAATTTGTTGAAAACCATGTCTTTAACCTATGTTGTAAATAGAGATTATTGGTAGTTGGCAATGATTTTGATTGATTTGACTTTATCTTTAAATGAGATATGAAAGAAGTGTAATGAAAAAAGGTCAACTTCTAATTTATTTAAATGCAATACTTTTTCCTTTTTTCTATTGTTAATGTGAAAAAAATCTAGCAAAGAATGAACGGTCTTTTCAATTGACCATTGTCCGCCGCCACCCAAATAAAAATCCTGAATCCGCCACTCATGGTGTGCTCCACATGTGCGCGATTTATTTGATTTTAAACGTTTGCATGCTTTTCAATCTCCTCTAAACTAGCTAGGTAATGGGCCTGCGTTGAAAAGGTAAGGTAGGAGTCACACAACCAGATTTGCGAGTTAAAATTATTCTCTTGTATTGATTAGCCATGTGATCTCTACATTTTTCTCATGATTCGTGATGGATTGTATCTTGCTACCTTTGTTTTTATGAAAATGTTTTCAAAGAATTCATTAGTGGATAAAAGTATTGACTACATTTTTCCATGAAAATATATATGTACTCTCCAGAGAAAAACAAAAGGGTAAAAGGTGCTTTAATGCTGCTTCCATATCATATACTTATAGCAATACATTTTTCTTTATCAGGAAATGTGATCAGTTAGGGCCGGGCTTCTGGCTTCAATTGCAGGGGTAGGTTCATTCCATACACTTTGGTCAGTGATAATAATAATAATTTCACTTTATTCATCCATCCATCATAGATACACAACTCATTATACCTCACTCATATGCACAACTCATTATACCTCACTCATACCCTCTCTTTCGAGGGGTTGTTTGGATGAGAAAAGGTGGTGAGAACTCATGAAGCTCATTTGGATGAAAAAATTGGGGAAATGATAGAATCTTTCTTCTTATAGAAACATCTTTCCTCTTGTTTGGATTTATTTTACACGTGAGGGCATTCAACTAGCTTGAGCAAAAAGTAAGAGAAATTAAATTGTTTTCTCAAGGGCTATAAGTAAATCCCTTTAACCAACTTAACTATTTAATAATTATACTTGTATTTTTTTTAAACAAGGCTACAAAATAGTTTTATCCAACATAGCTTTCTCCATTTAAATCCACCCACATAAATTTTGAGGTAGTTGTGAAAAGGATAAGGATCTCATGCCCTCAACCAAAGAAAATACAGCAACAAATTTAGAAGTCAGTAAGATGGAGTTTGCAATCAGAGAGGATGTGGAATCCTCTTTAGGTCAAGTAAAGTATTGTTCCAACGTTTGTGGAGGACTCTTCTGGGGCACTTCACAAACTATGAATGTGACTCAAAAAAAATTCAGAAATTCAATGCTCATACATATTCAAGTGCACACCCAAGACAATAGACTGCCAACAAAAGTTGGTTTTTTTTTTTTGGGGGGGGGGGGGGGGGGGGCGGGGGCGGGGGCGGGGGGGGCGCGACCTACGAGGGAAAAAACTATAGGAAAACATTTCTAAACTGTTCCATCCAAAAGTCAAAGTACAATGCACTGCAAGCTTAATTATAACTTCTACCACAAAATCCAGGTGATAGAGATCTATGATACAGAACTAGATATGCTTGCCTTGTTCCGGTGAAAATCTAAATTTCTCCTTGTGCATTGCCACCTTCCACCTGTAGTTGTCAAAATCCCCATCATAACTGTGCATGCAATCAAGCAAAAATAGGAAGCTCAACATTTTGAAAGTAGAAACGATAACTTTTCACCACTGCTCTAATAGGTAGTGAAATTTCTAAATAAAATACTAACTACAACCGCAATGCATTATAATGGTTGCATCAGAATTTTAAAAAGATAGATCTATTTTCACTTCGATGTAATGATACCTGGCTAAGTTTTCGGCCACGTTGCTGAAGACCTGCCCTTATAAAGTCCAATACAGTCGACATTAAGTCAGCTTGATGGAAAGTATATCCATGATCTGCTCCTTCTATAATATGAAGTTTGTGGTTCGGTATGAGCTTGGCAATCTCCAAAGCATCTTCTACAGGTATGATTTCATCCACTGAACCGTGAACCGTCAATACCCTATACACAGAATTTGTGTTCAGTTGTAACATTCTAAAAACCACGTAAAGTTCAAATAGAAGGTGAAGGGGGACAAGAAGACGACGTAATGGTTACATTCAAATCAAAAGGTGTGAAATGGCTGTGGCTAAAATGAGAGTTGTGGTGGAAGACAAACAACTGGGTTCGCAGTGGGAGTTAAATTGCCCCAAAGGTCAGCTTTTAGCCCATATTTAATCACCTTTGCTATGTTCAAAAAGAGGATATCCAATGAAGTTCCTCCATGTATGTTATTTGTAAATGATGTGGTACTCGTTAGTTAAACAAGAAAACAAGTATTTGATGAGCTAGAACTTTTGCAAAAGGCTTTAATTTAAATTAATAGATAATCAACAGATAAAAGACAAGATATATCGAGTTCAAGTTTCCAGGAAAAAATCTTGGTGCAAAACTAGGATAGATTTCAATAACTGACACCAAGTAATGAAGAAAACTAAGTGTTGAGTTTGATATAGCAAATAGGATCGGTGCAAGGCAGTCAAAGTGGGACAAGCTAGTGGATTGTTTAGTGATTGTAGAGAAACACTTTGGATATGACCAATTTTGTTGCAAAATAAATGTTGAAATGAGCACACTGAGATTGATGTGTAGTGTTACAGGAAAGGATAAATATAATAATTAGAACATTTGAGGAAACTTATGGGTAGTTTCAATAAAAGAGAAAATCAAAGAATGTTACCTTAAATGGCTTAGATACATCCCCAGTGGATCTGAAACAGCCCATGCACGATGTATTGAAGAAAAGTTTTAAGGTGCTAGGAGTGAAAGAGACTTATGAAGAGCATGAATGAAGTAGTGAGGAAAGACGTGATGCATGATGGACTATGGGATTGCTGGGAACATGAATAGGATTTTATTAAAAAAAAAAAAAAAGAAGTAGGTCTCACAAAGCTGGCCCTAGATAAATGGGACAAGCCTTGAAGCTGATTTTTTAAATCTTCATAGATTTTGATTAATTTGTGAAAAAAGTCACAACCTTTAGATCTTAATTTTCTGCACTTTTATGGGACCCACTTCGTGTTCCAAACCATTCAACATTCTTGTATTAATGATAAGCATCAAGATGTTTAGTTTCACATCTTAAATCTTCATGGATTTTGAGAAATTTGTGGAAAATCTCCAAAAGTTCAAACACATCTAAAACAGTTGGATGTACTCATTTACTCATGTGAAAATGGTGATTTTAACAAACATAGCAATGCGTTTCACATGTGAAACATTTGCATATGTAAAACTCATTTTCCTATCTCATGCGTCAAAGGCAAACAACCCCGAAAAGAATATAATAATGTTATGAAATGATTGGCTCACACTGAGTGTACTCCAACAAAAATAAGTCACAGTCCCACCCAAAAAATGCCAAACATAATAGATGCAAGCATTAGAGGAAATGTATCCAAACCTGCAATCTTTATCAATGGAAAGGCATGCTGCATGCATATCTGTACTTAAGCGATCCATCAAACTTTCTTCACTGACACGATATTCAACTTTCCCTACAGTAGATATAATCAGCTATTGTAGCCTTTTGAGTTAAACTAATAAACTGAGGTGTTCTGCATCTACTGAATACAAGTAATATAGAGCATGATAATCAAGATTTACCAAATTAATCAAAGTTAAGCATGACTATTCAGATCCTACCTAATCTAATCAAACTACAGGATCATCTAAACATAGTTCCTGACTCACTGTCATCCTAATTTAAGTATTGTTATCTGAACAAGAAACGGACACTGGTCAACATTTTTGTGGTGAGTTGATAGCAAGCAAATGGATAGATGGGCAAACCACAGCGCAGATGAGACATTAGTTCTGCAGTGCATATATTGTTACTCACCAATCTAGCTGCAGGACATCAACAAAAGCCAAAGGAATGATTTTGTGCATATCCAGAGGAGTGCAGGCAGAGTTGCAATCAGATTTTTCAGAAGACATGATCCAGATTGACAATCAATGGCGTCACAGCAGTTATTAGAAAGATAGTATTGAAAAGCACAGAGATAGGCTCATCCAGCCAGGAATTCAGTTGAGCAGGGAGTTTTGAAGGGAAGCAGGTGCACACAACGTAGGGACCCGGTGGACCAAAAGAGACTGGTTACAGACGGCCAGATGGAACAACGCTGGATGCATATCAATAGATAGCAGATAACAGCCAGTGGTTGCATAAACAAGGAACAGCATCGATGGCGGGATGGAGAATCCCTTCAGGCACATGAGCAGCACTCAGAAGCTGTTAGTGGTTTGTCAGGACTCAGGACTCAGGACTCAGAGCGGCTCTTGTTTCATGACAAAAAGGACAAAAGGCCAGACCCAAGTGATATCAGGTGGAAATTGGGTGAGCTGTAGCAGAAATACCTCCAGTATTTTTTAAATTACCACAGCAATAAGCACTGAGTTTCCTGGAACATTTATAACATGGTAAAAGAAGGTTCAGCACAGCCTGGCAGAAATGTGGCTATGATCAAAGAGGTTGTGTTGGGATTATGGTTGTAGCAACAAATGACAGGCTGGGTCCACTGAGGCAGTACAAGAGGCTCAACAAGGGTGACAATCTAAGAGATGTGGCTACGACCAAAGAGGTTGTAGTGAGTACCTCTCCTAGTCTGATGGTTCCCACTTTTTGCTAGGTCATAGGGAACCGCCCATGATTGTCATGTTCCACACATGCAACGCACACACATTGAGTGGTTGTACCCAATTTGTAACATGAATGCAAAATGGTTCTGATCAAATTATTGACTAAATGAATATGAACAAAAGATTAGGGGAAGAAACTGCATAATGCAGGAACGTAACATGGATTAGATGTAGAGAACAGAAGATTCACACTCAAACCACATCACAAAAAAATAATGGTTCTTATGCATAATGAATATGCTGCGTACAAAGTACAAGATTACCTGTTTTGTCCTTGACATCAATATATCCATCTTTCTTGATTCTTTGCATAAAATCTTTACCCAATCGACCTCCAATGCCTTTATCCAGAGCATAGCGGCCAGAGATATTGACTACTGTAGGAATATCACAATACATAGAGGCATATAGGAGTACCACATTTCCTCCTGCAATATAAGACTTCAGAAATTAAATAATATACAATAAAAAAATTTAGAAAGAAAAATGAACTTTCTACACTGGCTAATTATCTTGAGGTGCAGAGATCATATGATGTTTGGAATACAAAATCATACATCATCAAACATATTGATAATAAAAGAAATAATGACAAAAACAGTGGGACATTGAAATTGTCAGCAAATATCATGACCAAAAGAAAATAAATGTATTCTCTAACCTTCACAGTTTTCATTAGCTGTAACTACTTGCAATTCTTCCACAGGATATTGCAGCAATTTCAGCCATTTAACTTTTAATATGGCACACCATAAAAGACGAAATCACATTGTCCATTTTTAAACTACTGTTCTATTCTCAATTTTTATCAACTTCATTGGGCAGATATTTGAAATTTAAGTAGAATTCTCATATTTTTAACATAACAATTTTCAGCTTTTAACTGAGTGAACTCTTTAATATGCTTGTTTCGTAATGTAATTGGCATTTCTTGGTACCATGTTTCTGATGCTGTAAAATATCCCCAACTGAAGTCAAATTTTAACACGAGACAAGGTTCAACCAACTACTGTTTTAGCTTGATTCAGTTTCTGTCAGCTAAAATGCATAAAAGACCACTGCTTTGGGAATATAAATTGTGCATGTTTCATATTAGAAAGTAAAAACAGATAAAAAGAAAAAAAATATCAAAAGAAAAATCACCAGCGGTCTCTTTTTGACATCGGTGACCCTGCTTCATTCACAATTTAATTCTTAGATCAAGTTTCTAGACATCAGAAAAATATTTGAAATTATTATAGGTTCACATGTGCAATGCTAGATCCGATTTAAAACCTACTGTAAGATGCCTCTTGAAGTGTGCAATTGGAATATCTACACAGGAATACAATCATGGATCAAAATAGCGCGTAGCGGCCGCTATATTGGGCATAGCGATCTAAATGGCATTTAGTGCCGTTCACATCCATAGCAACCGCTACGGTCCACTACGCCCGCTATGGGGCCGCTGCGAGGTATGAAATTTTCCTACTTTTCAAAAAATTTCAAAATGTATAATGATACTTATTTCTTTTCTTTTTCTCTCCAAATAACATTTTTATGCAACTCTTCTATCCTTTTATGTTTAAAAGAACACCAAAAAACACATGATCTTGCCGAATTATAGTAGATATGGAGAGTCTTTCTCAAGGTTTCACAAATATACAGGACCTCATACAATGAGGGGACCGCTACGCTCCCTTACCTCAGTTATTTTTGAAAAAAAAAAGAACATTTTCTCTCATTTTCCAATATTCTAGATTTTCTACAAAAATTTTCAGATTTTTTTTACGATTTTTTCAAATCGCACTGCTACGCCACTACGTAGCACCCACTACATAGCGTTTTGGCGGAGAGGGCCGCTACGCCCTCCGCAACCGCTATTTTCATCCTTGAATACAATAAACATGGATTTTCAATATGACACAATAGGTTCCTTATGCTGTCCAAAATTACAAGCAAGATGTTCCGCATATAAGATGAAACTAAATTATCTAAGAACGGAACACAGTTTCATATCTCCCTTAAAGCACCATACCATTAGGACGTATATTGTCATAATCCACTGTAATTTACTTTCAGGATTCAAATTATATCAAGATTCAACATACAAATCTTATGAATAATAAATAGGAATTGTGTGATCACATTGATCTTATTCCATTCCCTTCTTCCAATTGGCCTTCCTCCACTGTAATTTGTCATTCTCTTTTAGGATTCAAATTATATCAAGATTCGACGTACAAATCTCATCCATAATAAATAGGTTTTTGTGATCATATTTGATCCCATTCCATTCCCTTCTTCCAAAAGCTGTTTTATTTTTTACAGTTGTTCTTCCCTTTGATTTTAGTGTATGTGTGTTGATAGGTAAGCCTTGAAGCGTTACTAGGAACTAGAAGGAGGAGAAGACTCTGTAACAGAAATAGTCAGAAATTTCAAGTTAGATTGTGAGTGGACAGGGAACATATTTGTATTAGGGCTCACTGGAAAGAATAACTCAAAGCCCAACCTCGAGAAGATGATTATCTGGTCTCATAATTTAATGTTACACTTCTCTTCAATATTCAGTTCTTATATAGTGTAACTATTTGAATTCCCCATATGGAGTATAAATGTGCCCACCTTTACTGTGTCCTGCGATAGCACTTACTTCATGCTTCCCTCCAGAAAAGTATTGGACCACAGCACGTAAATCATCAGCTTCTTTTCTGTAGTTACCATACTGAAATGAACCTTCACTTTCCCTGCAAGCAGATATAATCACCAACACCATATATCAAGTAAATTGTATGATTTCACAATTATGAGCACTAACATCAACAATTAGCCAAAGAAATTGATAAATTTTTGAGTTGACAGGGGCAAGGAGGAAACTGGTGGTAATCCTTGTTTAACCCTTAATATCCAATGGTTCTGCAGAAACTGAAAAGCAACATTCAGATTCCACTCAAATCCTTCCAAAAAGATGCTGCAATACATGGGCTGAGCTATATAAAAAATTAAAAAATAATATTGTTGTTTTTTTTTTTCCTTAACCAAGTAGAGAGGTACTCAAGTTTTACCTTTTCCATCTCGGTTACTTGGCAATAAATAGCCGAATAAAGTATTGAAAGGGACAATTATCTTTCTCCTTGGGCTCTAAAAAAATAAAATCACACCCCTTCTGTTGTTAAATAGAATCACACCCATAACTCACCAGGTCCCGTCCGAGTCAAGTTGGCTACTGAATCCTTCAAGTGCTTGGTCATACACCATTTTAGACATGATCAATGTAATTTACCACAGAGGAACATAATGTTTTAGATGATAAGGCACTTATAAGAACACCTAAGGAAAGAAACCGCAAAATTAATTTAAACAAGTTCTAAAAGCAAATTATATATGCATATGAGTCATTTTGACAATTCAACTCATATTATCCATATAAGTTGCCTCCTGTATATCAAATTCCAATCCTTCTTGGATTTATTGCAGCAATCAGGGCAACTAAGTATGCAACCAAGCCAAAAAATAAATAAAAATTCATAACGCCTAGTCCATAGTCCAAAGTCCAAACAACCACAAAAATGGGGGATAATGGGGCCTCATTTTCCATATAAAAAAATAACTTACCCGTTTCCAGAAAAATCAAAACGAAAGGCACTGATTCCTTCCTTCGTCAAAGCAGCGGCAAGGTTCACTCCGGTAATGGTTTCCTGGAGGTGGGAGCATTTTGGACTGTAAAACCATTCATGCCATGAACCCAAACTATTAACCAACTAAGCACACTGCACACCCATAACCTTTATATGAATAAGAGTGATAGATATTGCTAGATGAAATCAAAACAAGGTTTATGGTAGTTTCAATATTCATAGAAAAAGATAGAAAGGTAACGGAATGCCTAAGAATTCAAAATCGCAGAACAATATTGATAATGTCATGTTTCCTGTGTTAATGTCCAATGAAAGAAAATTGGATGAGATGGACGATGGATCGCATTCAACTACCTTTCCAGTAGTCTAAATTCTGCAATTCTAGCAAGCATTGAAAAGGCAATGGCCCATTTTCTAGTACAGTATTGTTGTAGGATGGTAGCATTCTCAGTTGTTTAGGGCTCTCTCTCTCTCTCTCTCTCTCTCTCTCTCTCTCTCTACAATTATTAGTGTTTTGATGACTGAGGCTTTTAAAAAAAAATCCCATGTAGAATTAGTGGCCTAGATTACAGAAATCTCTTATAGGAGGGTAAGATAGCATTCTGAGTAATAGGAATATTTTTGTCTTTTTTGTATAATTATATAGGTTTGATGGCCGAGAATAAAATGTCTCAAGTAGGAATTAGTATTTAGTAGCCTAGATTATTTTCAGGGCTTCTTTTGGCACACCAACGCACATTCACACACCACATGGGCACACAGCAGCTCTGATTGGATTTAGGCTTGCTTCAAGAAAGCCCACAGATAAGAGCATCTGCAAGGATTTCTTTCTAGGGACAACTGTGACTTTTAATGTGTTTTGTACTAGAGTCTCCTTTTAGCCATTCCTAAAGGTTGTGCTCTTGATTCGAAGTCTTCTTTTTTCCTAATAACAAAAAGATTCAATGAAATAATTAAAAAATCGTGAGAGGATATTCCAAAAGCCGCCAAAATCAAAGAGTAACAATCCAGGCAAGATAAATAAGGAAAAGAAGAGACCGCCATAAGAACAAAAAAAAAAAAAAAAAAAAACTAAGCTTAAAGGTCCCTAAATGGGAATCATTGTTGGGTCTTGTGAAGCCTAGATTTCTTAATGTCGCAACCTCAATAAACTCAAAAGAAGAGACCCGCGTAATCACAAAACTATGCTAAAAGATCCCTAAATTGTATTCAACTTGGGGTATTGTGAAGATTAGATTGCTTATCATTGAAACCTGGACAGCCTTCCTCAGTTTCAAGCTGCAGCACGTTCTAATCAATTTCTGAAGTGAAAGGTAGGTAGTTAGTCATTTGAACTGCCTACCTTAGAAGATTGAAATCCGTGGCAAAAAACTACTAGTTCTCTAGAACCAGTTTCATGTAAAATCCCCACAAGCTTTTCTCCATGGCTGTTCGATATTACGACTTTTTGTTGTTCACTACCTGCATACATAATGGATTTGACATTGTAGTTTACATAAAGGTCAAGAAGAAAAAATAAAGCATAAAGTATCTCCATCTCAAAACCACATCCAAAGCCTAAAGCATCATAAATTATGGAGAGGTTGATCCAAATGCCCATGCTTTTTTCTGTAATGTCATTAAACATTGAGAAGGCTGATTCTTCTTGTTTCCAATAGCTACTTTCGACAGCAATAAATCTTCAACGTTTTGGGTGTTTCTCATGAAATACTATAGCATGGGCTTTAGAAAATAGATGTGAGTTTTCCACAAGAATTCCTCACTTATCACTCTGTTCACCGCACGCATATGGGCCGCTAGGGAAACTTTCAAGGATAAGCTTGCAATTTGATCCTCCTCATAGCTGTAAAACCCAGATCGAGTAAAGATTTCTTGTGGTAAAATAAACCCTTCTCGAGTCACATCTAAGCAAGCTTTCCCCCTGAAATCGAAGCAAGCTTTGAGATTGGGGTTTGGTCAAAAAAGAAGAATCATTTGTGTTACTAACCGGAGCAGATGCCTTGCTGATTTGAGGAGGGTTGAGATTGAGCCATTGTCTTGAGAGTTGTACGGGGAGAGGAGCGCGCGAGGATAGGCGACGTGGATAAGAGCCTTGCAGAGGAGGAGGAGGAGGAGGATAGAGGCGAAGAAGTGCTCGCTCTGGTGGTTGGAAGCACTAATAAATGAGGAGGCACGAATCCTATTCGTAGTACACATGACATTTTTTATGCTCTCTCTCTCTCTTCTAGCATGGGCAGGGGCCGAATGGGTTGGATCCGTTTCTTTCCGGAGGAAGTTACAAGTTGTCCAATACACGAAAATAATCGCACCTATGATTTGGCCTTGAGTTGCAAGCTCTAGTGGAAAGTCCAAGCCTCTACCTGGGCCAGCCTCAAGTTGCGTTAGATCACATGAATATCTGATTTATATAATTCTGAGAACGTCCATATTTGATTTATATAAGCTGCAGTGGAAATTCCAAGCCTCGATCGGATGTCAAGAGTGACACTTTTAACTTGAGGACTTCCTCTCTTAAGCATAAGTCTGAAAGTGCGAACACCACTCAACCATAAGTGTGCTGTCATTTACATTTGTGTTGCCATTTATAATTATTATTTATAATATATTTATGAGGATTTTATGGGTAAAAGCCCCATGGACTCCATACCACTGATAAGGTTCCATAATCACTCTATAGACAGGAGAGGTACTCTTGGTGTGTTTTTTGTCTTTCTTTTTTTTTCTTTTTCTTTTTTTTTGCTCATTTAGCGATATGGTCAATATCGATCATTATATTTGTCGATATCGACCATTATGTGGTGGTTACTCTCGATTTGTAGAACTCAAATAGAAATTAGATTTTTCTCTTGATTGTTAGTGCTGCTCCAGAGCAGTAGATGTGGCCAGGATTGTGAGAGAGAGCATAAGATGGAAGAAGTGAGATGCGTAGGCAAAGACGTTGAAGAAGCAAGTGAGGCTGCAGAGGACGATGAAGGCACCGAACTAGAAGAAGATCCATCAAAAGGGGAAGAAGGAGGAGCAGGATACGAAGTAAAAGAGCTCACGAGGGATGGAGAAGTGGGCGATGAATATGAGAAAGTCATTCAATTTCTGACATTGGAGGATGTTGTTGAAGGTCCAGAGGGTTTTGGTTTCTTCGTCTGTGCATACTCAACGATGGTAGGAAAAAGTCGAATACGACACATTCGAGATTCAGTGAATCCAAACATGTAGAGGAGAGAAAAGGAAAAAAATAAAAAACTAGTAATTCGATTTGTCTAACACGACCTAAGGGGAGTGCGAGGAGGCGAAGACAGAAGATCTAAATGTGAACCTGCAGATTCGTTTTTTCTTTTTTCAGCGATATAGTTTATATCGACCATTCTATTGTGTTCAGCGAATAAGACAGTTACATGTTGAAGAAAACCTAACTAATAGAATAGTCGATATCGACCATATCGCTAAATGACCCAAAAAAAAAAAAAAAAAAAGGACAGAAACACACCAAGAGTGCCCCTCAACCTATATGGTGTTCCTGAGACCTCATCAATAGTATGGGTTCCTATAGGGCTGTTATCCGTAAAATCCTCTATATTTATTATAAACTTTTTATATCATTTGAAGTTGGTAACAATATTTTACATAACTAAACAGTTAATGAAATCTAATCAAACTAAAGCCGCCTCACTTATTTATATGCTGAAACCAAAAAAAGTACATGCATCTCCCTAATAGTGTGACTATTTATTAAAATAATTAAACAGTATCACCATCCCAGTGATAGAAACCAGCATAAATTATGGTTAATTTGAGAGTTGGAGGTCACTTCAGGCACCAAGGCTCAAGCTAAGTCTTTCATGGAAAGAAAACAAGGGCTCAAGCTAAGCCTAATTTCAACTGATCCTCAAAACTAAGGCTCCAGCCAATTTAAATTGGGTTTCATGCAAGTTTAGACATGAAGACTTGAATCTAGACTCAGTCCCAGCCCAAGTTAAATCTTTAAATTTTGTTTATCTGTGGATTTATTATTAAGCTAAAAGAATTAGTTACTAGTGCCAAAAAAAAAAAAAAAAGGACCACCTTCGATTGGTCGGAGCTCATTGCATGTAGAACTTGCCCCACGCGGGTCATGTTCGTGGGACCGGTCTACTCTCCAGTGGCACTTCTCCTGGTTGTTGAAGCTCTATTCATCGAGACCACAAATCTTTGCTCTCCCCATGTGGTGGTATAGGGTTATCTAACCACAAATCTTTGACCTTCTATCTAACTTCAAATCTCACCTAACTCTTTTTTTTTTGTTTTTTCCCCTCTTCTAAGCTTGTGAAGGAGGATTCATTGATTAGAAAGGAAAGAATACATCAAGACCAAAATACAGAAAATCCAAATTTCATCAGCATGTGCATCCTAACCATCTCCAAAGGTGGGACCCGTGAATTTTACCAGGCCCTGCGGTGACAATAGTAACATCCGAGGAGCACGGGAGAAAATCCTGCCCTAATCTATGACAATAGAACTTGGAATGACCCTTGAAGCTAGAAGAAGAAAACATCTTCAGATACGCCGTAGAATACTCGGGTTACGATACAAACACGACACACTTCGCAGCGCGGAGTCGGGGGGCATCGTCGAGGGCGTGAGAGCGTGACTCGGATTTCGTACCCGGGCTTTATCCAAAGCCGCCCATTCCGTAACACGAGGCACAGATGCCATTGTCAGGCAACACGAAAGTTCTATAAACAACGTACTTGTACTACATCGAAGATCTGAATAAACATTAGAAAAAACGAGTCAATTCTCGCAGTCCACTCATTATTATTTCATATTTACAGGCATTCATCTGATCATTAAAATGAAGAAGAAAATTGTTGTGCCTAAAGTCAATACAGTTGTGACAAGATTTTCATCATGATAATGCTTTGATAATTTACTTCCTCAATCAATGTTTCACTACTGCCATGGAGCTTAGATCACCCAACTATTTTGCTGATCCTTTAGTTAAATAGGAGATTAAGAGGATGTCTTTTTAGAAGCGTATTATTAGTGCTGTCAAAATGCCACACGACCTGTTGACACGACACAAACTCACACAATATTAATGCGTTCATGTCGTTAATGGGTCAAAGCCATTAACACGTTAAGTTAACGGGCCGTATACAAATTAAACTAGTAACCCACTTAATCCGGTAAAAAAATTTTAGTCTCAAAGTATAGCTAGAATTAATTTATATTCATAAAGAAGAAATTGAAATTTATTATTTTATAGTGGGGTTTTAGGTGGGATCTACTTAAAATCATCACTTATAGTTTCTTGTGGTTTATATAATTTTCTCCTTATATATTTGCGTATGGATTTTCTTTTAATTTTCAAAATGACTTAATTACTCAACGGGTTAACAGGTTGGGTTGTGTAAATCATTAGATTTACGGGGTCGTGTTTGGATTGGATTTTTGGACCCGTTAAGTTAATGAGTTGTATACGGGTTGAGGTAATTTTAATACGAATTCATTAACCCGTAACTCGAATTAGTTAACACGACACGGTTAACGGCCCTAGGTATTATCTTGTAGTTTGCTTTGCTGCTTTACAACACTCTCGTAACTGGTTTTTTTTATTTTTGTGTTTCTTCTTTCTTTTATATATATTTTTTATTATGTCTTCCATTTTGTTTTCTTTTTTCGTAACTTTTTTTTAATTAATTAAAAAGTTTCAGTTTCCATTTAAAGAAAAAGATAATGCTTTGATGATGATGACATGCATGTATGACATAACTCACTAATACTAGTTGGAATAAGGCTTGACTAGAGATGTTTTCCATTAGGATGTAAATAAATACTAAAATTTAGTGTCAAAAGTGTACTCAATCCCATGTTTGCCCATATAGCCATACAAATAATTAAATTCAGCCTCAACAAATTATGTCCTTTTGTGTTAAATATGCAGGCCAATCTATCTACTTGGACAATTAACATAAATAAGGTGTGTAACAAATGCCTCAAGCCCAGCTCATAAGCCTAAGACAAGAGAAATTCAGTCCTATTGTGCAAGGCTTAGCCCAAATCCAACTCCCCCATTCCCATAAACATCACTGACTTAGAGAAACATATCAATTTCCGAGCATGAAATTGAAGACCTCGCATAAGCCACTAAAGAAAGTCTTAACTTTTCCTTTTGGAATAAAGGATAGAGAAAGAGTGAGACCAATATGATGGTAATATGAGTAAGTCTCCATGCGCATCATTGTAAAAATGAAACACTGATTTCCGAGCGGACTGATTACAAAGTTGGTCTCCATTTTTAACCTGTAGAGCCGGACCCACACAAAAGAAGAAATTGTGACTCGTGAAAACACAAATGCATATAAAGCGAGCCACACACGCTTTCACTTTCTACCCTCAGATGTCAGATCCCCCTTTCGGCTCTCACTACGTCACTCCAATTCTCTCTCCCAACCACCATTGAATTCTCCCTCTCCCCCTGCGAGCATAAGCCCTCTCCATCACTCTCTCTCTCTCTCTCATCGAAGCTAGTAGTAATCTAAATTGTAAAGATGGCGGTGAGCAACACCATCACAGCAGTTTTGAATTTCGTGGCACTCATGTGCTCGATCCCCATCATCGTTGCAGGTGTGTGGCTCGCCTCCAAGCAAGACAATGAGTGCATCCGCCTCTTCCGGTGGCCCGTGGTCCTCGTCGGCGTCCTCATCCTCCTCGTCTCCCTCGCCGGGTTCGTCGGGGCGTTCTGGAACCGGCAGGGCCTGCTTGCCCTCTACCTCTTCGCCATGGCCGCCCTCATCGTACTCCTCCTCGCTCTCCTCATCTTCGCCTTCGTCGTCACCCGACCCGACGGATCCTACCCGGTCTACGGACGCGGGTACAAGGAGTACAGGTTCGACGGATTCTCCAACTGGCTCAAGACCTACGTCGGAAGCCCTGAGAACTGGGCCAAGATCCGGACCTGTCTCAGCGAGTCCGACGTTTGTACGAAGCTCGCGAGCAACTATCTCACTCCCGACCAGTTCTTCCAGGACGATATCTCTCCTCTTCAGGTCAGTATCAGAGAATCAGATTCCATTCAATTACCCATCGAATTCTAATACACTCTTCTTTCTTTCTTTTGGAGGATTAGGAATCGTGTTAGGTAAAAGTGGACGGTGGGAATTGCTAGATGGGTATCAGATACGGGGTAGTGATTTAATTCCACGGGATTTGTTTTCTGTGGTTGGATGAGAGGATTGATGTTTGTGTGATCTGGGGGACTACCGAAACGGATTCGGTGGTCAATTAGGTATGTGGATTGTGGGGTCCGCTTTTGTTTTTAAGGAAGGTAGACAGGATGGAGTGGTCTGGGACCTGTTTTGGCTTGGTATGGTGGGTGGTGATGGTTTGCTTTTTATCATGTAGAAATATAGAATAGAATATAAAGATCCACTCAATGACAGTGTTGTCCGTTGCCACTCGCCACTCAATTTGGTGTGAATCGCAGAGAGGAAAGGAGAATATTTGCTTTCTCTTTTCTGGTTTCTTCCTCTTTTTGAAGAAGATCGGTGGGACCCACGGAGGGTCCGATGGTGATGCATGGTTGTGTGTGGCCCATTAGAGAAAAATAGGCCCCACTTATTTGGCGGGGCGGTCTCCCAATTCACACCAAGAAATTTGGTGGGGGTGGATGTAGTTGGATAGAAATTGTAATTTTTTATTTTTTTAATCCAACCAAGTGCGCTAATATTAGGTTATAAATGGGTTCTGATTCTCCGATTACCTAAAGGTTTTGGTCCGTTACAAATCGGGCCTGGGTCCTTATTTAGGCTCTGATAAGTAAATGGGTTCAAGTCCACCTTAGTTCGGATCCGTGGACCCGAGACCCGACATATTACCTCAATTTTTGAAAATCTCTCATAGAAATCATGTTATTTTAACATTATTCTCTCCCCAGACGTGGACCCAGATCCAGACCCGTCCCATATATAGTTTTGGTTCCATTTCCGAAGCCAAGAGACAAGTTCCGAAACGGTTCTGAATCCAGATCCGGTTCCACCTTCCCCTTAACGGTTCCGGGTCCACCATGGACCCAGACCGGAACTGACTTGTTTACGACCCTAGCTGGGATCCAAATGAGAGCCCGCACACACGGGAAAACAACCCACTCACGTGGGAAAGGAGTCCACACAAGTGGGAAGAGAACCTCTCACATGCAAGAAAAGGTGGTGTACCCACGGTTTGAAATCCTGAGACAGTCGGGTGAGAAGTGCCACTTCTTACCACTCTGATAAGCCGCCGTTTTCAACGAGAAAAGTTTTAGAAAAAAGGACAATTGATTAAAAATTGAATATAAAAAGATTGGATTGCGGGCCACTCTATAATTTAATTTGTATACTACTTAGATGACTAGGATTATTATTATTGACCATAGTTTGATCATCGTTGTTGTTTTTTTTTTTTTTGAACGGTAGGCTGATCATCACCGTTGTTATTGTTTTTTAGAAATGATTGGAATATCGAGATACACTTAAAAGCTTTTGCAAATTTGGGATTGGATTTTGGATTTGATGATGATGATGATGATAGAGTGGGTTTTATAAAAGAGTATTAAAGAGACGTAGTAGAGTGAAAGGTTTGGAGATGTAGAAGGGATCATCCCTTTTCTGTGATTTAATTGATTGGAGTCATGGGTGGGAGGTCATTCGCTATCAGGAGGGGAGATTATTTGATGGGAACAAATAAATTTTGACCAGTAATCATTGAATTTCAATCTCCTTGATAGAAGGCATTGTTTTAAAGTTTAATGAATTCAGTCCATGTTAAACAAATGGGCTCAAAAACTCCTGCCTTAACGCATCTTTCAGTTGGTATATCACTTCAACTATTTGAATCACTCTTATGATAAAGTCATGTGGGGCGTTGAAAACACCATAAAATGGCTCATAATATTGTATTATTAGGAGAAAGGGACAGCCTCAAGATTAGGTCCTTAACGAAAACTCAAACCCGTAAAAAGTTTTTATCTGATGTAAATATGTAATGCCATGAAATGTAGTCGAATGTCAAAATAAAAACTCCCCTATGCCCATGGCTATGAAATTTTGATAGGGCTAGATTTCAATAGATGTCTGTGTCTAGTTCCTATATGATGCCATATCACCCATTTCTTGTCAGTGCAGAATCGGATTCCTGAAAGCATATGCACAAATCGTGTGCACACCTTATTGGCATGATAATCCTCATAACAATGGTGTGTACAAATTAGTTTGGTCGTTGAAAGTAAAGTCAAAATTATTAGGAAAGATAGCCTCAAAACTGATTGGTTTGACTAATCAAGTCTTTTTTTCTTTTTTTGGTATTACCTTATTTATTCTCTTATCCTATCCCAACCAGGGGCGGAATCAAAAAATTTGCTTTGGAAGAAAAAAAATTTCCTGGGGAGAGCCATATGTAAAAAAATCTTTAAAATTTCCCATTCCCCCTCCCATGATCCCAACCGTCCTAACTTATTAAGAGTGATCATCTGTCTTTATTCATGGTGAAATAAGCTCTACTCAAGAATTATCAAAGATGGGGTGAAGGATATGACTTGTGAAGTGGGGTGAAGTGATGGATATGATGTGGAAAGGTGAAGAAAAATAAAAATTCTCCTCAGCATTGAATGATTAGGATGCTGTCTGAGTAGTCATTTCTCATGTCGCTTTACCCAATTTCCATTAAAGGGTGTGTTATTTGATGGTCATTTCTGGATATTCACTTTTGATTCTTCATTTTTACTCACTTGTAGAAATGTAATCCTAAGTGTTCAATTACATGAAACAAACTAATACCACCCTGATCCAGTTAGGGCTCGAACCTAACTACTTAGGGCTTGTTTGGCATCTCTACTCTTTTTTTTATAGATCCATCTAAAATAGAGCTATTAAAAAAAGAGTCATAAAAAAAAGAGGCTAAAATTAAAAAAACGCATTTGATAACGCACGAATCTATTTTAAATACCTCGCCTCTATATTTTAAGACTCAAAAGCTCTATTTCTCATATGCCCATTTTTGGAGCATTTGGATTTTAGATGATTTGCCTCTAAATGTCTAAAGCGGATAGAGTTTAGAATCTTTTGCCAAACGCTCTAATTATTTAAACCTCTGTCCAATTTAGACATTTAGAGAAATAGAGGCATGAAATAGAGATGCCAAACATGGGCTTAGTCTCTGTGCTAAGAAGGTGGAGTGCTAATGATGATCGATAGTTTGTGTTGGACAAACTTAAGTAGGTGGTTCACACCAATCACCAGTTATGCACCTTACAACAATCTCAGTGATTCTATAGCCAAAGTGGCCGTGTGGATAAGTTGCAAAACATAACGGTTGAACTTTTCTTAACAAGGGGGCCATCTGGATGGACCATGATGTGACCAATTCATCAACCGCCATGTGACCCACCACTCGGATACTTTTGATCTTTCACTCCGATAAGACACCAATCTTTTCCATAATCACAATATGAGGTGTAGGTGTTTGTGGTGCTGGACTCAAACAATAATTGGAAAGGGGGAGTGTCTCAAAATCAAACCTGTGGAAAGGTATAGGTAGGTCGTTCATAGGAAAATTTATTCTCCCTGCTTTTCTATCCACTGGGAGCAGAAGGATGCATGATTATCACAAAGTATAGATTAAAAAAAAACAAAGAATTAGAAAGGTAACAAGAAGATCTTTGCCACCTTATTTTGTTCAGTATTTGTATGACTGACAAGTCTTGCTTTTTGTTAATGGTATTTGGTGGTGGTGGTGGTGGCAGTCTGGGTGTTGTAAACCTCCAACAGTGTGCGGGTATGGGTACGTGAACCCGACGGTATGGGTGAATCCGAGTAACCCAGGGGCTGACCCAGACTGCTCTTTGTGGAGCAATGACCCATCGCAGCTGTGCTATGGGTGTGCCTCCTGCAAGGCAGGGTTATTGGGAAATCTGAGGAAGGAATGGAGGAAGGCGAATGTCATCCTCATCATCGCCCTGGTGGTCCTCATCTGGGTCTACCTCATCGCCTGCAGCGCCTTCAAGAATGCCCAAACAGAAGACCTCTTTCGCCGTTACAAGCGTGGCTATGTCTAGTCCTCCCTGCTCGAGATGTATAAAATACATGGAGCCTTCCCTCCCTCTCCTGCTGCTGTTTGTTTGTAGATTGTTGCAGTTCTCTTCCTTTACTCCTGCCTTCTTACAGTGTACATGTTCCAATCTTGTTACTTGTAAGTTGTTGTCTTGTCTATGGTCTTGGTCCTCTTGGACCATGAAGTTATGTACTCTTCTTCTTCATATTAGGCAATGCCCATAAAAAAAAAATCTTCAACTGCGGGAACTTAAACTATATGAAATTTGAATCCCAAGGGGTAGTTCAGTTGGTCTAGAACCACGGTTTGCACCTGGAGGTTATAGGTTCGAAATTGCACTACCACATTGGGGCTATAAGGGAGTCTACCTAGCTTTTCTCTGAGCTCGGAGAGATTAGTCCGGCCCAAAGGGTTGAGAACCCTCAGATAGCCAAAAAAAAAACCTATATGAAATACAGTGTATAAATATATCCACTTATCTGGGCCATTTCCCTAGTGGACCCCATTCTCAATATGGTTTAAATGTCAGAGTAATCAAAGAACTCTGCATTTTTGTTTGGATGGACGTTCAAGATGGGTAAAAAAAGAGATCTGCATGCTAAAGATCCCCTATCATGTCTAGCTATTTCACCCTTAACTCTCGAGTGGGATGTCTGGAACTCCACAGTGGAGTCCATACAATGATAATCCGGACCGATCAAGATTATTTTTATCCCCTCCATCTAACACACTTAATAATTAATCAATAAGAGTTGATCCCATGTTAAGATTGAGCACATGATTATAGTACATTCGAAATGATTTTTCATGATAAACATTGAAAAGCAAAAAAAGGGGAAAATAGCAGGATAGGGTAGGGGGGGGGGGGGGGTTGTGTTTCAATTTGGAGGAAGAAGTAAAAGAGGAGAGGCAAGGTGAAGGTTTCAATTATTTACCCGTGAGTTTAATGGTTATGGTTTTCAATTTTAGAGGATATTTTGTAATATAGAGGGCCTGTTTTTTTAGCTCAATCTTGTATTTCTTGATTCATTGTAATGAGGTTTCTTCAAATAAGTGAGAATTGAAGAGTATAAGGAGGAGATGTAAATAGGACAAAATATTCTAAGATTTGATTTACTAGGTTGATGGTTGGATGATCAGTTACTATCAAAAGGGTTTTTATTGATGTCTCTTTGCAAATGTTCATTTGATAGTAGAACTTGCATCATGTTCCATAGGAATTCAATGTTCATTAAACAAACAGGCCCAAAATAAATGGTAATCATATTAAATTTTGTAACTTGGGCATATGCATGGGTGATCTCCCAAAAGACAATTAAGGGTTAAATAGGTGAAATGTATTCTCTCATGAGAACACTGTTCACTGAAATGTACATTGATATGGTTTAGCTACTTATATGTATGTAGAAATGCATTTTATATTTGTTTCAAGAAAAAAAAAAAAAGATAGAAAAGTTAAAGATGTCTGCATGCTTTTATCCCATACTGTAATTTGATGTTTTCCTTGTTTGGTGTTTTTGGTCATTTGATGACTGTAATGATCCATTTGAAGTTGAAGCCAGTGAAACCACAATTCATCTTAACTCTTCTTTCATCCCTGCATTTTACTTTTCCACTCTGACCTTTAAAAAGTATTGCTACAAGAAATAAATCATGCTATTAAATTAATTTTAACTTTAGTACTTATCTTGGTCTGGCTAACAAATGCCCATGCTAACAATGGTTAGATGTAATGAACAAAGATGATTATGTTATATTGGATAAAAAAATATATATGTTTTTAAAACTCAGACCAAACTGTATTCAAGCGGTGCTTTGATTATACAGGCCCAAATAAACTATTCATCATGTGAAAAACTGATTTGATTATGCAGCTGTGTTGAATTTGATCATCAAAATATCGTTTTCATTTGAAGACTTGACAACATCGTTTTCAGCAGGACCCAGTGCCACATCACTCTCTCCTATAATGGTCTAATAATTGTTGAGTTTGGGAACCTTTTGGTACCCACACAGAGGAAATGCATAGCTTATGTCGACACTTTCAGACACGTGTGGACAACCTATGAAAACGACCTGTTCGGTAATTGTTCAATTTCAATCAAAACAAATGTTTATGGGACACAAGATGACATCCATTTATCTCATGACACCAATAATGCAATGGCATGAAATGAATGTATGAATTCCATTAGTTTTGATAAAGTTTTATTTTTAGACTTCAGTATTCTCCATCTAGATTGGATCCTCGCTTGTTTGGGCTGGTAGTTGGTTAGGAGTCCGTATCTCTTGTTTCGTAGAAATAGGGAGATATTGTCCATCCAATTTTAAATCGTTAACTATGTAAAATCTCTTCCTTTCATTTTAAGAAAGCAATCGAGATTGTGCATTCGCTGGCATAAAATTTTTCACATTTAGCGATTTAGAATTGGACGAAATAGTATCTCCTTATTTCTAAGGAATAAAGATCCTAAGGGATCCAAACTCGTTAGGTTCGATGCCATTAGGGACAAAAAAAATTTTTGTTGGTTTGCTATTGTCAAGAAAAAAAATTGTGACGAACTTGCAGTGCAAGAGCATGGTAAGCTTCAATTTATTATACTTTAGTCTAGTTTGTCATAATGCAAGTTGTATATGATAAAGGCTAATTCCTCTGTTTGGGATACATAGGTTGCTTTTGGGCCACTGGGATTTTATTCTCCTTTCATGGGTTAGTGGCCTATTTCAAAAGAGAGGATGATGTGGAGGATGATTCTTTTCTACCATGCTTTCAATAAATAAATGAGGGAATATTTAATAGTAGAGAAGGAAGATCTAGTTTCTCCTCTTTTTCTTTAATGCTTTTTTTTCTTCTTTTGTGAAACAAAGGAATTAGTTGATTTGACTGAAGTTGAAATGCTCATTAGAGATTAGACAGTGTCTGATAAGAAATTCTGAGAAGGGAGATGCTCAAATTGGAGAATTGAGCAATCTCCCACTAGTGAAGAGGTAAAAGTTACTTTATTAAAGATAGAATTGCGTACTTGAGGTTAGAAAATGAATGATAAATGGATTCTCAAAATTGAGATGTTTGACATGGTAGGGAATTGAGAAGCACCAATGAGAAATAAGAATGCCCAAAAGATAATCAGTGGAATATCTAGGAGTTTTGAGATTCAAATGTTGATGTCTCCGCTTTGACAAATCATGCCACATGCACAGAGAGTCTCAAAATTTGTTAATGGAGGTGTTTGGTCAAAATTTTCAGGCTTACTGAAATTCTGAGAGGCTTACTATTTTATAATGGGGGTGTTTGGGCTCCATTTGGTATCTACACCATCACTGTAATATTGTGACCGTCCATCATATCTTTTTAAAAATGAATCAGGCAGATAATATAGGCAGGGACCAATGCACATAAGGGCGAGGAATTTTTTTGGAATTCAAGAAGGGGACAAGGTGTTTTAAACCTTTTCTATGGACAATTTTGTCTTTTAACTACTTTTGCCCTCCTCACTTTTTGGTATAATTAAGTAATAAAATCATAAGAATAGTTGGGGCAATATTTATTACAATTCGGGTTTAGGGCTTTTTTTGCCAGAAGATATGATGATTCTTCACTACCACTGTAATAAGAATTCATCATTAGAGATTTGTATAGTTGAGGACTTCACGTTAATGCTGGTGTGTATATATATATATATAACCGAGAGAAATTGAGTTTGTGAGTAAATCCACTTAAGTGGGGATCTTCAAATCTTATAGGGGTGGTCAGATATAAAAACCCTAACAAATGAAGATTTCCATCCGTCCGAATCCTTATGGTCACGTGTGGCAACCATTTAGGCAACAAATGAAGATTTTCAATTTTTCTAAAGTTGCAGTAAATTGAAAATCTTTTTTCCTAAAGATTTGGTTGCCAAATGTGACAGTAAATTGACTATAAGGATTCGGACGAATGGAAATCTTCATTTGATAGAATTTTCAGATCTGACCGTCCCTCGTAAGATTTGAAAATCCTCACTTAAGTGAATTTACACACCAAACCTTATTTTTTCTTAGCTATATTCATCAATTCACACCAATATTAATGTAAAATCCTCAACTATTCAAATCACCAGCGAGGAATCCTTATTCCAGTGGTAGTAAAGAATCATAAGATCTATTGATTCTTCGCCTGTTATCAAACACGCCCTATAAATTTACAATCCCCAAATATAAATGATAAATTAAAAATCTTTTTTCTTTTTTTTTTTTATTCTTTTGTAAGATTTAGTTACCAAACATTACATTGAGAAAAGATGGAGAGCTACGCTTCTATTTCACGCATGCTAAAGGAACTCATTCCAAGGGAAGGCTATATAGAAAACAACAATAAATTTAAATGATTTTTTCAGGTTTACAAAAAAATCATTACTTTCAAAGTCAACTCTTTAAACAACATCGTTTGATCTCTTAAAAGGTTTTGGCCCACCCAGTGTCCAGATTTGATCTCGTCTCAAATAAAAAAAGACATTTAAAATGTGGCCCAACTCTCCTCAAAAAGTTTAAAGCAAAGAGGATACGAGTCCCAATCCCCTAACAGTTTCCTTGTAATGGATGCCTGAAAGTCCACCGTGGGCGTGTGGGGCCTACATTATCATAATTAAGACCATTCATCTTTAATCCTATCCCCAGGTGTCATATCTTCAATTTAAAATGTCAGCCGAAAAATTAAAAATATGAAAAACTCATCCAACCCACACCATAGCACAGGTTCGGGCGTGGGCTACAATCGGAGAGGGTTCGGCTCCTATCTCTACTTGGAACTCGTAAGCTCGCAAGGAGGGTTCAGAGAATCCAAACATTGGAAAACTCGTGACTTGGACTTAAGTTCGTCAATTTCTAATATACCGACCGGAGAAGAGTCGACACAGGAGACATGTTTTTGAAAAGAATATTTTAAAAAAAGTAAATACTTATAAAGTTTAAATAAACATCTAATAATAATAATAATGATAATAAATTGAAATTAATAAGTTTATTTAATTTTTAAATTGCAAACCCCAAATATTTTACTCCGCAGAGTATAGCCAAAATATGACTCATGAAAAAGAAGTGAATTGGTGGGGGATCGTCCAAGGGGCCGAGTTTTCTAACCTTTATCCAAACCATTGATGTTCTGTTCTGTGGAAGAGCCATAAGTCCAGACCTTGTGGGTTGGAAGATCCTGATCACCCACAAGGAAAATTCTGGGTGCATGACCCAACAAAAGTGGGACCCATCAGATCGAAGCTCGTGGCCTAACTAACACCATTACAGCCCCACTCCCGGCAGCTCTTCTCTGCAAGAGACAAGTCCCATCCAAGTTTGTTTACACTTTTATACAAACAAACAAAATAACGATGCGATCAGTAGGAAACCCAATCACGGTCCACGTGGACCAATTTTTATTAGCTAAAATTACAATCTTGCCACTTTTTGGCAATTGGTTAATCATCCGTCCATCACCGTTCGATTGTAATCAGAAATCGAGTTTCAAAAGCCAGATTGACATCCACACATACCTGAGAAGCAGAACGCATGAAAATAAGATCATTAAAAACCGCTTCTCTGATTTGATTTTACAAGGAACTTATTTTCTCCTCCTTCCTCTTTTTACTCCCATCCAAACATCGGCAGTGAAAAACCCGGAAATCGCACCGAGGCGCCACCGCCCCAAACAGCATACTCGCAGCCATCTCCTGCCCCACCAGGGCCCCCTCCTTCTCCACCAGCGCCGCCGCCACGATCTCCTCGTACTCGCCGCCTCCTCCTGCCACGTACGCCACCAGCGCCGCCTGCACTGGCGGCAGGCTCGGGTTGTACGCCGCTGACTCCACGTACGATCCGGCGAAGATCCGCCCCTCCGAATCCATCACCGCCACCCCCGACGGGCACCCGCTGTACGGCGCGTGGGCCCCGTTCGCCGCCTTCAATGCCGCCCGCTTCAGCTCGCCCCATCGGTCGAGACCTCCATTAGAATAGCAGGTCGGATCTTGTAGATCAAGATCCGACCCGAAAACGAGCCCGTTGTGATGCGGCTCGAGGAGTAGCGGCACGTCCTTGTCGAGCAGATCGTCGGGGCCGAACCTCTGCGGGAGGAGCTGAGAGAGAGGGCGGAACACGATTTCGGATGATCCGTCGGCGATGAGGATCTTGATTTCCGGTGCCCCGCGGATCTCCTGCAGGAACTGGCGGCAGTGGCCGCAGGGTGCGGCGGAGACGGCGATGTACTCGATCCGCTCGGCGGAGTTCTGGGAAGCGCTGGTGGCGAGGAACTGCTCGGCGTGGACGGACTGATTGAGAGGTGCGCCAGGGAATTCGAGATTGACACCGATGAGGATCCGGCCGTCGGATGCTAATCCGACAGCTCCGACGCGGAAGTTGGAGATCGGAGGCCGTGCTTGCTTCTGAGCGGAATCGACGAGCGAAGCAAGAGTTTCGAGGATGGACGAGAACCTTAACTCGCGGGTCAGTGACTCGACCTCGGCCGGTTCGATCACGAATAGGTTTTTTCCAACTCGACGAGCCATATCAGTGGAGTTATATAAGAGAGAGAGAGAGAGAGAGAGAGAGAGAGAGAGAGAGAGAGCTGGCGAGATTGGGATTTCTCTAGAATTGGTTTTGGATTTTCCTGTTTTCTTGAGTTGTGGGGAAAATGAGATTTTTTGTGATGGTGTTTTGTGTTGTTGTTGTGAGGGAAGAAGAAGAAGAAGGAGAAGAAGCAGAAGAGAGTGCTTGGGATTTGGGATTCTCTCTTCCTTGCTATGTGGAATGGAGAGGGTTGAATGGTATTTATGTGGTTTTCTCTCTCTCTCTCTCTCTTTCTCTTTATTTCTTATTATATTACATGTGAGAAGTGGGGTCGGGTCGACCTTTTATAGTTGTTGGAATGGAATCAAATAAGAGTATCATTTGGGCATCATGTGTATGACTACTCTGGTAAAGAATGAGAAAAGACGTAAGGAAGATGGCCCACCTTCGATTGAATAAGAGCCGCCAGATCTCTTGCTTGTAGATAAAGAGGTGTTGAGACCTGAGAGTAAACAATGGCATCCTGAATTCATTAATTGAATAATAAAAAAATATTGATTTTAACATATCAAAGTTAAACATTTTTTGCCTTCACGTAGACTTTGAAGCACACACCATGCGTGCCCCTAACCAACTAGCCAATAGCCATGGACTAAAGGGAGGACCAAAAAAATCCAATCCAAAGAGATTGTCCTGGCCTTTGATTTAATAGGCTTAAAATTTAATGATATTTTAAATGTAATTTTCCTTGCGATTCAATTCGGTAGCGAGTGATGGTCCAATGAGTGCAAAAATTAGACTTAATGTTAAAACATGAGATGAAAAGAGTATCAAAGTTGGGCCCATGTGGGCCCCACTGTGCTGGATTGTGCTTGCAAATTGCACTTACAAGAACATTTTCCATTATCATGATCTAATTCCATATTAGGTAACAGTTGGATCAGGGTTAAATTGTCATTAGTGCAAAATAATGAAGATATGTGTCTTTGAGGGATTGGATTGAAATATAAATGGGTTTCTTTTTTCACTGTGTTTGTTCCAATTACAAACTAGTCATTAGATGGATTAGATTTCAGAGGTAGGCACTGTTGAAATATAAAAGGGACCCTTTTTTTTTTTTTTTTAACTGTGTTTGTAACTTTGTTCCAATGACAAACTAGTTATTAGTGGGATGATTGTGATTGGCAATACATTTTCCAATTGTGACGTTTATAGAGTCCATCTGTCCTTTGAAATCTGATATGAGATTCTAATTAATTTGCACAGCTCGGTTTAATGTGCCGTCTTTATTTTATTAAAGGGTAATGATCCCAAGGTGATGATGTACTTCACGCATCTACGAGATAAGCTCCGGGCCCTTTTTCATAATCGTCAAGGGAAATTCACACTAATTTAAATTCTGACCTTCAAATCAATAAAATCAGTTCAATGTCATCTTCAACAAAAAAAAGTTCAATGTCATCTACAAAGTAGGCACTGTATCTGATAATGGTGTGCATTGTGCATGACATCTGACTATAATCTTGCATGGCATCTGACTTTAATCTCTTTCTTTATATTTAGATGTGTACCATTTCAATCCTGATCGACCTTGAAATCAAGAAAATCACTTCAATATCATCGACAAAGTAGGCACTGTATCTGAGACGTTGTGCACGACATCTGACTTTGATCTTGCATGGCATCTGCCTTTAATCTTTTTCTTTATATTTGGATGCGTACGTGCTCTCCTTTCTTTCTCTTTCACTGACTCACACTTGTGTAGTGACCTTTTTTTTAGAAAAATGAAAAAGAAAGAAATATAAGAACTTTGCATATGCATGCCAACATGGTGTCTTTGTAGAGACTTTGTGAATTTTTTTTTAAACAAAAATCCACAATTCGAAGAATTCTTCTTATCATTCATTTAAGGGGTGCGAGCCCGTATAGATAGTTTGATTTTGAGGGCAAACCAATGATTTTCACGTGGATTTTGAGAGTCACCACAATTTTATAGGGATTTTTTAAAATGGACCAAAAAATTTCATAAATATTTTAGAAGCACACCACGGTTTGACGATGCGACTGCACCCACATGCTTATACCCGTGTCCCCCTCTACTTACGTCAAAATGGTGGGGTCGGACATTCATTTTTTCATTTTTATATTTTTGTGTAAAATGTGTGGTGGTGTCTTCTTCCTTCCTTCCTCTATCACCGCACCAAACCGAGTAATCATAAATTTCATAGATATTTACATCACAAACTATCAAAAGAGAAAGTGCATCATAAATTTTGCAAGCTGTGAGATCTCCCGTTGTTTTCATATGTGCCTCTGTTCCTAAGAATAGTATTTTGCAGTGATAACAATCAAAGGAAGGAATCATATATAAAGGACTTATCCAATCCCATGCCACTATCTTTCAAGCTCAAAATGGAAAGAATAGAATCGCACTAAAACCTTCAAAGAAAGGATTACGCATTGGGTGGAAGCCAGCAATGGTAACTGGGTTCTTTTTTACCACTACTTTGAATTAGGAAGGACGGGGAATTCGTGGATACAATTAAACGCTTTCCGATGCATGAATGGTTAAGTCTAATAAGTGGGATCCAATGCATTGGTAGCTGATGCGTTTGGTATCTGCAACGCCAAGCAATTGAAAAACAAACGTTTATAAAGTGTCGTGACACGGAACTACAAATTAAGATGGTGGGAACCACAAAGGTTAGACGAGGAATTCTGTGTACTTATTTTATATGGGTTTCATGGCTCTATTATTGATTCATTTCCACATCCACATGGCCTTTTCCAACAAGCAGCCAAACATCATGAACTCAAGTAGGTAAGATGGATGACCCTTATTTCATATGAAAGCATAGTTGAAAAGTGTTTATGGTCCCAACTGCAGTGTTGTGGGTTCCAGACAAGCAGCAGTAAACTTTTATAATGAAAAATAACATGACTCTATTGGGTGGTACACATTGCATGTTGAAGGAAGTCCCACTGCCGGCCATGAAATGAAAAAGTGGCTTGTGTACCAACTATGAAGCGTAAATGCGGCTGATGAAGAAGCTTTTAGCTAGTTTCAGATGAGATGTTGTCTTGTTATGATCATCTGAGTCCTCCGGAACTCGAACTCGCTGTGAATGTTTGGTTCAATGGATGACCCATAAAAGTTCATCATCTCTGATAAATACATTAGCAATCCCTAGGAGTCACATATGGCATAGAAATTTTTTATACAATCTACATCTCTTGACTAGCGGAGAACAATACGACATGAGTTTGATGTCAATTCAAACTTCAATGCTGCTAGAGTTTGATCCTAATAAGACCATCCACATTAAGAATTTCATTAGGAGATTATCTTAGCACCAAGCTAATAGCTTAATTTACCGTGGGCACGATTCTTACAGAACTGCGTGGAGAACACTAAAACTATATAGTGCATTTAATTTGTTTTATCTCATACGCGATGATCTAATATAATATTAAAATAAGGTGGTGTAATCATGATGATGGTGATGAGTAGTTTTTCCTGTAGTTGTTTGTGAATGTCCCATCCTTTTTTCTTAAGCATTTGATGGCACTGTAGCCTCACTATCCATGTGTATGATATGTTTTTCCATGGGGTGGGAAGAAAAAGAAAGACAGAGAGACAGAGACTGGTAAAGTAGTCTGTGGACTGTGAATGAAGGGATGGGAGGGAGGAAAAAAAAATTGAAGAAACAAATCTTGACCCCCGCCTTAATTTTGCTAGAAGGCGTAACAACTACTGATTAAAGTAAAAGTCCTACATCAGAAGACTAAAATACTACTACTAATTATAATGCTACTGCTAGGAAACTTCTGTTTCTATGGAGGTTTGCTGTCTTCCAACATTCGAAACTCCCTTTAAGAAAATCTAAAAAAAAATCGGTTTTCAAGATGCTATTTAGAACCTTACTAAAATTCAGAGAATTTATGTCCCCATAATTTATAACGGAAAATATTTAATTCACAACTAGTTCTTACCTATTATACGATAACTTTTTCACGGGGCCTAACTAGCAACCCATCAAAACCTAACAACCAATAGGGAACCCCCTGATAGCTAGTTATTAATCCCAAGGATTGACACACATTTGAATGGATTGAACCATTGGATCGAAGGTTGAATATTTTTTTGAATACGAAGCTCTTAAACTTGTGGGCCGTGGATGAAGGAGTTAGGGGCATAAGTTTGGGGTCAAACTTGATACCTGAGGTTGTCTTACATAGATCTTTCCATCCCTCCTGGTGTTATCCCCAAATGGGCCCCATAAAAAAGTTTTTATATAATATGTGAGAATTAGTTCTCACCTGAATATTAACTAATTTATAAATGCCCAAAGATAATGGAATTCTTAAACCCTCCTTTCTACTTGAGCTGTTGAGCATCTAGAAATTCCACAAAAAAACAAAGAGGTTGAAATTTCAAAATATGGGATTTGTAAGTGCCAAGTGGGACAAGCCATCACAGTCTGTCCAAAAATTAACCCCAACACCTCAATTTCTTGTAAAAAGAAAATCTAGTTTGTTGGAATCCAGATATTATTTCTTTGCTAGAATTCAAAGAATCCCTGTCCAAGGAATTTTTGAATTCCTAGTGGGGTTCTCATGGACTGAGCAGGTCCGACCCCAATTGAAAAATAGTGATGGAGAAATGCAATAGGGAATGAATTTAAACACTAGTCCTTTCACAGAGGTGATCGTAAACTCCAAGTGTAGAACCGTGATGTAGTAATAAACTGGTGAGACCAGGTCGATCCACATGGAGCAATGTAAATTAAGATTTCTTCTCAACTTGTACCTGTCTTAAATTAAAAATCTAATTTTAGCCTAACAAATTAGAAAATTACAACCATCATTCCTACTTTCCAAAAATTAAATTAATTACAAACCAATGAAAAGAAAACTTCCTAAATCTAAAAATCCTAAATTAAAAACTAAAATTGCTACAAAAGAACACACAAGTTAGAACATCAAGAATAAAAATTACCAAAAATAAAACTAAGACACTAAACTAGAAACAAAAGAAACCTAAGTTAAAAAGTTAGTAATGCAATGTATGCCATGAGATGCTGAAAAATTCTAAGTCTGAAAAACTAGCATGCAGGGCTGTTTTTATGGATGATTTCTCCTAATCTAATGCAACCTAAAACTGAGTTTAATGGCTGGAATTTAAACTACAATGATGCATGAATCAACTAAAAAAAATGGAAGTAAAAAAGGATTTAAAACAAAGAAGATATGAATGCGTAAACATGATCTAAAAAACTAAAACTGTGCAAATTTGCACACAGACAACCTAACATGCCATGTTTGAGCCATTGGTTCACTAATCTCCTGAAATCTTTTTGATCTAAGATTTTGGGACGCGATAGACCACATGCTAAACTTCAACCCCAAATTTCACATAAAAATACCATAATTTGACAAATCTACCCACTTTGAACTTTTCGCCAAAAACTGTTTCTGCAGTTTTGTTGAAATTGTGTAGAAAGTGTTATTTATATGTTGGATCCGAGATTTAGTACTATGTTTGGCCGAATTTCATCATTCAAATATTTTTTTTTCTGAACTAGATTCCTCGGCCACTTAAACATGTAAGAGAGTCCACCATATGCATATGCATGCAATGCTAACTAGTTCCAACCATAAACTATGCATAAAAATTCACATAAGCATATAAGAAGCATAAGAAGACAAGAAAACAAAAGGTGCTTGAATTTAAATGTGTAGTGTAAAAGAAAATAAATGTGTGGATTGCATAAAATTAAATGTGTGGAATTAACAAGAAATTAAATGTATAGATTTCTCAAACAAAAGTAAATGTGTGGGAATTGCAATAAATAAATGTGTGATAAGTGTGCTTTTTTTTTTTTTAATTCTCAAATTGGGTTCATAATTACTTATTTCATGCCCTTAGGATCTTGGGTTGTCAATCCAAGAACAACAACAAGGAAAACACAATTCAAACATTAATCACCTAAGAAAAAGAATAATAATAAAAAAAATCATACTTTCACTAATATGCAATGTTTTTACATAAAAGATAAAGAAATAAAATTCCAAAAAAACTACATACTAGAATGAAAGGTACCTCTCTAAGGAATTACACTAGTGAGGGGGTCTTTTCTTTGATGAGAGGAGAGGTATGCTTATGCCTTCAATATATAGATTTTTTTGCTCTCTTTCTTTCCTTATTTGCTCCAAGTTTGTAGCATGCAATCTTCTTTGTATGGCAAGTCCTTTCCTTGGCCAACAAGTTTTCAAAGAAATAGCAAGGTGAGTGAGAGATTTTTGGTGCTTTCCATGTGCAAAATTGCAATACCGAATAGAAATTATGGCACCAACTTTCAAAGGTCATATCTTCCTCGTTTTAGCTCCGACTGACACAATCTTGGGTTCTAAAGATATCTACTCGAAAAGATCTTTCCAATGGTGTGTGGATTGCACCAATCCGACGGTTGGACTAAGAGTTATGGCCAAATTAATCTTGCTGCCTCTGAAAAATCCGAAAATAATTGTACACATATGGAATGTTTGTGGTGCAATGGGGTGTGTGGGACCCATGTGGACATCCAAAGGGATCTTGGGATCTTTATTTCCTTGTTTCTTGACTCCCCTTCCATCTTTGGTTTGCTTTCAAGTTTCTTTGATTGACTAATCAACTATTTTAACACACTTTTCATTCTTGAATTTCTTTCTTGATTTTTGAGTTTTCAAACTTAGTAAGAATTAGATCTTACCAAATCTGAAGTTTCCTTTCTTGATCTTGAAATTACAAATGTAGCTTTCCATTGTTGACTTTTCAAACTTTCCAAAAATACCAAGATATGTGGGTCCACCTTGAAAGATGTCCTACCCTTGATCTCTCTCAAATTTCAACAATGTGGGTCCCATTCTTGATTTCTCCTACACAAATTAAAATAAATGGATTCAAGAATAATTCTATGTGAGGAATTTAAATGGACGATGAATGGGACCCTTCTTGATGCACTTAAAATAATTGATTTTCCAAAAATAAATCTCCAAAAATGGCAGGTTTCATGATTAGATGCAAAAATGCTGATTTTTGAGCAAATTATGCATGAATGCACTACAATGGATCAAAAATGCATAAAATCATGATATGACACTAAATGAGTCTTTCTAATATCAATAAGCCCTAAAATGGTTAAAAATGTGTATGAAAATTTGCACTTTTCAGAACTCATCAAGAGGCAAACAAGACCAAAACCAATAGAGCCACACTTGAGACTACGGAAATCTACTTTCTTTTTTAATTATATATATTAAACTTAGATTGGGCTCGAGCTTAACATTTTTAAGTGGGGTGGACTTGGGCCAGCCCTTATGACCCAATTCAGGCCTGGGTTGGGCTTGGGCCTGCAGAGTGGAAGCCAAGCTGGGCTAGATAGTCCTTAGCTTGGACCATCAGCACCCCTTATTTTAATACACATTGGAAATCATGGATGCTCCTTTGTACATGAGCATCCATAAATTCCATGAAAAAGTAAAGGGACTGTAATTTCAGAATAATTATAGTAGGGCATTTGAGATCTTTTAAGTGACTAAGATTCCAAATTCTAATGAAGAAACATGGCTTTTGCAAAATACTAGGGGACAAGTCATCATTATATCATGTCTAAAAGACCCTAACACCTCAAAATTCATGTCAGGAGTTCTAGCAAAGAATAGGCCCTCGGAAAATTCCTTTATAGGAATGGGGGATTTCTAAATTCCCAAATATAGTGGAATTCCTAAATAATTTTTTGTACTTGAGCATCCATAATTTCTAAAGAAAAAACAAATGGACTTGAATTACAAAATTTTAGCAGGCCAGGCCATTTAAGACATTTTTAGGCGACTGAGATTTATAAATTCTTTAAAGAAACAAGACATTTATAAATGCTACAACAAGCCATCACATCATGTCAAAGAAAAAAAAATACCAACACGAGAAACTCCGTGGCTGGCAACATTTGGAAAATTCATAAAATCTCTTGTCCGAAATTTTCGTTGATCCAACAAACAAAATTGCCCTTCTTGTAGTAATATCTCTTTAAATTTAGGGACATGCTTACAAAATTCATAACGACCAACGTTTAAATTGTATTAAAAAAAAAAAAAAAAAAACCACCTTGTCCAAATCCATTTAAGAACTGGGTTTGCATGCTAGGATGTGTTTCCGGTGCCGCGAGATGGAAGCGCATCTATTTTTAACTCCTGCTGAGTCGTGATTCATACTGTGATCAATCCACTCAGGAGAACTACGAGCCACAAGATGTACCGGGTGTGTTACAATTTTTCCGATTGAGGAACGTGTCAATGAAAGTTTTTTTTTTTGCAAATGAGTGAACAGAACAACACATAGTTTTAACAATAACATGTCATTTTATACTAATTGGTGCAAATAGATGATACTAATGCCTTAATTATTGTTGTTGTTGTTGTTATTATTATTATTATTATTAATTTGCATGTAGAGATGTGCTATCAAAATTTTTTTTTTTTTAAAGAAAAAGACGAGAATGACCCCTCAATGGACTAGATTTGGATGCTGTTCTAGGCTCTTACAATGGATGTGAGCCTGTTGGCTCTGTGCAATGTTCGTGTGTGCAGGGTCTGGCTTCATTCAACATTAATTTGCACAAATATGCATGCGTTTTGCAAATAGGTTTGACTTAAGTTCTAACATTTTTTCGCAAATGTTGGATTTAGGCTTGAGATTAGGCCCAATGTCTAAACATTTTTTTTTTTCTGTTATTGTGATTCAATACAGGGGTAGATAATGGTAGGATGAGCATTATTAAGTTTGAATGATAGCTAAATCATTTATGTAAACAGGGGCGTGACAGTTTGGATTAATAACGAAATATATAAATGACACCAAACCCAATTTTTAGGAGGATAGTTGCTATTGTCACATGCCTAGTTGCTAATTCTACATTCAAATTTTTTAAGACTAGTATACCCATTCGTGAAATGACCAAGTTGAACATCAATAATAATTTCATTGGTTATGCAATTTCTCTGTACATTGCTCAACAGCCATCAACATATATATATATATATATATATGTATCCAATGAAATTCAAATCCACCCAACACATACGTATCCAACCACTTTCCCATGAAATTCAATATAACAAAAAAGGGTGATCAAAATATACATCAATAAAATCCAATGTAAACAAATACATCCAACACACATCCGGGTTGTAAACAAAACCCATCACGTCTCTCCTTTAAACAAAAGAAAAAGGAAAACACATCATGTGGCGCTCCTATTGGTGTGGGAACGGGTGTATGTCCTCGCTTGAGTATGGGGCATGGGCTGCTAGACTTCTTCGAGAGAGGCGCTTCGAGTCAATCTATCCACCTGCACCTAGTCAATAACCAAGTATAGGTCATCTTTTAGAGAGGCTCATCAATTCGGTGTTCCCTGCATCATCGTCTTCAGCTCCGATGCCCCCTGCATCCTTGGGCTGACTATGCTCCTCCAAAACCTTAGCCTCCTCATGCTCCTACGCAACCTCGGGCTCCTCATGGTCCTCCACAACCTTAGGCCCACATCGTATAGTGCATCATTTCCTATTCAAAACTGTAAGCCAAATTCGTGAAGGTTCGGGCACGTCCATGGTTGATTGTAAAAATTAAGATATAAGTGTTAGCCAACCAAAAAGAAACGTGATGAAAAAAAAGGAAAAAAAAAAGAGGCATTGTTTGACCCTGACATGCCAAATAAAATAGATCGTTTGGCTAGATGCGTCCAAACAAATCCAATCTATTCGGACCTGAAAGTCCGAACAGAGACGAACAAAAAAAAAAAAGAGAAAAAAGAAAAAAACGTCGCCAACAAAGGATTGAACCTGAGGGAAATTCGTCTTCTGCCTGGCCCCTTCAGACATCTTAGGGGCAGCGTTACTCTCCAACATGCATCGAAAATCAAAATGAAAGGAGATGGAGAGATGAAAAGGGAGAGAAGAAGCACATTGCCAATGAGTGTGGGAAGGGAGGAGGGGGGATTGGAAGCGAGGAAGACGATCCCTGAATGAAGTTTGCAGGATTCTTTGGGGTCCCTTATCGAATTGGAATGCTCAAAGTAATGAAGAAACTGCAAAAGCATACAGCTCCAACCTGCAAAAGCCTTCTCGTTCTGATTTTCAATGGAGGGAGAGAAGGAGGGATGTGCATGGAGAAAGGAAAATGAGTGTTTTGGTAGATTGGAAAGAGAGGCATCTGCCTGGAGAAATTTCTCCACGTACCTTATAAATGTGTACAAAGAAGGGATGTGGGAGGAGCAACTACAGCTGTGGCCAGCTCTCTTTGGAGCTCCTCCGTCTCTACAAAACATTTATTTTTAAACGGTAAAGTCAACAATCCATGCGGACCATGCCACTAAGTGTTGGAAAAAGAAGATATTATTAATACGATCTGCCTTGGTTGCCGATACAACATGCTATTATTAACCGGCTACCCTGATTGGTCGAGCATGGGTCCTTACAACATGGTAATTTCCCATGTTTAAACACTTTGTGAGGCCCACTTTATGATTCATCTAAGTGGATCATAAAACAAAGGACCTCCTTCAGTTACCAATCCTAGGTTTGGCCCCATCCAAATGAATTGTACAATTAAATCGGCCTTGCACAGAGGCCGTTGAGATGATGACTCAAGACTCTTGCCAGGGGTTCGCGCCCTATCCCCCAGTGGGACTCAACAATGAAGTGTGCTCACAATAAGTAAGCTTTGGTGCTTGGCAAAGGAGGCTCCATCATTAACAGTACCTTTTTCCTGTAACTTTGTTTTTTTCTTGGTAAAAGAAAAGTCCCATTTTTCACTAACTATGTTGGGACAGTATTGACAGACCAGTCACTGAGACTATCTATTGAAGTATATCCTAAATAGTAAATGAGTACATCAAACAATTTTAGAAGTGTTTAGATTTCTTTTTTAATGAGTTTCACAAGTCTCTCATAATCTATGAAGATTTATGATACGTAACTAAATATTTTAAAACTTTTCATTAAGAGAGCATTAAATTGTCTGTATCATATACTTGAGACACACAAAAGTACAAAAAAAGATATGTAAGTTGAAATTTTGAATGTTTTTCACAAAAATCTATGAAGATTAATGATACGTAACCAAATATCTTAAAACTTTTCATTAATAGAGAGCATTGAATTGTCTGTATCATATATTTGAGACACACAAAAGTACCAGAAAAGATATGTAAGTTGAAATTTTGAATCTTTTTCACAAATTACTTCAATCTATAAAGGTTTGAGATAATAAGATTAAAAGTCTTACATTTTATTAGCTAAATAAATAAATTGAATAGGTTGGATTTCAGATTCAGGCTTATACCGATCAAAATAAAATAAAATAAAGACAATTGAGAAGACATTCCCTTGATTGGGATTGCAAAAAGCAAATGCAACCACTACCTAGAGCATATATCAATGTGGCCTAAATAATCGGGGTTTGGATCCCCTGACTGGGCTGCGTGGAACTCATCATGGGGTCACATATTGATCAATTGAACTGATAAAACTGGTTGCGATCTCCTCTAGTAGCATACTCTGGGCATGTTTATTTACTATAGTTTCCGGCAAGAATTTGGTGTGCCCACAATTCATGAAATGATGTGATACCTTGTCTCCTATAATTTACTAATGTCCTATTCCTTCATCACGAATTGTAGTAGAATTTATAGATTCTCTAGATCGGAATAGAATATATCAGAATTTAGAAAATCTATAGATAGGAATTTTTTGAATTTCAATACTAGTTTCATTGTTGGATTGAGTACATTTCAATACAAGTTCCTTTGTTGGATTGAGTACTTGATTGGTAATATAATTAATGTAACGGTGAATGATGATGCACTATATCGTTCTAACCACGTTATGAATCATCCGTTCAATCTCATGATCAAAGTAAAATTTGGCCGGAGGGGATGCCATTTAATTTTAACGGCTCGGATGGTGAGCAGGTGGGCACGCACAACACAACCCTCAGGAGAAGAAGCGTGCAATAAGCTTGTTCATCTTGTTACGCGCGCGGTTTATTAGAGCGGGAGGGAGCCCAAGTGGAGCGAGCACGAACGACTGCTAGTCTGAGTGGAAGTGGAAGTAGGTGAGTAGAGGATGGGTCAGAGAGAGAGAGGGAGAGATCTGGTGCTGGTGGAGTGAGATGATCGAGGGACGGAGACGAGGCAGTAGCAGAGACAAGTGGCTAATGGCGTGGAAGAGAAGCAGGAGTCTTTTCGTTCTTCTCCTCATCCTCATCTCTCTCGCTTCTTTCTTCCCTGCATTGGCACCACTTCCCACCCTTTCTTCTTCTTCTTCCACTTCATCTCGCCTTCATGATGATTCGCAGGTATGTTAGATTTCTTCCTTTTCCTCTCATCTTATTCTAAAACAGCATTTCGTCATTTATCTAAACCCTAAAAATTCACCCAACTTGGGAAATCTTCGATGGAGATTCACTTGCAGATCTCTGACTTTCCGTGTTTTTTTTTCTGCCACAAATCAATGAACGATCGAGAGTTTCAAGATTGTGTTTAAACGTTTGATATTTTCGATTTTGGCCGAATGGATATTGTTACCTCCAATTTCAATTTGAGTTTGTGAAGGGAAACCTTTAAATCTCTCCAGATGCATTAGTATATTTATGTATGCGTGCCTTTTTCCTTCTCAGTTCATTGTCGATTGTGGTTATTGCTGCTGATTTAGGTCTGAAACGTAAGAATTTATGTATATGGCTTTGATTATGATGGCCGAAAAATAGCATCATAAGAGGAATGAGTCAATGTTGTGTGCTAATTCTGGAAATTGTTTGAGATACCACCACACAGGAGGTATAAACATTACCAAATTCAACTTAACAAACACCATCTTGATTAATGGAAAGTCTTGATGCTGCACTCTTAAGTCTTAATCTTTCTTTCTGATTTTCATCAAAAGAATCCCATCTAGGGAGGTTTTCGCATAAAAAAATGAGCAACATTGGAGGAGCATAGCAATCATGTGTGCCAATATTGAAGATGGACACTGAAATAGATGTGTGCTCACAGGAATGCACTTTATATACCAATGCCTATTCAGTGAGAGTGTCACCTCGCTTTAAATCTTCAACCAATCACCAGAAGCATGATCATTGTCAATCGTCCAAAAGCGTTATCATTGTCAATGTGTTTAGTACACTTACATTCCTTCTCTCCGTGTTGGTTAAGGGTGGCATTGGGCTTTGATTTGGCTGGATTATAGAAGGATTGTGCATAAGTTTGTGCATGAATTGGACCAACATGAGCTTCTAAGTAGGACTATTTAGTAAACAGGCTGGACTCCACACTAACTTTCGTCTTGATAGGAACCCCATTTGTCTATAGCAACCTAGAAATTTGAAGGAAATTGTTTTTTTTGAATGGTAAATTTGAAGGAAATTATCGAAGTAAAGGTAGAATGTGCAGTGTAAGTTCAGTGATTGTGAAAGCAGTAAGGTATTCCAATAAAAACTGAAAACCACTTATTGCCACACTATAATGGATTCCAATATTTAGGTGCAACTGTAGAACAAAATGAAGGGCTTCTAGGTGAAGAATGTCACAAGTAGGATAGATGCAGCATGGGAAAAAGTTGGGACAAAACTATACATGAAAAGAAACAACCCTTGTATGAATGTGTGTACTGTGACTACTGTCACAAGGAATTAGTAGAAGAGAGAGAGAGACAATGAAGACCTGGATGTAGTAAATTTTTTATTTATTTTTATTGTTGCTCTGGTAACTACTCACCCACCCACCCCAGCCCCTCACCATATGTGCTATAGCCGGGAATTGATCCCTAGCTGTTTCTTTGGAAGGGAGGTGCCCCACGCTAGTCAAAAGTAACATTTTAGATTATGGAGTGATAGACATAGCCTTAAATTCTGATTAGTGGAAATGTAGAACTCATGAAGCCACTCTGAAAATATATGATAGTGCTGTGATTATGATGGTTACATGCTAGTTGGAATAACATCATCTAACAAAAGGTTGACCCATAATTCCATTTTAGCAGAGAGAGAGAGAGAGAGAGGAGATTGACTCAAAGTTTTTCCTTCTTCCCATTCCACCGGACATTTGCAATCTGATGCCTTGGCTTAATGTTCTTCCTACCCCTTCTGGGGTGTAACTGAGTTTAAAATTCTGACCCTGCTTTAACTAGTAGATGTTGCCACTACTTACAATTGAAATTGTGGCTACATGACAATTGCTCTAATATTCTCGACATTTGGGCACATGAGGAAAGCTGGTTTTCCTATTATAGAAAGTTTTAACTATCGTTTGACTAATATTGTTGCCGCACTATTATTATATATGAAAGCCAATGATTATGATCTCCTTGATTTTAGTTTTGACAATCTCAATTTTAATTTATAAGAAAAATATATATTATATATTAGGATTTGAACAGACAGCCTAACATTTCTTTAAATTTAAAAAAAAATTCCTTGTAGACTATTAGAGCGGATAAGATTTGTACATCAAAACTCATTAAAAGAAAATATTGAAAGTAGCTGTAGATGGGGCGACTGGTCTTGGACACATGGGATATAAAATATCCAATTTATTTTACTATTAATTCAAGTTACCATTTTTTAGTTTCTATATATATCTGTACACTAGTCTTGTTATTACTATTATTTTTCCATTTCATGTTCAAAATACAAAGGCTGTTGACATGGTGCGTATGTTTGCTTTTGTAAATAATATTTAATTTCAATCATAATGTGTCAGTGAAGAAAAGTTTGATCTTATTAGGTTAGCACTCGAACGTTCAAGATTTCCAGCGACATGTTTTGGAAAGACAATCTTCCCTTTCAGATTATTGGTGGTGACCTGCACTATTTTCGAGTTCTTCCTCAGGTAGTCTCTTCAGTTATTGTACACAACCCAAGTCCCTATTAGGTAGATGCCTTACCACTTGGGCTACAAGCCGATTGGCATATTGCACAAGATATTATTTGATACTTGTAAATTTCTGAGCAGTTGTTCGCTAAAAATGACATCCAGTGATTCCTCTTTTTGGATTGGAGATTATTAACTTGATTGACTATTATTACCATGTTCTTTTCATTTTCATCTGCTGTTTTTTTATCAAATAAAAAAGTTTCTTTTCTTTTTTTTTTTTGTAAAATTGCTTATTTCCTTTTTTGATGGATAAAATCATCCTTTTTTTTTGTTGCTTTCATGAACCATGGCTGCCTTTAGTGTGGGTAGGTTCATAGGATTCTATTTTCCTTTTTGACACTTTTTTCATTTCAAAATGGCATACTACTGCCCATTTGGTGGGCCTTACTATTGGAGGGCTTTTGTGCTGGTGGCATTCCATTTACTCGTCCACTTGAAGGTTACAGATCAATTTTTTTCCCCTTGATCAGTAAGGCTACATGTCAGATAGCTACAATGTTGTCGAGAGTTTCAATATTGTGTTTTCGCGAATTTAAAGTGGTTGTGTTTGCAATTGGCCTGGCTGTTTAACTAAATGGTTTCACGTCCACTTGTAGTATTCCCATCTTAATCTGGTCAACTTCTTTAAAGAACCCCAGTTTTATTTGTTTCTCATTACCAAGTATCGGTACTCTTCATCAGCCGTATTTTTTGATTATATCCGTTCCCTTTAATTACATTATGCCCGTAGTAGGACTGGTTTTTATAAATATTATACGCTAGTGGATTAGTCTCCATATTTTGATGTTCTCTTAAGATCAGTATCATTGGCAGCTCAAATTATAAACTTGTTCACTTTTTTGATGCATGTAGTACTGGGAGGATAGGCTTTTGAGAGCCAAGGCTTTGGGTTTGAATACTATTCAAACGTATGTTCCATGGAATTTGCATGAACCGCAACCTGGCAAATGGACATTTAAGGGTATGGCAGATATTGAATCATTTCTCAAGCTTGCTCAGAAGTTGGGATTTCTTGTTATGCTTCGTCCTGGGCCATATATATGTGCAGGTTAGCATATAGCATCCTGTGTTGGAATTGGTACTTCAATGTTATGTGATATTTGTGACTAGAGCCCATGGCATAGTGGCAGGTACTCACTATTGAAACCTTGAGGTTGGGTTTGAGCCATCTCATCGATCCCAAAAAAAGAAAAAAAAAATGTTTGATATTCATGGTGTGTCTACTTTACCAATGCTTTATGATTTATTTTCTTTCAACCCTGACACATGCTCCACCATTATCAGTGCATCAGCACAAAAAATGTAAAAATGTCTGCTCACTTCCCTCATTTGCAGTTCTCTGCACAGTTTAATCCATTCACATATTAAGCATCCACTGGTTTGCTTTGTCTGAGAACAATTGTTCAGCAATAAATTTTGTATCGAACTTTATCAACCGCTGTTTAGACCAGAGGATTTTTTAGAAGCCGGATTCCCACTAGCTGGCTAGTTTGATTTTGCATTCAAAGGTGATGAAAGTTATCGCAACATATCTCTATTTTGATTGGGTTGCCTGCATTCCATGTTTAATAAGTAGTTCTTGCTCTGTTAATGGATACATTTTAATGTTCCCAACACATTTTCTTCTATGGATCTGCTTTTTGATATCACAGGTCAGTCGGTGCTGTCTCATTACCAAGCAGTGGAGTCATTGTCTGGTGGTCGTTGTTTTTGTTGTGATTCTTCTTCTTCTTCTTGAGGAAGATGTTTTTTATGTACCATTCAAAAAAAAAAAAAAGTTTTCTATGTGCTTATTTCTCACTTGATTATGGGGCTTCTTCCAGCGTTACTGAGTCCATTGCCTGTATTATTATTGATAAATGCCTATTGTACTGGGATTCTAAAGGCATGAATGGGAACTAGTTGCTTGTTTGATTAGTCAAACTCCATGGGAATAATAATTAGTGAGGCATAATGGAGAACTGTAATACATGATTATTTAAGTACGATTATTCTAGTAATTTGATCCAATAATTGATAATGGTTTGATAGTAGTCAAATTGGGGTGGGTGCCAATTTACCAAAGTGTTGGTCTTTGTGAGGATTTGGATCAATCATAGGTGGGCCTCAATGCATAGTTAGCAATTGTGAGATCCTTAAGCAGTTAAGCTTTTAGACCCTTAAATCATGATCAGGACAATTTGATGGAACTAGTTTTTTGCCTAATCCTAATCCATGATGAGACATGTCCATCCCCTTTTTCCCACATCCACACCCCCCAATTGTCTATTTTGGCATGCATCAACGTGGGATCTGCAAAGTAGGAAATCTTATATCAACCGATTGATGTTATTTTTGGGACCCATGGTCCATTGATTGAAATTGTTCAAGGGATGTGTTCCACTTTGATAGTTCATGCCAATGTATGTGACGGAATCACTTAAACTTAATGGTTTTAAGAATTTATGATGAAACTGTGACACAGGATGAATCTGACTTGGGGGACTGATAAAATCCTTTATCACGTTCCCTAATTAAAAAAAATTCTAGGATCTTCTAATATTTTGGATTTTTTGTTCTGACTTTTTGGGGACAAATGAAAATTGACGTTGCAACAGGCTTGCGGCAGCCATAAACATATCAATTTTAATGTGTTGGTAGCAATGTCCACCATGATCACTATTTTCAACCATGATGGTACTGTGTTATTTTCTATTTTGACCATCATCTTTAGTACTCTCCAGTCCACTTACCTTGAACTCCATATAGTTTCTCTTTGTTTTTCTGTCTTTCAAGTTTCAACCCATCCCACTGGTATTGGATACCTTTTTCCATAGTTCTAGCTAGTCACTAACCTTTATTGTTCCCTTGAGCAATGCGTACATCATCTGCAGACAACAATACAACATACACCTCGAGACTTCATCTTGAATATCTGATGTTAAATTGTCCATGATCAAGGGAAATAGATAGGGACTCAATGCGGACCCTTGGTATCCATTTTAACTGGGTACTCCATTGTCGCCTTACAGTTCTCATACTTAAAATGCTCCTTCTTATATTTATTGTATAATCTGATATATCCATTAGGGATGCCTTTTCCTTTAATGTTCGCAAAATTAAATGTCTTGGCCCCGTATCATAAGCCTTCTAAGTCAATGACACCCGTATTTATGTTTTTTCCTCCTCTCTAATTTTTTCCATGAATTGCCATGATAAGAAAAAATGACCTCTGTAGAAGATCTATTTGGCATAAATTCAAACTGATTTCTGAAGTATCTGACTCTTATTGTAGGCGTTTGCTCTATTATTCCCTTTTTTGGTTTTGAGCAGTATGGTATTTGCATTGTATAAATGGAAATTACAGCAGTTCGAACAAGAGTTATATTTCATTGGAGAACAACGAAAGCTAAAAGAACAGGAAATTGCAAAGGCGGGCCACAATACATAAAATTGCTATCACCTCCTGATTTAGCCAAGGGTTTATCAGCAAATGCTCTATTAGTCTTTTTCAAGGTTTTATTGTATAACTTGTACATTTGATAGCTTGGTAGTTTGTGTAGTTCTGAATGCCATATTTATTCTTGCAGAAAGGATGAATTCAGGACAGTAACTCCTAATTAATTTGTCTAATTATCTGTAGTAGACTGTACAAACACATTCTTGGAATGGTGATGAAAGACTGTGTTTTGGTTGAGCAATGTTGCACTCTGTATATTATTTTTATGATTGGTCATTCTGTGCATTATTTCTCCTTGATTTAATGGTCTAGTCACATTTTTTGTTATTAATATTGTTGTTGTTGTTATTTGATTATTATTATTTTTGGGAAGGTAAAAAATTAATTCAGATTTTTTTTTCTTGGGCAGAATGGGATTTGGGAGGTTTCCCTGCTTGGTTACTTGCTATAGAACCGGCTCTTAGACTGAGATCATCGGATCCTGCTTTCCTTGCCTTGGTATAGTTTCTATTAACTTTTTATTAGTAATTTAGGAAGTTGTAAACATGAGAATTGAGTTTTTTTATTTTTTTATTTTTTTATTGTAACAATCTACTTCTTGCTCGTGTCGGAAAGAGTTCTGTTATGTGAAAACTTGTGGTCAATGCCTTTGACTAGTGTGCTTGCCTACTAGTTAAAGGAATAATTATTCAACGACTTCTTTTCTTATATTCACATGTTTTATGAAATTATGTGGTTAGGCATTCGAACTGTTAGCCCTTGATTGGATGGGTGTTGCTTGTTCAATTCATAGATCCATCTCATTGAATGCATTTTGGGTTTGATTGGGCTTACATAGGCCCTACAATTCAATCATCACTATGACATGGTTGTGCTCTTTAAACCAGATCTTTTATTTCTTTCTGTATATTTGTGAGCTGAGAACTACAAGTATAGTTCATAGCGGTTCTGTTGAGCTTATATGTAGAAACGGGGCCTCTTAGATATAACCTTCGAAACAGTCATGAAGTTCATTTCTTTCTTTCTTCATCTTTTGCATTTTTAATTTACAGCCTGGTATCAGTACATTTATTTCTTGAAGCCTTTGGTGGGACCCAAGCTAATGTTAGTAGGCGTATGATTGATGTTAGCAACCATACAACCAGGTGGGAATTTTTTTTTTTTTTTGGATGCCATCCTATTGTTGGAAAGTGCCAGCAAATCCACTCAACAGTTCTGCAAGAAAACTAAGCAGCTTTCGGCCCATTTGGATCACCACATAATTAGAAGGAAACAATCACCAGAATGTTATTACAGTGCAGATGTGGACTGAAGAAGCAAGAAATTTAATAAATTCCAACTTTTCAAACCCTAAAGGCTTTTTTTTCTTCCAAAAACAAGGAAGTCGACAATCTGATTGGAATGGAAGTCCTTTTCATTCCATGTAAGTGGAAGTTTTTTTTTTTTTTTTTAAATTTAATTATAATAAAAAAAACCCTAGACGACTAAACTTACAAGAGTTTGTATCTGACTCAAATTATTTAACTTAAAGAATCCTAATGCAACTTATGTTAAAAAAGAAAGAAAGAATTAAAGGAAATGATTCCTAACGTAAATCTGTCTCTAAACAGAACTCTGTGCAGGAAAAGGACAGTGGCTGTGGGTTTGTCCTGAATCAGTTCAGGGCCCAGTTTGGACCTGGACTGGTTGGCCTGCTATCGGGTTGGTGTTAAACCCATTATGGCTTGCTGGGCCCAATTTAGGCCTGGAGTGGTGCTAGAACTAGATCAGGTCTGTTCTTCAACCTGCCCCTAGCATCAAATATTTTTTTAGGAATTTTTGAGAACACATTGGCTGAAAGATTTTGACCAAAAGGTTTTCGCGAGGGATTTTTTTTTTCCACTTTGAGGTGCATTTTTAAATTTGTTTTTATCAAAGTTGAGAAACATCTTCAGAGTGTGTTTACTAGAATTATGTGGGATTCAATGGGTTTTTGCTAATGGTTCAGAAATTTGATAGTTCCCCATCCTTGTGTGATGGCCCAGTAATTGGGGCCCTCTTTGATTATTTGGCGAAGATTTTCTAGCACTATAACCTTTTATTTTGTTGTCCGTTGATCTTCATACCATCCCTTAGCATTGATTTTGAATGATAGGTGTGATTGACTGATTTTAGGTTAACTTCCTTTTGATTTGTAAAAAACTTAAAAACATTCCATTCACCAAAAAAAAAAAAAAAAAGAAAAGAAAAACCTTAAATGCATTGTTTCTTTTGGTTTGGAATATTGTTCATGGCATATTGATTGGTTGGTTGCTTGTTTTATTGGCTGCTTTGTGATATATCTTTGTTTCTCCTTGTATAAACTGGCCAGCGTGACTCAAAATTGTGTGAGGGATGGAAAGTCCTGAAACCTCATCATACACAATGAGTGGCTTGAGGGGATTATCTCACTTCAATTGTACTGGATATCCCGGGTTTCCGAATTACTAGTCTAAAGTTAGGTGGTCTGAACTATTATGTGACCTTAATTTGTCTTACTTTTACCTCAGAGTATCATGCTGCATGTGATAATATCATAATACAAAAAGAATTAGCACGACCCTAATCTCTTCTTCTTTCATATTATCACTTATGTTTTCTCTTTTTATTCCTTCTCTCCTTTTTTCTCTAGATTGTGACCCTAGATAATTCCTAAATTTACTTATTGGGCCACTTGTATTATATTAGAGTTGGGTATGGTCATATGCACGAGTTATTTCCATGATCATCCATGGGGGTAGGGTGAGTTCTATAGTCATGAGTAGTCATCTATATGATGAAAGAACTATGGATGTCTATATTTCACAAATTCTTTGAAACGAGTACAAGCTTGTATTGGGACATGTGAGATCCTTCATGAAACATTTGGAGCATAATATTTGTAGAACTAGAGATGTTTCAATACTAATAGATGCTGTCCTCTTGCTTAGCCTGCAATATCTATTGTAACCAATCTACTTATAGTGTAATTTGTTGTCGAGTCCCACATCCCACATCACCTAAGTCCTAAGTTGGACAGGGCTTCATATACCTGTTTGAGCCTTCCACCTATCAGCTTAAGATTTTGGATTGGTACATGGTATCAGAGCGGGTTCCGATCCCATCGTTCTTATATAGCACACGTGGCTCCTGCCGTTCTTATGTAGCCCAAGTGGTAGGCCCGTCCATGAAATCTGTTGGGCCTACACGTGAGGGGGAGTGTTGTCAAGTCCCACATCGCACATTGCCCAAGTCCAAAGTTGTACAAGGCTTCATATACCAGTTTGAGCCTTCCACCTATCAGCTTAAGATTTTGGGTTGGTACATGGCTTCTTACATAATTTTCTAGTCACTAACGTAGGATGGCTATTGTAGCAACAATTATGGCTGTAGTGGATTAGCATAGGAGTCAATGATTTGGAAGGAAGAAATGGCCATGGACCTTGGAGTCGTTTTTTCAAGCAGCAGCTTTTCTGCCTGTCCATGTATCATGTATATCATCATGATTTGGAAGGAAGAAATGGCCATGGACCCCGGGAAGATACTAGGATTTGGAAGGCCTCAAGAAATGGGGTTTTCTCTGTTTCCTCTTTTTTCTCGACTCTATCTGCAAGGGAGGGGAGCAAATGCGGATTGTTGGCAAGCCTATGGAGGTTCAAGGCCCCACCTAGGGTTGTGACTTGGATGGATTGCCCTCTAGAGAAGAATTTTAACTTAGATAATCTCAGGAAAAGGGGAAAAATAGTGGTAAACGCTTGTCCAATGTGTTTGGAAGGCGGGGAAAATGTAGATCATCTTCTCCTTAGATGTAGATGTGCTGTGAAAATTTGGAACACTGTCGTCAGCTGGTTCGATGGAAAGTGGGTGTTGCCGAGGTCAATTCAACACCATTTTGAGGCATGGAAAACTCCAATCAGGTCTCCGAAAGGAATGGAATTTTGGAAGTTGTCATTCCTTTCAGTTATTTGACATATCTGGAAGGAGAGGAACACTAGGTGCTTTGAAGGGACAAAAACTAAAGATGAGATTTTATGCGACATGATAAAATTCTCTATCGCTGAGTGGGTGAAGATCAATCCTATCTTCAAGGACTCCCCTTGTGACCAAATCATGTATAACTGGAAGGAAATTGCTTTCACTTAATCTAGAATTCATGGTGTGTCAAGGAGTTTTCGCTTTCCTTTCTGTCCTTTTGGCTCTCGGGCATTTTGTTGTTTCTTGGGGTTATGCCTTTTGTGTTTTCTGTGTGTTTTAGGGTCAGTATAAGTTTCTTGTACTGACTTGTTTTATTTTAATGAAAGTTATCATTATAAAAAATATTTTTTAGTTATGAACTATTTATAATGCAGATCGACCTCTAGCTACATGTGTAGGGCCCAAGTAGATTTATGAGTTTTTCTATTTATTTAATTGTTATTAGTTAGTAGTTTTATTTGATGAGTTGTATTTAGGATTAGGTTTCCTATTTATTTGGTTTTCTATTTAATTAGGTTTCTTAGGGCTTGAGTCATGTTTTCCTATTTATATGGCATTGTTGGGAATTATTTCTCAGAGTTGATTAATGAAATTGGATTTTCCCATTGAGGTGCGTCCTCGTTTATCGTCTTTGCGGAGACTTATTGTGTCTTCGGACATGTGCTTCGGCACCCATTCATTGTGCTTTGAGCACTTCCCACAAGTCCTAACCCTAGGGCCTGCATCAATTGGTATCAGAGCGAAGATCCAGTCGCTCCGATCCATTTCTGGTCACGGATCATAGCCTATCCATCCATATCTATCCCGGCCATCACCATCACCCTCTCATCCCACCTCACATAATCCATCCGTCCCCTTTTCACGAAAAAGCCCCCGCATCCCCTACCGAACCCAAACGGCCAGCCCTCCTCTGTTCTCCAAAACCCTTGCCACAGCCCGAAACCACATTGAACCCATTACATTCCACTAAATCCCCCTTTCCAAATACCCCAAAATCCATTCTCATCCAAGCCAAACCGCCTGCTGCCAAACTTTTTCACCGGAATCCAAATCAAACCCTAACAACAAATTTGAACACACAATTTACTTTATTTTTAATATACTGCTGAGTCTGCCAATTGAGGCTTGCTGAATTTGAAATACGAGTGTCATTCTGACATTCATATTTGCTGTCATCTTAGTTGGATATCAGTCATTAAGTCTGCTAACATTTATATTAAAACAAATCATTTGGATATTTGGATCCATGTTATGGTTTTTGTATTTACTTTTTCAAGCAGCAGCTTTTCTCCCTGTCCATGTTACATTGACAGTTGACAATATTTATGCTGTCCAGGTTGAAAGATGGTGGGGTATTCTACTTCCTAAGATGACTCCTTTTCTATATGATAATGGAGGTCCCATTATCATGGTTCAGGTTGGTGGACACGCTCTTGCTTGTCCCTTGAATTCGGTTAAACTTTTTAGCTTGAATCTTGAAGTATGGATCTATCTCTGCTTTGTAATTACGAAAGAAATGTTCCACCTTCTAATTTCTTTATCTAGCTTTCAATGCCATTCATAATCGGAGTTTTACTGGACAGATTGAAAATGAATATGGTTCATATGGAGATGACAAGAATTATCTTCGACACCTTGTCATGTTGGCAAGACGATACCTTGGAGAGGATATAATCTTGTGAGTGATGTATCTCCATGCATTTTTCTTTTTCTTTCTTTCTTTTCTTTTTAATATTTTATTTCCTCTTTAGGGAACGTGATTTGAACAACCCACAACCTCAAGGTTGCAATAGTGAGCGCCTTTTGCTGAATGCGTTTTCCATTCATGTTTCCAAAAAATTGTGCATGTTGTGTGGGGGCAAAATCTACGGATTTTGTTTTCTCCTTTTGATGCAATATCTCAGTCCTTTGTTTTCATTTTTCCATGTTTGATGTGGCTATGCTTTTCTTTGTTGAAAGAAAATCTGTAGTTCTGTGCAACAAAGTGATAATAATCTCACAACTATAGAAATATGTATCATTGATGTGGGTCTTGTAGAAGACAAATTTGAACGCACAATCTTTAACAAGGATCCAAGCCTTCAGAATTTTCGTCATCACCACTGGAGAAAGGATGGAATCATCATCATGCTCATGAAAGGGGAAGGAGTTGTACTTTCATTGGTTTTAGTGTGTAAAAAAAAAGCATGGAGTATACCTTTAGAAAAGATGTAAAAGGAGAAGGGAAAAGGGGTCTGGTTTTCTAAGGTGTCTTTGCCACTTTGATAAATCAGGTGGGTTTTCGTTCCCCTCTATGCCACTCCTTGCTTGGGTGATTGTGAATCCTTCTTACAATATTTACTCATGTTCTGTATAGCCCTTCTTTATTTCTTCTTCTTCTTCTTCTTTCCTTGCACATATGCAGAAGGCAGAATCTTCCTCTGTGAGTCGCAGGTTTCTGGAGAAGAGGGAGATTGGTCTATAATCCTAAAATAATTTTAGAGAGACTTGCTAAATCTTCCACAAGTAGCTTTCTGGAGAAGGAAACTCAAAAAAGGAAGAATTTGACTTGTCTGGATGTTTCCACCTGTGGGTCCCACATAGCCCACATTTTCTTGAAAGAACTTATATGGGCTGAAAGTGGACCTATTGCTACCCTACCGGAAGTGGCTTTATTTGGATTGGGGTCCATTTGGGCCCAGTTAATTCAGGTCCAAAATCATCTTCATCATCATCACCATTATCATCATCATCTTGTCCCAAGTATGCTGGAGTCGGCTACACAAATTCTGTTTTCCCATTTCGATCTATCTTGAGCAAAATCCTCAGATAAGTTGCACTTCTTTAGATCTATTTTTACTACTTTCATCATCGTCCTCTTTGGCCTACCTTGTCCCCTTGGTGGGCCATTACACTTCGTAGCCAAAATTTTTCTTACCAGCGTCGTTACCGGCCTGCGTTGAACATGCCCAAACCACCTTAAACCGGTTTCTCTAATTTTATCCCCTATTAATGCCATCCCTAAATGCTCTCAAAATTGCTCATTTCTAATTTTATCCATCATAGTTTTACTACACATGCACCTCAACATTCATCTTTGTTACATCCATTTTGTACATATGTTGTTTCTTGATTGACCAACATTCTGCTTCAGATGTTATAGATGGTCTAATCGTTGTTCGGTAAAAAACTTTCTTCATTCTTGTTGGCATTCATCGGTCACAAAGCACTCTAGAAGCAAGTCTCCACTTCACCATCCCGCTTTTATCCTATGTTTGTTATCTTCAACAATTTCCCCATCCTTGCTGATTATTGAACTTAGGTGATGGAAAGAATCTCTTTGTGGTATCTCATCGTCTTCAATTCTCACAGCAGTTCCAGCTATTTCTATATGCCCACTGAAGTTGTAATACATATATTCCGTCTTTGTATGACTTATTTTAAAGTCTCCTGTTATCTCTCGAGTTTTGCATTCACACCATCTCTTGATTCATCTATTAACACTATATCATCTGCAAATAACATACACCAAGACCAAGGTACCTCCTCTTAAATATGAGCAATTAACTCATTCATAATCGGTGCACAGTGATAAGGACTTAGGGTTGACCATGATGCAAACCTATGGTCACCACAGAAACTCACATGTCTCTCCACAAGTAGTTCTTACACTCATTACCCCTCTTTCATACATGTCTTTAATAATTTCAATATAACATCTTAGAAAAATTAGCTTATTTCTGTATTTCCTTCAAATGGAATTGAAGAAATTCACAGAAATGCCCATTTAGTTCTAGGGTTTTCAAACATCCCACTTTAAGAAATATATTTTGATGAAGCTGTTACCCCATGTGCAGTCAATGCTTGGCCCACTATGTGATCTTCATGATCTTCATCCGGGCCTGCATCAAGCTTGAACCATCTCGCAACATGGGTAGCTTGAGCAATGGAAATAAACCCCTCATTTAACAGTCCCACTAATTAATTTTTGATCCTGCATATTGGTGACTTACTAGGATAACTCAACGCTAAATCTTTTGGAGCACTGTTGGCCCATCTTGGGCCCCATTGATGATTGGTCTGTATTAGCTACTAGACCTGATCTGGTGGTTAAGGCAGTTCTTGCACAATGGGTTTGAAAACCATCTATTTAGGTTGAGGTCCATATTTGAAGGGTTTGAATGACGAATTATGGCAGCATATGATGGAATTACTGAGCCATTTCAATTTTCAACAAACCATATTCTAAATTTTGTGACAAACAGTCTGGGCCAGAACAGTAGTTGGTGGTATCCAGTTGTAGATTGTTTAAAAGAACTTTGGCACATTTGACATAATAAGATCTTCCTGCTGTAGGAAGTTTAAAAGAACTTTGGCAGAACTTTGTTGATTAACAATAATGAGCATCCAGTTAAGCTAGATTATTTGCATTTTGCAGGTATACTACAGATGGAGGCACGAGGGAAACTCTTGAAAAAGGAACTCTGCCTGGAGATGATGTTTTTTCTGGTAAAGTTAATGTTAGATGCTTATATGCATTTGTTTATGTTTTTTTTTTTTTTACTATTATAAACTCAAATGATTAGTCGTTTTCTGGACTAGCTTTACAACACAACAGATTATGTCATATAAATGCATATGCAGCCAAATCGGAAACTCCGGCATGTATCCCCTTGGATCATTTTTATTGCCAATAAGTAGTATACTATCTTCTCCAATTGTTCATTATTGTTTTTGAAGTGTGGTGAGTATTAACTGTTCAAAAAAAGAAAAAGAAAAATAAAAGTGTTGAGTGCTAATTAGTAGTGCTGTTTTGACTTATCCATAATTAAAGGCATGCATGTAAGTTTATAATAATTAATGAATGAACTAGGTTAGTTGACCTTTTTTTTTACTATGTTTCAGTTTCGTTCTTTCTTTCCTCTTATCCCTCACCTTTTATCTTCCTTGCCGTGTATTTCTGTTCTTTTTGAGCAATCACAACTTGGTAGCAGAATGAACAGAGCCAATTGAATTGATATCCAACTGCTGCCTGACCACTGACTTGTGACTAAAGCTGACAGCATCTCTGACTGTATAGCTGATGTCAGTAGCTGTGTGGTCAGACAGTAGGGATGTAAATGAAGGCTGTACCTATTGTCTTGCTTTGTCAAGGTTTATGGAATTTGTAAAGATTTTTTGAGTCTAATGCATGCTTTATTGACCACAATACAGAATTCTAGAAAGTTTCCGGTTTTATTTATTTATTTTTATTTTATTGCAATCACTCATGCCATTCCTGATCCTCATTTTTTGCCTTTCTCCCTTGGTGGTGCATATGAAGTTTCTAAGTCCTTCAGGGGTTTCATCACATCTTGTCAATATTTGGGATAATGAACACTATGCATATTTCCTTTCCCCTGTTTTATTTCTCAAACTGGTCATTTCTTGGGTACTGTGGGGTTACTTAGGGAACAGAGGAACTCCTATCCTTTGAAAGAGGATAACGGCAGAACAATGATGGAGGTTTCGATCATGATGGTGATATATATAAGATAACAAACTATATTTTGAAACATGTAAAAGGCACATTATGCATTTAACCTTGGATCCCCATTCATCTCTTACAGCATCTCTGAATTTTTCTAGTTGTAGGACTCAGTATTTGTATGCCCAAAAACTTAAATCATTTACCTTCTTCTTTTATGATTTTTACTAGATTCTAGACATGCTAGTCAATTTCATCGGACTTTGTTTCAATTTGATTTTGTGGACTGAAACGTTTCGCTGTGTTTCATTTTGGAGTTCCATTTTCAGTAAAAGTTTAAAAGAAAATTGAAATATGTAGTTAGAAATATTTGAAAATAGTAAAAAGTGAAATTAACATACCTCCTATATATAGTCAGTTCATTCCAAATTTCTAACCATCAATGGAATGTGTGATTTCTACGTACCAAATAAAATAATGGAATTGACAAGTCGTGTGTGACCATGTGAATTTGTTCCCAAAAATGGTATACTTTTTTTTTGGTAGAAACATCTAGTTGACATTCCAAAACGGTAACTTTGATCAAAATTGCTTAATGTTACAAGAGAGAGATTCTGACAAGCTAAATCCCAAAGCTAGAAAAACAGCCCCACTAAGAAAAACACAGAATGAGCCCACCAAGATCAAGAACTAAACTAACACTGAGCTGAAAGGCTATAGGCACAATAGGAAAAGAAAATGAGAAGAAAACACAAATGTGCTAAGCACCCCACTAAGAAAAGGCCACCTCTCAAGATTTAAACAAAATAAGATCAGTAGAGATGCCACAAAAATGCGGAGAAGTGACCACCCATGAAGCAGCAGAGATTTTCACTCTGTTAATAATAGATTCCAAGAGGAGATGCCTTAAAAGCATCTGAGGTTCCTTTCCTTCTAAATAATCCAAATGGAAGCCAAAAAGGAAGATCTCCACATAGCCCTTCCCCTAGAGGATCCCACTCATAAAGCTTGAAAAGGGAAAAAGGAAGCGCCCAATTGTAATAAAAACACCTGAGAGTAGCACTCTAAACTTTATGAGCCTCCCTACAATTAAGAAGAAGGTGGTCCACCAATTCCTCTGCTGCAAAGAGCACAGGACAAGCATTAACAATGACAAACTTCCACATCCACAAATTATCCTCAGTGAGAACTCCCTGTAATGCCGGCCACCCTAACGTAATGACCCTCAGAGGGGCCTTCAGCTTCCAACGGTGGAGAAGCAGAAATGGATGAGTCAAGCTTGGCTACATAGGCAACAAAAAAGAAGCCACTGAAAGAGCACCATCCTTTGACGGAATCCACACTCTACTATCCTGGCCAGCCCTCCTCAGGAATGAAGACATGGCTGGTGATATTGATATCCAGAAGAGAAAAATTGCCCCTCCTCTAGCTCAGATAGGTTTCTCCTAAAAATAAGGCTCTATAAAATCTGATCTCCACTTTTGGACATAGAGCTATTGACCTTCGCTTCCCAATCTCTTACACATGCGAAAAGCTGAGGGAAGGTGATTGCCAAAGGTTTGATCTCCAGGCCGAGTATCCAACTAGAACAAAATCTTGTCTCCAGGAGCTACCTTGTATGAAATATTAGTGACAAACGCCTCTCTGGCTGAAATAATCCTGTTCCATGCATTCGTAGTTCTCATCCAATTATCAATGTTGTAGCTAAAGTAACAATAAATGGACACATCAATAATCGCGACACTCTAGTAGGGCTATTAGTTCCTAAATCTATCAAGTTTAAATTACAAATCCATTTTAAAATTGTTCTGAATCATTAATGCAACATCACTTGATTGTGGCCTGCAGAGCATAATGTTTAAGAACATTGTTTCAATTCATACATTGTTTCAATTCATACTCCCCCTTTCTATTGTTTTGAGGGGCCGAAAGACAATTACGCCTTAAGTTTCTTTCCTGATGAAAGGCTTTTCTATAAATAAAAAAAGATTCTTTTTGGGCATTGAAGTACCTGTTTGGATGGAATCTGGACTGAAATGGCCAAACAGGCTGAATGGGTAAAAAACTGGACCGAAAACTTGTTTCCATTTGATCTAGTTTTGCCTAAGGGGTTGTTTGTTTGCAGCACAGTTATGAAATTCGTTTCGTTTTGGGCAAGTTTTCCGAATTATTTCTGTTTGTGCATTAAAACAAGCCGAATATGCCTTCAAAGTTACCCAGAAATTCATTCTAGTTTGGTCGAATTTTCTGCACTCACCAAATTTTGGACGAATTTTCTGAATTTTGGATGAATTTGCCAAATTCATTCCAGTTTGACTTGTGACTTATCTAAATTCTAAACTTTATCGTTGTGATGAATATTTGAAGCTTTAAATTTTGTGGTTGTTGAGTTTTATGATTATAAGCCATAATGATGACATTAATTTGTTACATTGATAACATTGTTAATTGTTTATATTCATACATGCCATATTATGAGCTGATTTAGTGGAATAAACTAAATGTATCAAATCATATTTTTAAATTTTAATATTAGTCCTATATTTTTTCTGAAACGTTTCGCCGAAATTCCAAATTGGCTGAAACATTTCTGTTTGGAGGCCAAACCGAAATGGGTCTGAAACAAATTTCTCAACTATGGTTTGCAGTCATTTGCACATGTATATGATTCAATGTGTGATGGTTTTTCATCTTTACAGTTGTTTGCATTCATTTATGCATCACATGCGTAAATCAGGTGTGAAAATGGTGTATAAATAAGGCCATTTACACACCAAAAGTGGGGTGAAAATGACTTTCACACATCTTGCAAAAGGCACTGCCACACTAGTACATCTCTTACATGGCGATTGCATTCCCATGGCCCTTATCAACCACCCTTATTTTTTTATTCCTGTGGCCTCCATACTTGTAGTCCTAGCTGTTCAGTTTGTTTATTGGATTAATAATCCCCTAGATCTTGAAACTGATTATCTTACATCTTCATAGATTTTGAGTAATTTGTGAAAAAGTCCCTATAGATCTAATTTTCTACTATTTTGTGGGTCCCTAATTCATGATCCAAACCTTTCAACATTCTTGTATTAATGGTAAAGGTCAAGATATTTAGTTTCATATCTTAATTCTTCATGGATTTTGAGAAATTTGTGAAAAGTCCAAAATTTCAAATATATGGAACTGTTGGATGTACTCATGTGAAAATGATGATTTTGACAAACATAAATGTGTTTCACATGTGTAATATTTACATATGCAACATTTATATATGTAAACTCATTTTCCTATCACGTGTATAAGGCGAATGACCCCTAAATGAATCAAAATCCTTTTGCCTGTTTGGCTGAGCTGGACCAAAATTGACAACTATGGTCCTACTGCTACTTGGAATCTAAATAAATCATCTATTGTTTATGTTTACTGGCATCACCTTCATGCTCTATTGCAAGATGTATCTAGGTTTGTATTATGTGACCATAATACTTTGGCTTGTCGTCAAGGTTTTAAACTCAGACTTGTGGGGTGACTTGGTCCCTCTTGAGTTCAGTTGGCCAAGTCCTACCTTGGAGCCCCAAGAAGCCTTAAATTTGTAATAAAATATGATTAAAAATCTTTAAAAAATAGAAAATGTTGTCCTATGAATTAGAATCTAAAACCCGTGTTTTAATTTTTAAGATTGAATTCAAGTAGGAATAGGTGGGCATATTTTTTTTTTTCTGAGTTGAATTTTAAGACGTGTTTTAATAATGAAAAAAAATTTAAGTAGTAATAGGTGGTCACATTCGTTTTTTAATCACAAAATGTGCTTTTGTTAGTACCCATGTAAAAGGACCCTAGAATCCTTATCCGTTGGAAGAGAAAATATCTGTTTGGCCTTTTTCCAGTAGGAGTCGGCCGGGGATTCCTCGTATTGGTATGTCAACTCTTAGTTGACTCGTGCAGCTGAGTTTTGGAACTATGTCTGGTTAAGCTGAAATTATATTTTTTCTTTCTCATGTGATCAACTATCCGTTGACATGGGAAACTAGGTTACAAACTTCCAATGACTTAGCAAAATTAGATAGGAAGCTTGCAAACTATTGGCCTGTTAATGAGAGGTTTCTGTGAGCGTGCTTTGACCAATGTTTTGTTCTAGAAACTCAGATGTCTGGATTTAGCTCCTAAAGCTCTTGTAGAGGGCATGGGGCAGGACCAGGGATGCATTCATATTTGATTAGTGTTAGTATGCACAAGGTACTCTTACTGTGAACTTGAGAGTGGAGGGTGGAGGCAGAAATAGCATTTATTGTTATTATTGTTGTTGCTGTTGTTATCATTATTATTATTGTTATTTTGATTGGTACAGAAACAACTAACCCAATTCCCACAAAAGAACATATGATAAACATGCAATTTTCATGGCTGATACATGAAGTTTAATTTCATTTATTATCTGGAAATTGGCTTGATATGGGAATGCAAAGAGAACTACTGATTGCTTGATTGCTCATGTTTCATTACTTGAATATTGGTTCAATTGTTCGTTTGAAGCTGTTGACTTCTCAACTGGTGAAAATCCTTGGCCCATATTTGAGTTGCAGAAGAAGTTTAATGCGCCAGGAAGATCACCTCCTCTGTCCGCGTAAGTGATTTGTATCCTTATTGTTTTTTGTTGCCAAATGCTTTAGTGTAATGCTCATAATTTTTTTTCTTTGAAACGAAACTCATTTTATCATCAAACGAGAAAAAGTGTACAAGGCCTGGAAAGGCCAGTCCAATACACAAAGTTAAATTCTAAACAAGCATAGAATCACTACCCCAACTGCTTCTGCAGGAGGTCAGTTTTGGATATGCCAACAAACTTTTCAGTCACAGTGCTTGCTTTTTTCTTCAGGGAATTTTATACTGGTTGGCTCACACACTGGGGGGAGAGGATCGCCACGACTGATGCTGGTTTTACCGCCAAGTATTTAGATGCTATTTTGTCCCGCAACGGTTCTGCTGTACTTTATGTATGCTCACTGCCTCTTTGGTACTTGCTAGTGATTATATTCTGGTTCAATGTAGCCTTTGAAATTTTCAGATGGCACATGGTGGAACAAACTGGGGATTTTATAATGGTGCAAACACTGGTGGAGATGATTCTGCATACATGCCTGACCTTACTTCCTATGATTATGTGAGGAATTCTCCTAATATATTTGGCATGATTCTTGTTGTGTTGGTTCTAATTTACATATATGAAACTGAAACCCTTTAATGCAGGATGCACCTATTAAAGAGTCTGGAGATGTGGACAATTTGAAGTTTACAGGTATGTTCTAGTCGTTTTTAATTAATATGTTAATGGCATTACTATTTATTATTTTCTGGTTTCTTGAGTCATTACATAATTGGTTCATGCAAAGATCGAAACCAGGGCAGGCCTCATGAATATGATCTCAATTGGAGTAATCCACTCAAATCCATCTGTATGCTTCCAATAGTTTTTGAATTTGAATTTTAGACCGAGAGGACAGTTGTATGCAGTTTAAATTAGTTTGGGTGACTGTTCATTGAATAAAGAGACCCAATAGTGATGCAGTTGAAAAGCTGGTGGGATTCATGGACACAGCTAAGAAGATTAACTCGTTCATCATAACAATGGAGGTAAGCAGTACCCTTGTTTTCCAGCCGAGGAATAACATGACAGAGAACTGAAATAGAAAAATAGAAGAAAGAAAGAAACAACAAAAGAAGAAAAATATTATTTTTGTGCCTGGAAAGAAGTGCATTGTTTTTTTAATAAAAGAAGGAAGTAGGTGCAAAAGAAGAAAAAGATTAGTTTTGTGCTTGGAAAGAAGTGCATTGTTTTTTTCAACGAGGCTTGGAATCCTACTACCATGTACATGTGTCCAATGGCAGTTCGTATGATCTTTAATTTTTTCTTTTCAGAAAATCAGGAACGTAATTCCTTTGATCAAGATGACATTTTGAGGAAAATATCATTAAAAAATATCCTTTTCCTTGTGTGCGTGTGTGTGCGAAGAATGGTATGCGATATCAAGGGGCCTATGATTTTTCAATTCAATCCAACCACCATAGCCCTTTCATCAAGAGATGTCCAATTTCACTATTAAATCAGTGGAGGAGGTTGAATTTTAGCCCAATCCTAGCCCACGGTAAGATCTTTTCTTTCCATCCCCCGTTTGATTGTCATGCATATAGAGGGGCCCCATAGAGTCATCGCATTTCCTCCGTGTGTGCACATGTGTGCACGTGCACCAGGCACACGCATGTGTGTGATATCAATTTGAGTTAATCATTTATATGATATGATCAAGTCTCGTACATACATGTGGGGCATCATTCTCATCATGGAAAACTAATGAGACCCAATAGAAAATGAGTCCTCACACGTTCACCTTTGATTCCTAACCTCTGGTGTCATCATGATGCAGCTACAATTGCTGTAGAAGGATCCGCCCAATTGGTGTGTGTTTTAGAGCTAGAAATCAGGTGTTTCTCAAAGGGAAATTATTATTAAAAAATATGAATATTATTTATGATGATGATTCTCAAGAAACAACAACACCACTCCCCCCACCCCCTTTCCCTCCCTTTTTATTTTATTTTATTTAAATATAGGGGTCCTTAAATAGGCCCCTTGGACATCAAAGGGAGGCAAGCTCCCGTTTCCACACAGATCTCACATGCCTTTGAGTTCCATCATTGACAATTAATCACTCTTTATTCTTATTACTTTCATTGAACTCTTAGGTGCCGTTCTACTATCAACATCTATTTGACTTAAAACTTATTCAAATAGATGTTGTGAGTGCTTTAGACTATTTGGCAAAGTTCATGCGGATGTATGATTTAATCACCGTTAAAACCTTTTACCTCTTTTTCAAAATGTAATTGTAAGGTAACTCTTTCTAATAGACACGACTGTCTAAAGCAACTGAACTTTCTTTTACTTTGTTCTTGACAAGTTTGCCCATATAACTTTTATTATATAACAAGTTTTTTAGTACTATTTTATTATAAATTTGCTTGTACTGCTTTTACTATATGGCAACTTTACTCATATAACTTCTATGGCATGGCAAGTTTGCTTTTTTTAATTGAATTGGACATGCTAAACAGTCTATTTGTAAGGTGTAATTGAACCGACTATATATTTGAAAGATGTATTTCAGTAATCTCTATTTCAAAAGGATAAGACTTGCCATTGCCAGACAAGCCCATAGACATTTTAACAAAAGTAGAAAGACTGGCATTAGAAAGATACTAAAGGAAATAAATGGTAGAAAGATATGTTAGGATTCTTATGGAAAGATGTGTAAAGATACTAAAGGAAATGATAAACCATAGTTGTTGGATCATAATGTTCCATTAGGAGGGCTGGGCCTCCTCCGTTCATAGGACATAGTTGGGCTTGTTAGGCCAAATGTCGGCTTGGGCTTCAGCCCAATGGACCTAATCATGGTCGTGGGTCTTGGCCATTTGATATGGGCATGCCTGCATCACATCCCCATTAGCGGACTTAGGAGTCTTTATGAATGCATTGAGAGTACATGATTCTATATAGAGATGGGATGGGCATAGGGCTGGCTGACCGGCACGTTGGATTCTAGATATGGATAGTCATCCAAATTCATCATCTTTTTTAAGATTCTACTTTTCTCTTATTTGATTTCATTCGAATCCTATCTACTCTTGAGATATCATGTCAATTTTATCAATTTCCCTAAGAAATAGGGAGTGGGCTAATGTATGCTAGGAATGAGACAAGGAATATGTTAAGGGAAACTAATGATAGGGATGTATCCAGTGGGACGTATAAAAGGGGTCCACAACTTAGGCTGGTTTATTATGGCCATGCAAATGGGCTTGTCTGGCAGGTTCTAGGTCCTGTGGGCTGGGCCCAATGATCAAAATTGGCACTGTTATTGGCCTCCTTTGGAGCCCTTAGGCCCATGATGAAGTTGGGTTGCATAAAAAACCCTTGGATCTGAATTTAGCCTAATGATAGGTGATTGTTCTGCATATCACCTCTGCATGGGTGATATACACTTTTGGATGGAACAATACAATTGGTTGTAGTCAACTTCATGCAATTCAATCAAATCCTATATTTTGCATTCCTCTTCCCTGGAAAATGCGTTGCACGAAATGCCCTTGTGCATTTCTTCAGCCATGAATTACACAGCATGATTATGTTTATCGGTGCATTTGTGAACAGAAATATTTTTCATTTTAGTATTGATTGGAATTGTGTGATGGTAATTTTCTCAGCACTCAGGAGAGTTATAAAGAAATACACTAGGGCATCTCTTCCTTCAATTCCTTCCAATAATGAAAAGAGAAGCTATGGACGTGTTGAAGTGCAGAAAATCGCTTCCCTTTATGAGATAGTTGATGGTATATGTGATTCTATGGAAGTGGTTGAAGCCGAACAGCCAATCGGAATGGAGTCAGTGGGACAGGTTTGTGATAATTACATTCTCATTGCATGTAATGGAATTGCTTGTTGCCATTCTTAATCACTTGCATTCACCTTCTTTTATGAAAACTTTTGTTACAGATAAAAAAAAAATCGTAATCACTTACGGTCTGGGGATGCACTATTCCAGTTTTGTTGAATATACATTCTTTTGAAGAAAAACACTGTTGTCTATCACATTTGTTCTCAAGTTATATGGCACATTTTTACCAAAAAAAAAGTTATGGCACATGTGTGCCTGACCAAACCTACTACTCATGGGTCCTACCATGGATGGGTGAAGCTAAAAAATCGTATTGATTGCATGATCCTATCCTTTTCCCAAATAGATTGGATCAGGCTTCAATGATGATGACAATGATGATGATAAAAATTGCCCCTTTTAATGGAATACTTTAGGGAAAGAATGAGTAGTTTTTGCACATCTTATCTAACAATAGTTGCATTTTTCTTTCATCTGTTTTCACTTTGACAGTCTATTTCATTAGCTTACATTGGATGAATAACGGTGGGAAGCGAGCTGAATTTTGGTAGATTTCTAATCACTAAAAGACTATATTCATTTAGTAGACCTATCTACTCAACCAATATGCCCACGCCCCATTTGAAAATGACAGTGGTCGTCATCATGGTTTTGAATATTGGTAGATCTGGTCTTCCTTTTGGGTTATATCTTTTATCATATATTGATGCTACCCCCTAAATGCTCCTGAATGTGCTTATTCCTGATTACGTTCATTTCAACATTCCCTCCCCTGCTACACTGATATGGTTCCTATGTTAAACATCCTCCCCCATCTCCCCATCCTTTCTAATTATAGAACCGAGATATCCGAAGGACTCTCTTTGTTAGTGGCGGAGCAGGATTTTCTTCTAGGGGGACAAGCGATAATCGATTTATAGTATTTTATATTTATTGATTTTATAACTAATTATTTCAACAAGTTTTTTTTGTAGATTTTTATAATATTTGATGAAAAAATATAATTATGAAAATATCACAACATTTTCCTAGACGATTTTTCAAAAGTTTGCGAGGGCAGCTAAAATAAGGAAATAGTAGGCCTCACTATAATGAATTCAAATCGCACAAAATAATAGTTTTCTCCTTATTTGGCATTGAGAGTTGTATCTCACTCTTAACTGAAGTATGATTGGCGCCGAATTGATCGCATGTAAACCAGCTCACCGTCTATTTTTTGAAATGCCTGATTTGTGGGTGTTGTTTTTCATCTTTTGGGTTGTTCCCTCTTGCTTGCTTCACAGACTGTTGGGGAGTTACAAGTGGGATCTACCACCTCATTTTTTTTACTGGTATCTTCTCTTATTTGGAATTACAATTACTTAACTTTCCAAAAAAAAAAAAAAAATAACTCACTCATAATTAATTAATGAAAATCTGTTGATTGGTTGCTTATGATTGTTCGATGTGCCATGATTCTGCGCTAGGGCATGGATGGTTGAGAAGGCATCATTTAAACCCATTCATCAAGTCATGAAAGATGAAGTGTGAAAATGTAAATGATGTGATAATGCAAAGTTAAAAGAGTCTGGATCCTCTGAGTGCGTCACTATGCTTCCCATGAGTGGTGTGGAACTCCAAAATGGGGCCCCAGCTATTGAATATCTGAACTGCTTTAAATAAAGTCCCTCCCCTTATGTGGGCTTTTCCCAAATTTACTCCAATAATAGTTGGCCCCACCATAAGATTAAGCATATGGGGGAAAGCCATATGGTGGGACCAACTCCTATCCGCTTAAAATTTGGAGCCTTCATTTTTAGCGGTTTGGATACCCCCCCTGCGCGACGAACTTCAATTCTTGATTACATCTCTCTCCATATCCCGACTTGCATTTCATATATTCCGTTTCCATACTAAAGTTGCCATTCATATATATTCCATTTTAGCACAATCTGTATGGGGCTTTATATTGAAAATTTAAATCATTCGGTTGTCCAACTGAACTTTTTCTCATCATTGATTCGTATAGATAACAATTGATCTTTCTTTTGTAGAGTCTTTTTTTGTTTTTGTTTTTGGGTTTGGTACACGACTATGCAGCTAAATCTTTTGTATTTGATTTAGCCTTTCATTGGATTTTTTCATTCACACGCCATGCACTATGTTTCTGGCTTTTAATGGATTTTCGCAACAAAAAAGAAGGCATTGGATGAAGATGTAGGGTAATTAATTTCTAATAGTTTCCACTTTTGCTTTGAATTTTGGATTCAGCTTCCTTTTCCAGGGATTGAGTTTTGAAGTTAAACTTGGTTTTCTTTTTTGGTTGGAATTATTAATAATGACTTTGGATTCCAAGGGTCTATCTTGCAATGCAAAAAGCAACCAGGTACAGTTAACAGAAACTTTAGGGGTGTCTGCACATGGCATATGCTTGACCTTCTATTTTCTTTGCTTCCCTTCTCTTGAGTCCTTGATTCAAATTGTTTGGATCTCACTGATTCGGTTAGGCTGACCATCCATGGCTTGCCAGATGATTGGCTTGGATAGTCTGCACATGTGCCATGTTTATGGAAATAGATTCACTTATAGTCCAAGAAAAATGAGTGATTAATGCTGCTGGTTTTCTCTCCTTTTTTTATCCACAATTCAGATTGCATAAATGTTCTCTTTTCATATTTCAGATGTATGGATTTTTGTTATATGTGTCGGAATATCCTGGAAAGGAAAATGTAAGCATTCTTTCGATACCAAAGGTTAGTACTAATTCTTCTCTATCTAGTTCTCAGTTATTGACTTGGTCAAGGTATTGTGTGGACCATTCTCTGTCTATTATATATAATAATAATGATGATGATGATGATACACATACTTTGGAAGTATGTGAAATCTTACTTCTATAGGTTTAACTTGCAGGTGCATGACAGAGCTCAAGTTTTTATTTCGTGTAGGTCAGAAGATAATGGAAGAAGTCCAACATATGCTGGTGTAATTGAACGGTGGTCAAATTCTGACATTGTGCTTCCCAATATTAAATGTACTTCTAATGTCCGTTTATTTATTCTGGTATGTTTCTTTCTGACATTGTCTTTGGCTACCATTTCTTTTAAAGACTCTACTGCCTCAGGTCTACGTCCAGACATGGTTAAGGACCCCAGCATAAAATTCAGTTGAAAGGTTGGATGCAACCCTGTAAATTTAGTAGGAATCCTAAAACATTGACCAGAATACTGATTCAACTAAAAAATTAATTCTTTAAGTGTTCTTTTACCTTGAAAAGGTTGGTGGATAGAAAAAGTAACCACGTAACCATTGAATTCCAGCAGAAATATCAGGTTTCAGCTCTCAATAGCAACTGGCCTAGACGCCCTAAACCTCGTCCAAAATTAAACAAGATTTAAACAGGCCCCAGCTTTCTATTCTAGCAAGTACAGTGGTTGCATTTAGATGAACTTTGGAGATTCCTTACCTCTAAAAGTGAACATAAAACGACAAGCATGTAGCACAGTTGGAAGGTATAGTGCCACAAGCACAAGATTGTGGGCACCAGTCATGTTACCAGGAAAAAAAAAGAGGTGAAGATAAATCTGAAGTAACCAACAAATCCTTAATTTCATTTTTGATGCAATGCTAGTTCTTGTTGTGTGCATTGTGAAATACAAAGAAAGATTAAAAGAAAAAAAAAAAAAAAAAGCTTTGGCACCACCATCAAGGTTTTAACAACTGTGCTGGACCAATATAGGAATGCCAGTGTTAAAAAATCACAAAGGAATTTTCAAAAAGTAAGAAAATATATAAATAATAGAAAAACTCAAAAAATGTGTAAATTTGATGATATAATTGTCTTATGTCAATTGCAGATATATTTATTTAGTCCCTCTCAAAAAGAATAATCTCAAAAACCATGATCTTTCTTAAGGATAGCACTATATTCATCACGTGGCTAATGGAAGGATCATTTACCACATACAAAGTACCAAATTACCAATATATAATAACTATTTATAACTTTAAAAATCATAGTAACATTAATATGGCTAAGGGCTTCCATCACTTTACAATTTTAAAAAACCACCTATGTTTGAGAAAAGCTATATAATTGCCAATGCTACAAAGCTTTCACAGTTTGGCAGAACTCATTGAACTCCAAATAGTTGTAAAAGGTTGCTCCAAATTGTTTTAGCAAACAAACCCACCGAGAAACAGTCCAAAACTTGTTAATACATGAATTTTATGTGGTAGCAAATGCCTTTTCTTGTTTCTCGATTGGTTGTGAAATCTGGTTTTGGTCAGTGCTTGTAATGAGGTACCTCTACATGAGAAGAGCTTGAATGGCTAATGTTATTAAATGAAAGTCTCAGGTTGAAAATCATCACCATCATCCTAACCTTATCCCATCAAATAGCAGTGAGACTGATAGTTGGAATGATAATTCCTTATTTTAGCACTTTAGTAGCGAACAAAAGTCTTTCATAAGGTGAAGAGTTTGCTGACTGATGGAATAGTGCTTAAAAAAGGTTTCAGGTCTGCTTCAATATTTGGAGAAATGGGGTTCTACCTCTAATGTTGAAAACACCTAGAAATAAGAACCTTTCCAAAACCTCATCTAGACCCTTGTACTAGGAAGAGAAGTTGTAATGCACTGTACATTTTGGTTGAAACTAAAAAAATGCTGCACTCTCATGAATATTTCTCATCATCTTTAGGGCTAGTTTGTGTAATGCTGCGATTCCGCGCTCTGTAGAAACCACCGCCGCCAATCCCCACACCAAATCGTGGAAAATCGTGGAAAATTGGAAACTTTCTCACAGGATCATGGAAGCCTCGGTGTTACACAAACGTGACTTAATATCTTCTTAGTTCATTAATAAATCTCATCATTGGTATGGAAAAAATGATATATACTTTAGTCTTGTATTTAGTTTGTGGGAACCTGGTAAAGGAAAGAAACGACGTAATAGTGATGATGTTATTTTTGTATTTTGTTTTTTGGGATATGAAAAGAAAATAGGGAACAAGAAACAATTAACTAGATCATCAGCTCAAAACATATATCATGTGAAAATTCAAAATTTTTATTATTACTACATAATGAAGGCAAATCTTGAAGTGTTTTCGTTTTCTATTCTTACAGGTAGAAAACTTGGGTCGTGTTAATTATGGGCAGTATATATTTGACAGGAAGGTAATTTGCCATATCACCACTAATTTTGATGACATTGGAGTTCTGTTACTAGTAGTCAATGCTCAGAACTTAAAATTACTTTACTTTTCTGAATCACTCCTAATTATTGTTACTTCCACATGCAATTCTCAGAACCCTGGAAGTTCTTTTTCTTTTTTCCTTGGTGCCATTAGCTTTTAGATATCAAAATGCAGCAATAAATGTAGAAATTAGTATAACTTCTATGTTCCTTTTATTTTATAGGTATAGTGGGTGTGCAAGGGTATTTTACTCTCTACAATTCTTGATTTTCCAAGGAGCATGTTAATAAAATATAGGGTTTAGCTGAAACTCATATTTGACTTTCGCTTTCAGGACTCTCTTTTTGTTTTTGTTTTGTTTTTTTTTTTTCCTTCCCTCTCCGTTTCTTCTCTCTTCTCTTTTTATTATCTCTTTCTTGATACATCTGATGATTTAATTTACTACTTTTATAACTTCGTCTCAGTGCTTCAGTCCTAGGATGATCTTCTCCCTAACCCATGTTTGACGTCAGTAATAGTACAAAACTTTCATACATCCTGGGATTAGAGATTTCACAAGAAAGGTACATGGTTTGCTTGACATCAATCTGCTTGGCAATTTTTGTTCAATTTTTAGATGGTCTGACATCTGAGGATGAAATATCAGCACCAAAGAAAACCGTAAAAATCCAGTTTGATTTCTTGATTTTCCACTAGAGTAGATTTGTCTGACTTTTGGAGCAACCTGCTTCTCATTTTGCTTCTAAAGAACCAAATTTAGTGAATTTTGATGTTTCTTTCTTTCTGTGTCTCTCAGACCTTATAACTGATTCTATATGCATTTATCTGCCTGGTGAGTTATTCTGAGTTGTTTCTCCTGTATTTGTTACTGATGGCGGGGTGTATGCTAAAAGTAAGCTTCCTAGTAGACACTCAAGGGCCACATGACCTGTTTTAGTTGTGTAGGAAGGTCGTGTGACTTCCTCGAGGCTGCGGGAAGATTGTGTGACCTGTTTAAGTAATTGAAGGGGTCATGTGACCTGTTTGATTTGTTTCTTGTTAATATTTGTGTTGATTGAACCATTATTGTTGACGCAAAATCATGAGTGATTCAGGTTTCTCACTCATCTAGTCAAGATGACATTAGGTGATCTCATCTCATCTGAAAACCAGTCAATTCGAAAAACAACAGCTTTGAAAAAACTATTTATAATGTTTAATGGGAAGGATCTACCATGGGAAGCCCTTCTTTCTTTTGGTGTCTTTGAGATTGCAAATGGGCTAGTGTAAGAAAGGAGTTTAAAGATACCAAGATAGATAACATTTTGCATAATTGGGGAGCATGTTTGACATTGGGAGCTTAAAAAAGAGGAAAAGGAGTAAACTTGGTGTTTCCCTTCATATGGAGTTTTAAAGTTTAATGTGGTTGGAGTAGCTCGTGGTAAGCCGGGGTCAGCGGGCATTGGTGGTGTTCTTAGAAATCACAAAGGAGAGAGGTGTTGCATATGTTTTCTAAAAATGTGGGGGCTAAATATCTTAATGTGGCAAAAGTGTTGGCTATTTTGGAAGTTCTTTGTGTTTATTGTCATTCATTTCAACAAAACCTATTAGTGGAGTGTGATTCTTTCAATGCAGTATTTTGGGTGAAGTTCTTTCGAGGTCCTTGGAAAATGCAGTTTCTTCTAAACGAGATAAAAAACTTAGCTTCTTTGACTCGGGTTTCGTTTCAACTTGTGGGTAGGTCTGCCAATGGTCTAGCGGATATTCTAGCAAAGCAAGGGGTTGACCACTTATGTAATCTTAATGCTTTTGTTACGTAGTTTGTTTGGAGTGTGGTATATCTTTCTTGTACCATCTATCTTTTTGTTCAGTTTATTGTAATACCCTGCATCTTTCTTTTTTTAATATATATCATTGTTTCTTAAAAAAAAAAGCCGCCGGCATGAACAGAATATTGAGATATATATTTAATTATTAGACTCCAATCTGCAGTCATTCAAGAAATGGACCGGTTCTCTTAAAAGAGCCCACAGATTCATCCATTAAGGCTAATCATTTGCCACATAATGGAAGGAGGGCTCCTATAAGATGTATGAAGGTTTTAGAGATTGTTGGTGTATTACATACTTTGCTGCTAGCCTGCTACTACACCGGCATTTCTTATGCAGTAGGAGTGGTAAGCCAGCTTATGCATTCTTTTTGTGCTCCACACAAAGGAATTCTGAGGTATTTGAAGTCATCTCTAGGAAAAGGACTTCAATATTCTAAGATAGGCTTGCTAATGTTGAATTGTTCACTAATGGATTGCACAGGCTGTCAGTAACTGGAGTTTGATTTCAGGCTACTTTGTGTTTTTTCATCATCATCATCAAAGCCTTGTCCCAAATGTGTTGGGTTGGCTACATGAGTTCTACTTTTTCATTTCAATGTATTTTGAGCCAAATTCTTGGATAGGTTACACTTCTTCAACTCTAACCTCACTACTCCATCCATGTCCCCTGGTTTACTTGTTTCCATTGGTGAGCCGTCAACCTACGTCGACAAACTTTTCCTCCATTGTGCAATTGTTGGCCTGCATTGGATAAGTCCAAACCATCTCCAATGAATCTCACTTAATTTATCACTTAATTGATGCTACCCTAAATTCTCCCTGAAGCGCTCCTTTCTGTTGGGTTGGCTACATGGATTCTACTTCTTCATTTCAATCTATTCCAAGCCAAATTCTCGGATAGGCACTTCTTCAGATCCAACCTCACTACTCCATCCATGTACCCTGGCTTACTTGTTGAGCCGTCAACCTACATAGACAAACTTTTCCTCAACTGCGCAGTTGTTGGCTTGCATGGGATAGGCCCAAACCATCTCCAGTGAGTCTCTTAATTTATCATTAATTGATGCCACCCTAAATTCTCCCTAAAGCACTCATTTTTTATTCTATTTTTCATAGTCTTACAACACATTCATCTCATCATTCTCATCTCTGCTGCGCCCATTTTGTGCATGTGTTACTTCTTGATTGGCCAACATTATGCTTCATAGGTTACTTCGTGTTTGTGGGTTTAAATTTAATAAGCTGAAGCAAAATGTTGTAGCTCTTTTTGCCGCAAAGCTGAGTTGGGGCCTGTGAGCTCCTTGGATTAAGACAATGTTTACAATTTTGGAGTCACCGTTAGGCTTATTATGCAATTGCATGGTGAATTGATGATAATCAAGCGGCAATTCTTATTGGTATATGAATGAGGTATAGGTTTTAGTCTTTTCCCTTTTCAAGTTCTTATTGGTATATGAATAAAGTATAGGTTTGGTCGAAATACATATTTGACTATCCTTTCATGATTCTCTTCTTCCTTCTCTTCTCTCCTCATTCTTTCACGTGATTTGACTAATTTTAACAATCGAAGACAGAACTATGCCTTGCCCATTTTTCGGCATTGTCTCAATGCAACTCTTTTCTTTCCTTTTCTTTTTACAATTTTGTGTAGAAGAAGATCTAACATGGATCCGAAAAAAATGCAACATGGGAAAAGAAATATAGAATTGTCTTTTCTTTTATTGTATTTCCTTTTGTCGTACCAGCACAACCCCTTCAACCCCCACCCCAGGGTTCATATATCATACCATGTTCTTTGCTATCCTCTCCCTATATGTGCAGGACATGCAATCTCTTTGCTATTCAAATTGTTCGATCATGGTTTTATGGATGTTTTCCTTTGATGAGAAGCTTAGGTTGATTCTAGAAAATAATTTCAATGATCATATTTTCTTGTCAGAAATTAAGACTGGCCTCTTTGTGTGGACTTCAAAGTGCAGCACCAACCAAACTGAGATTGGGAAATTGTCTTCATATATGTTTCTGATTGGTTGTTGTGGTTTTATGTTCAGGGTATTTTGTCTTCTGTTATCCTGGATGGCACCATTCTTCATAAGTGGAAGATGTTTCCTGTTTCCTTTCACAATCCGAGCAAGCTGGTGAAAGCCAAACCAGTCGTTCAAGTTGAGGACTCCATAGGTGCGAAGACTTCTTTCAAAACTTCCATGTACTCTACATTCCCAATGCATCTTTAACTTTTTCCTTTTTGTTTATTAATTGCTTCTTTCAAATATGAAAATTTTGATGCAGGGTTTGTGTAAAATAAAATGAAACTAGTGGCTGAGTTGTGTTCTACTTTTTAGCATATGACCTGACTTGTCTTTGTGACCTTGAAAACCCTAGTCATTGAGGGCAACTTTTGCCACCACAAACTTTGTGTCATTATATTCCATAGCAGCAGGAACCATTGCATTTCCTAGTTTCAGATGAACAAAACCATTTATGTTACAGCAGACAGACATATGGAGCAGAAAAGGTCAAAAAATGTAAGGGAAATATTTTCTAGTCTCAATAATTCATGTGTAAGAAGTCAAAAACTCCCCCGTGGGAAAAGGCTAAGGTGAGAATTTAAGATAGTGACCATGACATTGCTATTCATAGGGATTGTAGTCACTGCCATTTTCTTTTTGCCTCACATGTACATTCAACGACTGTTGGTTTACATTTGTTATCAATGACGCATGCATAAGAAGTCAAAAACTCTCCTGTAGGAAAACTGGAGATGCTAAGGTGAGAATTTAAGATAGTGACCATGGCATTGCTATTCATAGGGACTGCCATCCCCTTTTGTAATTTTCATTTGCCTTGCATGCACATGAAATAGTGTTGGTTACATTTGTCATCTTTTCATGGCTCGCACTCATTGCTGAAGGTTCTGCATGCGTGGGGTTTGAAAATCTGGAGCATTGGCTTTACTTGCTTCTTAAAGCTTTTACTAGGATTTTCATTAACACACGAATGAAAATAATAATCACACTATACCCTTCAAACCACCCCCCCCCCCCCCCCCCCCACACACACACACACGCACACGCACACGCACGCACACGCACACACACACACACACAAAAAAAAATGTTCCTTGTAGATAATTCGTGGTATTCATGTAACCATTAAAGCAAGTTGAGTCTGCTTACTAGTGAGCAGAGCACGGTCATAACATTTCTCAAAAGATTAGAAACTTTTGAAAGCTATTGCATCACACGGTCCTAGAGAAGTCAAGATCAGGTCAATCAAATCTCTGTCGTGTCTATTGACTATATGACCTGCCTATAAGTCATGCATTTCCACATCTGTGGATTTTGAATTTTGGACTGCCCCTATGTTCCAGCCCCCTGAAGTAGAGTGATTTGGATTTGCTAAATAAAGTTTGAACTCAGGATTCTTATAGCTTCCCATTTGTGGTCAAGGACAAGTTAAATTATGAATGAGACATTTGGGAGGGGCAAAGCTTTGGCCGTTTTGCTTGAAGATGTGTATTAGAAAGTCCTGGCTTCGAGAGTGATCTGTCCAATTCAATTTTCGTTGCACTCCAAATAAATTTCCTCTCTTGCATCTGTCCTCTCTCAATTTTCATATGTTGTGCAAGAGGGGAATTGTTGATTCCAACTTAGGGGTTTTTTTGTTGGCCATACATGCAAGGAGGATTGCTTGTGGGTATCTCATGCGACATGCTCGCATGGAGGCATGAATTATGATGACGACGACATTGATGTCTGATTTTAACTTACAGAGACCAGCATCCGGGAACCAGGATTATTTGAAGGTCATTTCAACATTGACTCAATAGACCAAGTCAAGGATACATTCATTTCGTTCAGTGGCTGGAATAAAGGGATTGCTTTTGTGAACAATTTTAATATTGGAAGATTTTGGCCGGTACAACTAACAGCTTGTTAAATTTAATAAGTCATGTTATTATCTATGCTTCTCTCAAGTCTCAACTCATTGTTAATCTTTCATTGCCTTCTCTATACATTGGATGAATATTTGCAGTCACGTGGACCACAATGTAACCTTTATGTTCCTGCACCAATCCTTCAACATGGAGAAAATGTTGTGGTATGAGTAAACTGCCTCCTGTTTTATTAATGTTATATATGTCTTTCACAACTGGCATGCTGCAATTATTTATGACTAGATATTCAATAATTTTAGTAGTCATTCATGTGCTTCCTGGTTTCTTTTAGCTTACAGGCTACCACTAAAATTAAATTTGGTAGGCATAATATTCTTCTTATGCTGTTTGTCAATTTCTTGTCATTTCCTCGCTTATCTCTGCAACCATGGTCAAATTCAACAGTTAAACAAATAGTTAGCAAGGTGGAGGAAGAAGGGATGAAGTGATTTGAAAACGTGGAACTTGGTATTGTAGATTGTGGGGTGTGATTCAATTTCTTTCTTTCTAGAGAATCTGCCTGCAAACATCTCTGCAAATGAGTTGGCTTCTCTTTTCTTGCAACCTAGTGTGGTTTTCAATAGTTTTCTTCCTCTTGATCATATTTCTGGCCAGATAAGTGGTTTCCCCTTTGTACTTTAGAAGACTGAAGTTAGGTAAATAGAATATCCAGTTGGTGACTGGATGATTAAGGTTCAGATGGCTTGGCTTGGTATGGTCCTTCGAACTTGTATAGGAAGACGAATATGGGGCTAGAGTAAGTGGTGCAAGAAATACAGCGGGTTATGATTTTGGAGAATGGGAGACTTTGCTGTGAAGTGGAGTGCTTGGGTGGAGACTTTGCTGTGAAGAGGAGTGCTTGGGTGGAGATAGGTGAAGGTAGAGTCATCCAAAGCAAGTAATTTGGAGAGACTAATATAAAATACCTTTTCTAGCACTGTTTCTAACAGCAGCATCAGCACTGGATTAGAGAGGTGTAGTTCTGATTTTTGGGTGGAAATTAAGCTTCTAATTTATTTACAGATGCGGCTGAATCCTCAAGCTCAGGCTATTGCAAATGATGGTTTGATTTGATCTTGCCCCCATTCAGCATATTGATCTGTGGACAGATATTCAGGCCTTTCCTGCCGGTTTGGTTGAGATTGGAGGGTATTCCTTTCCATTCTTAAACACACTGAAATTTCTTGTGTTTCATTACATAAGTTGTCCGTCACCCGTGCATTGCTTGTACAGATTGATGTTATTTTGTTTGAGATGCAAGAGAAGACTGAAGATGCTGGAGGTTTGCAGAAGTAAGCCAAATAAGACTGCTAGCACAGGGGGTCATCATCAGAAATCTAGTGAGTTTTCTGGTAGCCAGTGATTCCATCCAGTCAGATAGTGGTGCCATTTCGAATTCAAATCTTGATGTGGATGAATCTCCTGCACTTAGTTTTCGTATGATGCCTATGAGGATGGTATGAATGGGCTTCAGCATACTAAAGATGTTCGTATTTGTGATGTGCTTCCATTGGGTTTGAATGCAGAAACCGAGCTCATTGGGGCGGGGCTCTTTTAGTTGCCCTAACATTTGGGCCTACTGTACGAGTGGTGCTGGTACAAATGACTCTAGTCTTACGATCCTCTTAATGATAGTTATCCTTTGTTGCATTCAAATAGTGGGCCAATTTTGATGAATTTCATTGGAGTCCATCAGTTGCTTTAAATGGTGATTCCAGTACTCTATCGAGTGCTAATGATAAGGGCCCACCCGCAATAGGCGTTCATGGTGGTCTTTCTGCCCAATGAGAAGGGCCAACCTATCCATCAAAATGATGTTTGTGGTGCTTTCTCATTGTCTGTTTCCAATTTGAATCAATTTGCTGTTTTGAAACCTGACGGGGGCAGATGTTAGTCAAATTTAAATGACATGGATGATGTTGCAACTGGGAAAGCTACTAATACTTCTACTACTTCAGCAGTTAGGGGCTTATCTGATGAGAATCAGGCAAAAAAATCAGGCAGCTTTTTGTAGTGTCAAGAAGATTTCTTATATTGCTAAGTTTTGGGGTTTCTGTGGCCGGTAAGGAAATTGGTGTGTTCCTTAATCTGGTATATGTACATACTGAGCAGGTGAACATACTGATGGTCTGCCATGTGACAAATCTGACGTATATGCTAATTTTTAATGGTTGGAAGTGAATGCTAAATACAATGAGAAGGTAAGGTGGCAGATCCAAGTTTCTGTTGAGATGTTAATCAGGATACTAATGATAGTGTTGATGAGGTTCTAAGTGATGTGGCATCTGATTAAGACAGGATAGAAGAGCTGCTGATTAAGATGGGTAATGAGGTGGGAGTATAAAATATAATGAATGGTTTGCTGTTGTTTGTGGAGGGATTTCTTAATAAAAGAACATGATGGTGAGAAATATTGAAAAGAAGGCAAAAAGGTAAGGGTCGGGGGAACTTCAGAACCTTTGAAGCAAGATAATTTATGATAGCCCATTGGTGGTTAAGGAGGGAGGTGCTCCTTTTGTCAAATGTGATTTTTCTGTCTTTGGTATGTGTTTTGTCTTATTAGGTTCTGCTGTTGGGGTTTGTTTTCTGGTATGCAATTTTCCAGAATCATTTGTGCTTGTTTTGTTTGTTTTTCTAGTGCAATAAAAGTTATCATAAAAAAAAAAGAGAGAGAGAGAAAGGAAAGGAAGAAAGAAAATAAATAAATCATAATAATTGGATTACAAATTAATAATACAAACTATCGTGTCTGCTGAAATTGTGGTCTATCACCGTATAAAGTTGCATGTTTTTCTGTTGAGTGCTGACCGTTGACCACTGACCTTGATTACTACAATGCCGTATACCTGTTGGTTTACCTGTATGTTATTTTGATACTTCCCTTTTAACATTATGAACCTTGGAGTGTCAATTGTTTCTCTTTCCAAGGTGACTGGACTTGGTGACTGGGAAAAGGATTTTCTTTGATCATGCATGTGGAAAGGGTAGCTGATAGTCTGGTACCTTAGCAACAAAAGTTTTGAGTATGTTTTCTTTGAATTGGGAATTTGTTGCTCTTCTTTCGCGTCTGAGAATACACTCCACTCTTTAGAAGGTGCTGTGCTAGTCACTTACAGGATGGTCAGAAAGAAAATAATGATCTAATCATTTGGTCGTTTGGTATGATTTATGTACTTTTGGAATGCATGCGTCTTTTTCTTTGAAGATATATTCTTTAATGTTTTGTGATTTTCCTTTAATATAGAATGCTTTTTATAACTATTTATTATGGATGTCTTACATAATTTTTCTAAGACCTTAAAGCCGGCATGTTTATAGTCCCATTTGACGTGTAGTGGAATTTTGTTAGGAGTTGGAACAATTGAAATCTGCTTTCTCTGTTACAAATTTTCAGCATATCTAACTTGTTGCACCCAAATTTTATTGAAGTATCTGTTTCTTCTCATTTCCTTTGTTTTGTTTAATTAACTGTTTCTCTTTTCCTACTGTCCTAATAGGTGATACTAGAGCTAGAGGCTTCGAATCCTGATCTTCTTGTTAATTTCGTTGACGGGCCAGACTTTACATGTCCCGTAAAATCTCATCAAATTGGAGACGATCGAAGATCGCTTAAGAGTAATTTGCATTATGGTGACTCAGGCAAGCTTTGAAAGTTCACCTCGATGTTGTAGTTACATTGGGCAGTCGTGCTGGTTGTGAACTTAATTGCTTGTGCATAAGAATGCATGAATCACCCTTGTGCAGCTATTACTTGCATGTCAACAGATTTAGGTGGTGTTTGACGGAGTAGAAAGCGAGGGCAAAGGAAAATAAGGGAATTCTCACCAAGTGGAGTAACTAGAATGTCTTTCCTCTGAAGGGAAATGGCAAAAAAATCTGTTTTTTCTTTTTTTGCTCGTTATTGGAATGGTTTCCTTCCTCTCAAGTAGGATAAAACCACGGAAGTTGGAGGCCTCTTTTTTCCCTCCCCAACGTATGAAAACAGAACTTGGGAGAACTCATCTTGCCATCCTTTCTCAGACCAAAGGCCTTTATGGTGGCACAGCAAGAAAACTATCGAATTTTATAAACAAAAGATGCAAAGAGCACTGATTTGTAGTGTGTATTATTTCTCTTTTTAATAGTCATAATAATTCGTACTTGGTTTGATTAAAATTCAGTAATGACCACTAAAATGTGTTGCATATAAAGCTGTGGTAGGCAATCCTGCCTTCCATCTTTTCTTATTTGGGGGACATGACAGTGAATCAGAGAAAGCTTTAGAACCAGAAACTTGAACTTAAAGAATAGAAATCATATCAAGTCTGATGGCGTATTAAGTGACTTGGACGGCTTGATGGGTGTGTATAGCTCTAAAACAATCGTCTGGGGTCCTGCCTCCTGCAAGGGCTTAACGAGCTGCACCTCTGGAGAATCTAGGTTGCCCCATGCACAATTTTACTGTCGCTATACTAGACTTAGATGAGGGACAAGGTCTGGTCAACTTTACCTCTACCCAGTTTCAGTGTAAATTTCTTGAAAAGGGTTTGTGCAACATGGACCGTACAAGGTTTTTATTTATTTATTTATTTATTTTTTCAAGGAACAACCCAAAAATGAAGTATCGGGCTAAATGTAAGGCTAAGGGACTGTTGGGATTTGGATGTTTACAGAATAAAATATTTACAGATTTAAATATTACAAGGATAAAATAGTGTAAAATAGAATAATTCAAAATTTATAATATTTTTACTCTTTGGCAATTTTTGAAGAATATTATAGATTTTAAATTAAGTTGTGTGGAAGGTGTAATGATTAAAGTAAATTACATTATTAAAATAATTTTTTTATTAAATATTTTAATTCATATGTGATTTACTACGTCTGGATAAAAAAAGTAGTATGGTAAAGTAAAGTTCAACTATCATGTTTTTACTATAAGTTATTTTTCTTTTATCACATAAAATCATGGTAAGTATAGTAAAGTCAATATAAAAAACTACTTTATAATTCTCTCTTCCACTGCTTTACCACGTATTTCATCTCACATTGCTTTATCTCACCTTTTATCATGATATGACATCAATCTTTATTTTATTTTACAACATTTTTAAACAAGTCACTTTTTATTTACCATATTAAACTATGGTAAAATTTGATAAACTAAAGTAAAAAAAAAAATGAAACTAATTCACCATTCCTTCCCACTTTACCGCACCATTTACTGCACCCCACCTTTACCTTGCTATGACATTTACCTTTACTTTGCTTTACCATATATGTAAACAAACATATAATAATGGATTTAGTGAACTAAAGTCTTTACTTTACTTTACTACTTTGAAATTATTATCTTGAAAGATTCTTATTTTGTACACAGTTTTTTTTACTGAGGGGTTGAGCTTTTTGAAAGAAAATAATATTTTCTTCAAAATTTTCTTAGGTTATTAAACACATAAGATTTTTTTCTTTAAAAAATAAAAGATCATATTCTATAAAATATTATTTTCTTGTGTTTTTGTCAGCATCCAAACAGGCTAAGAGTGCTTATTTTGATGTTGAGATTGACATTACAATCAAAGGTTCAAATCTAAGCATTGTGAAATAGAGAGGGTGATGGATTTTGGAGTGGATTCAGGGCTGTTTGATAAGGCCCCATCCCAATTGATCGCAAAATGGGTTCTAAAATATCAATCACTTGGGCCCCAAAAATTAGACCAGAACCTGCCTTGGGACTGGTGTGAGACTGGGACGGGCTATCGGTTGAACTGAACCATTGATAACGATAGTCACCAAATGGGTCATCTTTGGAGTGCACAGCTGAACTTGAGTTTCCAGGGTTTGGTGTGGTTTTGGAGAAGTTTGTAACAAACCAAGCTTAGGGGTTGCCCAGTTGGTTGGTAACTCCGTTTGTCACCTGGCTACCCAGGGATTGATCCTTGGGTATACCACTATTCCCACTTTGTGGGCTCTCTTGATACCCCTTGGCTGGGCTAGCAAAAAAAAAAAAAAAAAATGTTTTCAGGATCCAAGCTCAAGCTTAGATATACGCAGTTCAGCATGCTTGAAATGCAGTTTGGCTCATGTCTGCATATTAAAGAATACATTTATCTTAAAATTTTCAAAAAAGTAGTCTGGTAGAGGATAAAATATTAAATATTGAAAATGTTCTCCAGGTTAGTGGACTGCAAGAGAGTATTGAAGGAGATGCAAATATGGACTGTTGTTTTTATACTCTTGTAGACTGCAAGAGTATTGAAGAAAATTTTTAAAACAAACTTCTCCATTCAAATTCAGAGAACAGTTAAAAAAAAAAAAGAAAAAAAAAAAAAAAAAAAAAAAAAAGAATCACCAACAGTGATTGTGTGTGTGAAAAACAATGATTATGTACAAGGCAATTACTTACCCCTACATTTCATTTCTCCATACAGTAGTGCTTCTCGCCTAATCATTTTCTTTACATCCAAACCGGTTCTTAGTTTCAGCCTACCTTCCTGGCTTGAGTTTTTGGATAGTAACCAAATTTCTATTGCATTTATTCACTTGCCTACAGACTAGCCTGTTAAGTCCAAACAACATAGTTTGGCCTGCTATCAGGTCATTAGCTGGTGGTGGTTCAAACTGATGGGCTATGGCCTATCTCAGTTGCACATTTGCTTCATCCTAATGGTTTTCATAAAATAAGCAGAATAGAAGAGTATATATCAGATGGCTGAAATACCAACTCCATGGACTACAAATTAAATAAAAATAGTGGAGCCTTGACTCTTTGTTTTTGTTTTTGTTGTAACCCGCATAATTGGAAACACTGTGCTATGTAAAACAGAATAAAATCAGAAAAGCAGAAGGAAGCTCCAGTGTAAATCCCAATTAACATGTCAGGTTCAATAACCTAATTGAGAAAGAGATGGCACTGAAAGGGAGATACGCTACAATTTGAATCTCTCTTCATAACCTAGTAAAGAATATGGAAATGAAAAAAAAAAAAAAAAAAGGGGGACTGCAATGATTGAAACGTATTGATAAAATGAACTCTTCCCCATTCCTTGGCTCGGGGCAGGGGGCGTGATGAATCCATTCTCTTAATGGAGAGGTCTTAAAATTGATTCAAGGATTGTGATGTATTGGTTTCCGACTACTATAAGTGTCCCATTCTACCAAGAATAGAAAACAAATAACGTCTCTCTCTCTTTTTTTTCTTAATAGCAAAGAAAGGGCACCATATACTACCAACCTCTTCTTCTTAGCAATAGTTGACCACATATACTACCGATGCCCTAATCTCTCATCATCTTCCCTTGCATTCTTTCAGCTCTCTGCTCCTCCTGTCAAAAATCCCTGCAACATAAGACAAGAACAAAGGGTAGATGGAAATACCACGTGGACAGGGTAGGCTCTACTCTACTGGACCCAATGTCATGTTAGGTGGTCTTGTTCAATTTTGAGTGACAAGGAGCTTCAGGAAAGCATATGGTACATTGAAAATATACTGTACTCTATGCTAAGTTTTGCCCATAAAATTTTCATTTTGTTCATCATAATCAAATTTAACTTGGCTAAAGATTTTAAAGATCCTTGTGGAATAACAAACTTGAACTTGAAAAATTAGTGACAAAGTTACTAAGGTGATCTGGCATAACGAGCTCTCTATCAGTATAATCACTTTGCTCAGAAAACTTACATAGTAAAATACATGTTGTTGCAGGAACTGAAATACAACCAGATTATAACTAGATGTAGCTTTGAAATAAATGAGTATAGTCGCAGACCCCACTTGTCAGTATAAAGATTCTAAGCCTTCATGTAACGACAATCAAGTTGCCAACTACAAATTTTTATAATAATTACTCTCTTTAAATTACTGAAAGATCTTAGGGTCATATTCATCAAGGGTATTATTTTCGTCGTCTAGTATTCATAACTGACACCCTGGGTTCAACTACAAATTTTTATAATAATTACTCTCTTTAAATTACTGAAAGATCTTAGGGTCATATTCATCAAGGGTATTATTTTCGTCGTCTAGTATTCATAACTGACACCCTGGGTTCAAATGGCATTTGAGGTCCACACTCAACAACATTTTTAAATTATCAATATTGTGAATGAAGAATCATCAATACTATTAGTACCAATAACCTACAGAAATTGGATAGTCAAGAGATCTTGGTTGCTCGCGAAAAAGAAGAAAAAGTTTAAAAACAGCCCATCAGGTAACTAAGGGCCTTCAGCACAACGCGGTTCTATCAGATATGATAAACAGAAGGTAATCCTAAGAAAGGGGATGGGACTAGAAAGCATTGCTTGGGGGTGAAGACAAGCTAAGCCTCCATGAAGTCTTTTTCATTTTCAATGAGATATGAAGAATGTTTAGTGTCTCTTTCTTAACTTCAGCTGTTCCCAGAGTAGTAAACACTTTGCCTGACTGTTTGGTCAGATTGGGCATTTCGAAGGATAATACATTTTTAAGGGCATAAATATTAGTAATAAAGAATAGCTGAACGCTTTGTTTAGAGATTAGAAGAGGTCTAATAGAAGTAGAATTGGCATAAATATTAGTAATAAAGAATAGCTGAACGCTTTGTTTAGAGATTAGAAGAGGTCTGACAGAAGTCGAATTGAAAGAATATATACATCCATCTTCTATTCTCAATCATGTATTTAATTGTAGTAACTTGAAGGATAAAAGAATATGGAAATGGATTGATCCGTGGAATTTTTTTTCACATTAGATTTTCTATTATTATTATTTTTGGTGTGTACTGAGTTCTGGCCTGGCCTCATTTTGAGAGTATTGCTCCTTTTTCAAAGGTGTGAATGGGATAACACCTTCAAGCTGAACTTCGGTTAGATTGTTATGATAAACCATTTGAACAACTCAACTGGCAGTTGTTTTATGGTCTTTTGGGAAGGAAAGATATAGCAAGGTTAATAACAGCAGGAGCTTAGTTTCAGCCCTCATAACTCATCAAAGATTGTCGACTGTTTCCTAAAAAAGTTTAGGACATAATATTTCATATGGTGATTCTTCCCACAGCTACGTGGAACAATATTTTTACAATTTGGACCAGGCAATCGCTCCATCTAACCCCAGGCTGATTTCCCATGATGGTATGATAGAGCAGGGATATGACCAGACATTTCCCAAGATCTACAAAAAGAATATTTTTATGGAATCACATCCAATACTTTTTCCATCATTAATGGTAGATCCTGAACATAAAGATTACCATACCATGGAACAAGTTGAGACATAACTGATGTACAACAAAATGTATATGACGGCAACAATCATCTGTGAAAGTTTCTAACTCATTTAGCCTTGATTTCATTTTAGGAGAATTGCATCAACTTGTCCATCAGGTCCCTCATTTAGTATTCTTTGTGATATAAGCGCACCACATTATTCATTGGCTCCCCAGATCTGTAATTGCATCTGATTGGGAGAAATAGAAACGAATAATATGCTGCCTAGCATTCAATTAGACATGTAATTCTCATGGCAGAGACATCACTGTTAGTCCTAAAACTACAAATCTTAAGCACCTATAAGACATAAACAAAATAAATATAGATTCATTTTACTGTACTGAAATGAAATGTACAAATACCTCGGAATTCTGATATTTCTGTACCAGAGCATTATAGTTAACATCACAGGTACCATCACTAAACACAAATGCTCCAAGGAATGCCCACTAATAATGTAATGGTTTACACTATAAATTTTCTTATCAGCAAGGGCTTCAAGTTTTGCCAAAAGGTAGAACCCTGCAGCACAATATGGTTTTCAGATAATGGGAGAGTAACAGTAAAAAAAGGACTACAACAATATTATCTTCAGGATCTTTCATAATTGTATTATTAAATACAATTAATTTGTAACCTAGTTAGATGACATTGACATCATTGATATGTAGAAGTAGCTATTCGTAATGTAATTTATGAAAATTATATAAATACACTTTACAAGTTTTGTTTTGGCTTTATATTAAGCTTACTCTTTTCTTAATCTTAAAATTTTTTTCTTCATTCTCACATCTTTTCTGAAACTATAGGAAAGACAAATTCCATTCCAAATGGAAATGATTAATTAAGATATAAAGCAGCCTTCATGTTGGCTTTTTACCGTGCAATTCACTAATGCTCAAGGTTGGACCAAATCTCGTCAAAGATTTACTCAAGAGCGGAATTAATAGCTAATATACTTAACCAAATATAAAAGGGTTATCCAAACCTTTCGGAAGGTTTTGGTGAATAAGACTTAATAGTTGATCATTCCAAAAGCATCACTTGTTGAACTTTGATCTACATCATAAATTCAAGCATAGAAATCATTAACATTTCGCATTTATGTTTCGTATTTCTCAAATATGAAAATAAAAATATCAATAAGGTTTCAAAATCTTGTTTTAGGAGACTTGTTCTTGTGTGTTAATTGCATAAAATTGTTAGGCTAAAATGTGTAAATCCTTGGCTAATCATCATCTAAAAAAGCCTTATCCCTTGAATCAATGCAAATAGAAACAAAGCAAAACATAAAGGCCAAGGAAATTTTTTAGAATTTTTCATGGGATTATATATATATATATATATATATATATATATTTTTGCTGGTAAAGAGACATCCATTAAATTTGGTGTTTAGAGAGAATACCTGATGCCAAAAACCAATATGTCGAATGAGTATATTTAGGTGGGAATATAAACGCCATTACTGGAATTGTTACACAAGGAATAAAGTAGAGCATCATGCACAGGCGAAGATCATTGAAAGTCCTGCAACCAGCTAATATAACATATTCAACAAAGAATCAAGTTAGGCTTTTTCCAAGCCTTTTTGGGTTGGCACAAAAAAAAAAACTAATTGAAATACAAAGGAGGTAGCATGCTAACCCTTCATATGCGATGCTGACAAGAACAAAAATAAGGAGAAAAACCAAACAAGTTACTCCGATCCGCACATTCACTCTTTCAATAATGAGGCAAGAAAAAAGTGAATTGACAGCAATCATTATCTGTATCAAGCAATGCCAATTAGATGTTAACTGCTAAACCTATAGACAAAAGCGTTTATATTTCATTAAAAATGGACATGAAAAAAAGTAAACTATGACATCTAGAAAAACAAAAGAAAACTAAAAGAGGGACAAAGCCTAAATAGGGTATTATTTACATCCTTGTATGTATTCTCATGAGGATTATTGAAACATTAGTGTATCATACTATTTTGTAGTCCTAGAATTGCCATCCTTGTATATATACTCAGATCAGATTGTATCTCCAAAAGATGGGTATATACCTTTAGGTTAGGTTGTATCACCAGAAAGGATAGCATGTAACATCTTGTTCGAGAATTCTATCTATTCTCGTGGCTCTTCTTCATTAAATGCATGGTTGTAATTCCAATCTCTCTCCATATAGGCTGAGGTTATCCAAACATTCATAAACCTTTTTGAAAATCAACTCATTCCCAACATTGCTTGGAAAGGTTCCTCGTGCAATTAAGTGATAACTTCGAAAAATGAATTGCAACACTCCTTCTATAGCTATAATGCATTTACATGTTTGAAGGTTGATGGTTGATGACCGTCATAGATTTGCATGTTTTTTTTATGCATGTAATTGTGAAGAGGCCCTTGTAGTTCGCAATGAACCAAAATCGACAATGTAAATATATAGGTTTTCATGTATGTGAGAGAAATATTGGTTGAGTTACCCTATATATTGTTTTTATCTTATATGGGGTTTTAAAACTAAGTTTTTACATTTTTCTTAAGCACATGTTTAACTTAATTAGGTATGCGCATTGCAGCTCAAGCTCCATCTGGCCTTTTGTGCCCTGTGCCTTGACTACCTTATTTGGAACTATTAATATAAATTAAGCAAGGGCAATTTGATTGCAAAATTGGTAGTGATTTTCTCTTACAGAGTCCGGAAAGTGAGTGAGACTAGCCGATGTTAGTCAATCCTTTTGATTTGACTTTCTTAATTCATTTTAAACAGAATTAGAACACTATCATGGCCCTCTAGTTTGCACCTAACAAAATCGAATTCAGCTACAAATCTCATATATCAAGTAAGAATCTATAATTTGAATTCACACAAATAAAATTTATTTCATTGAGATTTTTTTTATTGAAATCTAATATATAAAAAATACTATGACTTCTTTTTGTGAAAATATCATCATCATCATCATCATCATCAAAGCCTTACCCCAACTATGTTAGGGTCGGCTACACGAATTCTATTTTTCCATTCCGATCTCTTAAGCCAAATCCTCAGATAAGTTGCACTTCTTCATATCTATTTTTACTACCTCGATCCACGTCCTCTTTAGACCACCCCTTCCACTTGGAGTGCCATCAACTTTCATAGCTAAACTTTTCCTTACCGGCACCAACTTGCATTGGACATGTCTAAACCATCTCAAATGGGTTTCTCTAATAACATGAATTTTGTGAAAATACGAGAAATATTATAAAGATACGTATTGGTTTCTTTGTTTATGTTATCGGTTATTGCTAGATTATGCCATCAGGTGTGGCATCACAAGAAAGGTGAATGAAAAATCATCAATAGTTTCTCTTTACTCCCTTATTTGTAATTTCTTATTTTACATAAGATTTTACATTATTTTAATACATTTTAGTTTCTAATTTGTTAACATTGACACCAATAAATTTTAATCATAATCAATTTATAGAACTAATTATGTTTTTATAAGTTTTACCCCTATCATTACTACTATAACTATATATATTCGTGCATATGCAGGCATTTGCTTAAAGCAAGGGGTTCAAGCTAGTTCTTAAATATTATGGTAGTGGAAATTTTCAATTCAATTAACCACTTTCCTCCCCATTTTAAAATTTTAAACTATTGTCCTATGTCTTTTAAGATTAAATTAGATTTTGGTTAATCTTTAAACCTTCACATAATACTTTCTTTAATCTAAAAAGATTAAAATTATTCTATATTTTTTAATAAGAATAACTACTAACCTTAAGATCTAGGTCTATTGCTAATAACTCATCACCAAAACTATAGAAGTAACATCTCGATTAATCAGAATCTATTTCTCTACTTGAAGCAAAAGGTAAAAAGTTGTAATATCTTGATTATCAATTGAGCAACAACATCACACCAAAACTGCCCAACACAATAAAGATAGATGACTAAAAAAAACATGATTATTAGACAATGTCAAAATTTCTATGAAAAGCAAAATAATAACATGTATCCTAATATTTGTGTGAATTCAAATCACAATGTGGCTGTATCCTAATTATAATTTGAATTCTATGAAATTTGAATTCTATTAAAGAGGTGTATTTTATATAGTAATGTAAATCATGCATAAATGTGGGTTTGTCTAACCACAACAAATTTATGACACTTCAAGTATAACATGACACCTCAATAAATGTGGCTTTGAGTCCAGGCGGTGTCTACATTGCTACCTTACATCCTTCACCCCTCACCTTATATCATTCAAACTTCACCCCTTTAATAATCCTAATGTGGCGCTCATTTAACCAAGAATTCCTATGTATTCTAATGCAAAAAAAAGGGTCACTTAAAGGTGTCCATTGTGCAGGAAAAATCACAATGTACCACAAATCCAAATCTGCTGCCATTTGGAATTTTTGGAAGGACCCATTGTCAGCAACTCATTTTGGATTTTTATGGAATAAAAACGTATAACCACATTATTTTTCAGTCTCTCTATCAGTACAAAAGTTTACTGAGTTACCACTCCAAATCACAACCCTGGAAATGAGGGCAGGTAAGCTTACAAAGAAATACAGCATCCAACATATATTTTAATTTCCCAATAATAATTTCCACACATTCCAAACCCACAGTACAAACAACTGATTAAAATCATCTATTCCACAGAATCTCCAACCATATCAAAAACTTTGGCACACCAACCTCACTCAACCATGCAAAACCCATCAAACAACATGAAAAGAAAAAGACTATATAAATTGAATAGATGGTAGTAAAAAGAAAAACTCACCGGCAATCGGTCCCAGAGAACCCGAGCATCATCTGGCTTCAAATGGTAATAAGCAGACCCAAAAGCTGCCCCAGCAATTGCAGCATAAAATAAAACCCAACCCCAAATCTCTCCTCGCAGACTGCAGTGAATACAAACAGCAACACCCATAAAAAATAAACGAAAACAGAGCAAACCCAGATGCCACAAATATTACAAAGATGAAAATGCAAACACACCTGATGCCGAAATAGTTTCCATGAAGGCAGAGTACAAGACCCAGAACCCCAACCACTAGAAGAGGAAAATTCGTGATCACATTCAAGGTATTGGGCACACCTGAGAGCACAAGAACAATCATCATCATCATCATCATCGGCAGAAGAAGAAGAAAAACAAGGAAAAGGGGGAGAAAGAGAGAGAGATACCGAGGAAATTGCGCATATCAGCGAAAAGATGGTGATTGGGAGAGTGAGGGATTTTTGGGGTGGCGAAGAAGAAGAAGATGCAGAGGAGGAAGGCCCCAGACCAAATACGAGCTCTGTTTGCCTTGAGCAGCAGCTGATGATGATGCGATCCAAACACCATCTCCTTCTTCTTTTTCTCCTTCTCCCTCTTTTGGGATTTGATTTGATTCGGTTTTGATTTCTCTTTAAAGGCAATGGCATTGGAATTCAGGAGATGCTGAGGAGAAGAAAAGCGATTTCCATTTCCGTTTCATCTTTTTGGTTTCTTCTCTTTTTCTTAACCTCCTCTCGGCTTTCCCGAGTGTTGGAAATGATAGTTTGTTGTGAATGAAGCCATAGCCGTTGATCTGACAAAAATGTCCATGATCTTACCCGTTGATTCTTTGGGCCCATGGCTGATTTCAGTTGGGCCCTCAAATCAATGGTTTGGATCACATAAACTCAATTTGATGAGCCCACTAATCACCATAAAATAAATGGTTATTGCAACTTTCTTTTCAAAATCACAGGGTTAGAATGGATTAATATGTTAATTTTGGATTAGCCTTATCCTAAAATGACTCAGGTTTTATAGATTCCGCGGCTGATTGTTTGTAGTATAATACATAGAAATTAAATACAAATAATTTATACCATGAGCGATTAAAAATGAACATCTAAGATGAATATTCAACTTTTTTTAAGATAACTAAAAAAATCAAAAAAAAAAAAAAAAGGGAAAACGAACAATTGGGTGATAGCTGGTAGTTTATTTTATTTTTTTTTTATCTTCTTTCCATATATTTTCTTTTATCTATATTTTTAACTAGTAATGATATGAATTTTATGTATTTAATTTTCCAAAAAATATATCTTTTAGTTCTATTTTCATGTTTATATGGAGAGTACGGGTAATTTTCTATGTTTATATCTTCCATGTTTATATAGAGAGCACGGGTAATTTTGTCTACTCTTTTGGATAACCTTTTAAGTTATCAATATTCTTTTATGTTCCATGACCAATTACAATCTACAAGTGAAAGTTTTTTACCCTTGTTGATAATTATACGGATGGTGGGGGAAGATGAGGAAGAAATTAAACTTTTGGAATCTTAAATGGGCTTTCCCATTAGATATCTTATGCATGGAAGATAGAAAAAACATATAATTTAGTTTCTTTATATATATATATATATATATATTTCAAGTCCGGCCCGTACCCTTCACACTACACAGTGGGAGGGTAGCTGTAATCAGATTGGGTTCGAGTTTAGCTCAACTTTATATATATATATATATATATATATATATTTCAAGTCCGGCGCGTACCCTTCACACTACACAGTGGGAGGGTAGCTGTCTGTTGATGGTTAGTAGTTAAAAGTAATAGAACAATCCATACTTTCTTATGCAAATAATGGAAGGGTTAGGATCAATGAATACGGTTTTATTGGATTAGTCTCATTCAAAGCATCGTACACTTTTGTGTCTATTTCAATATTTATGAAGATATTATAAATGATCATGTTTCCCTAGTAACGATAGTTTTATGCATTTGAATAGTTTACAAGTAATTAACCCCAAGGGGCAACTTAGTTGGTATAGGACCACAGTTTGCATCCGGAAGTTGTAAGTTCAAAACTATCCTACTGCACTGGTGCTACAAGGGAGTTTATCTGGATTATTTCGGGGCCGGAGGGATTAGTCCAGCCCAAAGAGTTGGGAACCTTCCAATAAAAAAATATATATATAAAAAAAAAAAAGAGAAGACGACTAGTCTACAAGTAATAAAGTTATAGCTTACCTTGGATTCATGGGATGATTCTTTGTTGATGCTGATAACAAGGAATTATTTCCCTCATTTTCAAGAACATATTTTTTTTTACACAGCGCTTATGTATGCATATCCAGTTCTTCTCATATGGCTGGTTTTATATTCTCCTTGTTCTCCTCAGATGGTTTTAGTTTCTCTCCCAAGAAAGTCATTTCTTTAATATTCTCTTTTTTCTTTTAGCTATACCCTTTCACTTTTCCTTAATTGTTCCAGCCCACTTCTATTCTGCAGTTATGCCTAGAATCTTGATCATTTTTTAGCTAGATGCTTTCATTTTTCCTTTCATTGTACTTTATCACAATATTTTTTCTAAATTGCATTACATTAAAATACATTTTTGAAAATCATTTTTTGAACCTATGATTGCAACACCTTTTACCCGCATCCAAATGACCCTTTGTAAAGACTCCTAATTAGAACTACTGCAGTTTCATAAGTTTTTTTTTTTCCTCTACATGAGATTGGAACCCTCACACCCATGTTCTACGCCTTATCTCTAACCAGTCGAGCGGCAGTTATAGACCACCCTCCATAGTTGTAGTAATCTATGCATTAAGGGTTTTTTTAGAACATAAATTAGATTGGATAGCTAAATCAGTATCGGTTTGGTATAAACTGGTTTTTTGACAATTCGCTCTGTTAAAAATTTATATACATTTGGTAGAAAAAAAAAAACTCCTTTTTTCTGTTTTTCGTTTTTCGCCTTTTCCATATGGAGGTGAGTGGGGCTGTTTGGGGATGGCTATGCAATGGAGGAGGATGGCTAGGGCCATTGAAACAAAAAGAAAGGCATAGTTAAGTCATTATAGGTGTTTATCAAAAGTCCACAAGAGTCCAGTGATTGGAAAAATTATTTGTATAATCACAGGGTCTAATTCAAGTTGGGATTTGGTTCATAACACGATAAAAAAAAGGGGGTTTTATAAAGAAATTAGTTTCAAACCAAATCTACATAGAAAGTGATTCCAGCTAAAAATGTCCAAATATTGACCTGAGGAGCAATAATAGCAAGAAGAAATGATGGAGCAGATGATTATTGGTCCTTCTGATTAAGTAGATCCAGTTGCATTCAAACAATGTCTTGAATAAAAACTATGCTTCTTTTTTGAGAACTGAGAAGGATTGTGTTGCTCATGGTTAACAACTGTGGCAGTTGAAAAAAGGTCTTTTACTTTTCGTCTCTTTCTTTTGAAAATTGAAGTTGCACTTGATCTACCTATTTAATGCTTGTTTGCCAACTCTATGATTTAGTTTAATGCAAAAATTCCTTCCTATGCAGGCAAAAAGAGAAGCAGTTCTGACCCATTCACAGAAGGATTTTTCATGAAACTGAAAAGGAAAATTACAATTTTCATCTTCCCATACAGAAAAGTGTTGCACCAATAAAAAAAAAAGGTAGAAAGAAAGAAAAAAGAGAAAAGATTGCAGGAGCAGAAAATTAGAGCATTTCCTACGACATCGTGGAATTGGTGGTGTTAAAATTTTTTTTTGAGTAAAGGAACGACTTAAAATAACTGTAGGCAAGGAAAGTGAGGATTCTCTGATTTGAGGGGATAAGAAGAAAATTGGTGATGCTGTTCAGTTAGACCCACTCGGTGAAACTACAACAGCTCTACTGGGGTCTTGCCAAATTTCACTCCAAAAGGGATTGAGTCCACCATTAAATTGATTATGCATAAAATACATAGATATTCTTGTAAATATTTAATTCACGTGCTTTATTCATAATCAATCTGGTAATGAGCCCAACTCCGGTTGTAGTAAAATTTGGTGAGGACCTATAAAAGGGGGGAGGGGCATTTATTTAAACAGTTCGGATTTCAATAAATAAGGCCCATTGAAGAGCATCACTAAATTCACTACGATCCCACATATAAGAGGATTTAGACTCATTTGAAGAACATGGTTCAAAATATCAGTCAATACTTTGTGACCAATGCATATCAAGCACTAGTATATAATGAACCAATGACTAATTATGCAGCAGTTGTAGAAATTATTAAAATTGTCCTTATTAGCTAGCTGATATGACTGATAATATCACTTTCATGATATGGTAATAAATAAATAAATATATATATATATATATCTCACCTTCATGGCTTAAGGATTTTCAGGTCACACATAATCATATCTAAAGTGTTAATGCAACAAAACTTTAAAATCTAACAATACTCCATATTTTAGATTTTCTTGATGCTCTTCTCTAGAATTTTAAGTTATAAAATGCTCACACAGATGAAGTCTGATAATATCTGATAGCCAATATATGTAATGTACTGGGTCTTCACAACTAAATATCTGATCATATCTGAAATCCAATATAGTTTACACCCAATGAAACAACTATTCTGGGTCTTCAGTCTTCACAAGGAAATGAGTGCACTTGGCTTTCCCTAGCAACCCCATACAAAATCCCACTATGTTCTTCAGCCTAAAAAATTAAATTAGACAAGGGTTTAGAATAACTGTAGCAATGTTTGAACTTAAACGGCATGGTTATTCACAATGATAGCCTAATATTAGGACAATAACTTCTAATTTGACGATTTTCGTTTTGAAGTAAAGAATTTGATGAGTTGATAAGAGTTGGAATTGGCCAACCTAATTGATTTAGATTTGAAAGAACCTATGTGCAACCCTAATCATATAATAGAGAGAGACACCGGCTCATGTAGGAAGGGAACCCGATCCTCGGTAGGTTGATAGTTAATTAGGTCGGTTGGATCTCTTAATCCAAGCACCCTATTCCTAGTTGGGCTTGATCGGGTTATTGTCCACAATGCATGTGAGCTGATCTCCCTTATGTGAACACTCCGACACCCATAGACCCGAGGCCATGTGGGCCCACTTTCATCTCAATCCCTCTCTTGGGATTAAATTGCCAACAGACTTAATTTGAAATTGATCTAGGCTGTGCAGTTGTACTCTTCATTAGATTTGACCAATCTAATTAATTTTGTCGTTGATATTGGGGGCTATATCTCCTCAAATCCAAATGATTAGAGATTTCGTCCAACCAGTCATTATCATCCACCGTCCCCTTTTTCTAGATGGACCTCTCTGGTAGATATGCAAACAAGTCAGCTATGGGGCCAGACCACTTTGGATTTGGACTCGAATCTGTCTTTTCGAACCAATTCTATATTCAGATCCGACATCAACTTAAGAAAATGGATCCAATTCTCAATAGGGTTGTTCAGCCGCGCTGTGGCTATCTAGGCCTGACCCATCTTTAGAAACACAAACCCATGTACGGCCCCAGCCAACACGGGTGTTAAGTGTGTGGCCGGGCCCAGTCTGCCATTTTAATCAATTGGGCTGGCCAAGCTCGGCATTCTATCAGTCTTCTGGGCCTTCTAATCACTGGTTTAGTTAAAAAGAGTCACTAAACTAAATGAATTACTTTTCGGTTTGGTTTGAGCTTTGGGCTCTCTATCACCTAATCTAAGCCAACCCATATATTAAATGGGCCAAAAAATTTAGATCCAAGTCTGACCCAGGTACTTAAAACACTAGCTCATAACCTAGCTAAAAGCAGGATGAACCCAGCTACCCCTGGCTTTCGATCCGAATGAGAAATAAGATGTAGAGTACATTAGTTTAATTGGATGAAAGAGCTTATAAAATAATTAATATATATAGGATCATAAAATGATATATGATTAAAGCTATGTTGACTCTCAAATATGAACATAACTCAACCTACTTAGGCCCTTAAAACCTATATATATTGTGAATATCATCTTAGATATGGAGGATCCTCGGATCGGAACATTCAAGGATCTCATTCCGAATCCAAATGTCCCGGATGTTATATGTATGGATTAAAATCCAGATACAAATCTCACTCGAATCAAAAAATAAATAACATGCATGTTTTATTTATAATAGAAGACTTTGGATGCATAGACGGGGGCGGACCTGGGGGCTGGCAAGGGTCCTCCATGCTTTGGCCCCTCCATGTAGGGCCGGCAAAATGTGGCTCGACCTGATGACCTGACCCGTTTCTGGCCCGCCAAACCTGACCTGCCACATATACGGGTCGGCCACGAGTTAGGATTTGTTGACTCGTATAAAAACAGGTCGGGTTAGGGTTGGTCCGCCTAACCCGGTTGACCCGTTTAACTTAACTCTTAGCCTCCTGCTAATTTGAGAAATATGAGGAGAAGTGATGCAATAATCTACTTATGTTATTTTCATTTTGGATAGTTTAATTTGTTGATGATTAGAATATAATCTTTTTATAGTTTAGAAGTTTGGTATTTATACCATTGATTCGTTGATTTGGAGGATAAGAGATTCATTATTATTTTTAAATAGTGGATGTTAAAATTTGCTCAATCTTAGAGTTATTTAAAATGTCATATTTGTTGCATTGAGATCATAGTGCTAAATGCATTTTATCACGAATACCGTTCTCCTATGGTAGAATTGCGCATTCTATAAGAACGATTACCTTTTTAAATTTATTTTTAATGGTGATCCTCAAATTTGAATGGCTATCAATGGGCTATATTGAAATTGGCTAAACTAGTATTGACTTATATTCTTTTCTTCCATTTGCAATCTCAAAGCTTGATTTCTCACGTTTGTCTTTTCTTAACAATGTTATTTTCTTATGAATTATAATAACTTGTTATTTTTTTTTTATCAATTTCAAATATTATATATTATTTGGGTTGAGTCTTACTATATATATAATGATTATCATGAAAGATTAATGATTTCCTATATAGTTCAACTACCAGTGCTTAAAGTACAATGCAGAACGGCATAAGCATGAAAAATAATGATGAGAATATTTGTAGGATTCAATATTCTATTACTTTTCTAGACACATCACAAAGTCTAAATGCCTGTCAATGTTTGAAGTAAATTTGATGGCTAGCGTCCTTTCTTTTTATATCTATTCTTTTTAAAGTAAAACAATGCACAAAGTAGTGAGGAGCTGTAGTGGTTTAGTTGTCATTTGAAAGAAAATGGGTCTTGGGTTCGAATCTCGTCATCCTTCACCCTTTTACAAGGCTCAAAACCAGTTAAAAGATGAGCGACTTAGGTCAAGCCGGGCGACCCATATTTGTTGCGGGTTAGGTGGTTTAGCCCGACCTGAAGTATAATGGGTGTGGGCTGCAAACCTCCAACCCCTTTAAAAAAAGGGTCGGTTACGGATAGAAGTTCCAATGAGCAGATCCATCTATGACCCGAGCTAAATTAACTAGACCCGGCCCGTTTGCCGGCCCTACCTCCATTGTGTGGCCATTCATTAATGGATGCCACCCCACCCCACCGTTTATGGCTCTTTTAACATGATTTGACTCTTAGAAAAAGGAAGTAAAAAAATTACTGATTTTAAGAAAAACTTGAAATGAAAAATGGAAATGAAAATAAAGAAAAGGAAGCGAAGAAAAGAAGAACAAATATACAAGGCTTGATGGAATTGGGGGAATAGATTTTTTTAAATATTCATTCTAACCATCTATACTTGCCCAAATCTTATGATCCAAGAGATGAACAGGAGAAAGCACATCATCTTACATAGACTTTAAAGTTTTGTTTGTGCAAGCAACGTGTCAACGGGAAAGGGTTAAAATCAAGAGCTTTTTTCTTCTTAAGTTTGCCGTAGAAAGAGGAGGAGACAAGGTGCCGGCATGCGTTTGGTGCAGCGAAGAAATGTTTCAATTTTTTACTCCGTTTGTATTTCAATTCCACGATGGCATGGATCCGCGCTTCCCATCTAGGGTGGTAGGAAATCGATTCTGATGACCATTTCCTTTTTCACGGCGTTTACTCAACAAACCTTAACGCATGAATAAAGAAGATGAATGACAAATCTACTTTCTCTTTTATAAATTATTTTATATTGTAATTTTTTTTATAGTCTTTTTTTTTTCTTTTGAATCCTCCTAAATAAAATTTCCGATTCCGCCCCAGTACACAGATAATCAATACCCATTTGCTCAACCCTACTCACTGGACTCTCATCTAAACCATACTGTGTCTATCCATAAATCCATACGCATGTATGTCAATACAAGAGACGCCATTTTAAGAGAGGTGCGACTTCCCCTGCACTTACATAAAATTGTGAGAGGCAACTTTTGAGTAAAAATCATGAACATATATATTCCCATTCTCGGAAATCAACAGTATGTTTGGGGTTGGGCTAGGTCAATAATTGGCTTGGTGTGATGCAAATTTCCTGTGGGGGTTTGATTTGTAGCCTTTTTCAAAGTCCCATCCTACTCAATCCCACACGCGTGTTGGAAAAGTTAAATACAAATTTGGCAATCTAAACATAGGTGGGGAACACAGGTAAAAGGAGGGTGGCCGACGCACATGTGGAACCTATGTGTTGGTGATGCACACACCCGAGGCAATAGGCATATCTGCATCCTTCCAAGCGTATATTCGCTTATACTGTCAGCAGTTTCCTTTCTCATGAATGCTTGGAATTGTGTGCATGTTTGTGTTGAGAATTACTGGAAGAAAATGAAGATAAACTCCATGGTCATGAATAAGTTTTCATTGTTTTATTAATATCTTCTACTAATTTTATTCTCTCAAGGTAAAAATATCTTGTGCATTTTTTTGGGTAAAGAGTATTAAAGAGACCCAAGAATTAGAAAACCATTTTCCAGAATCCAACACAAAAGATAGAAACATATTCTACTTTGAAAGTCCTTCATCGCATCCAAATGTGGAAACTAGAATGATAGAAAATAAAGTTTTCAATTTATGTTTTGACTCGAACACCCAACTTATCAAGTTTTGATACCACTTGTGCGATCTTACACTCCATTTAGCTAATACTTATGTCAAAACCAATTGATGATAGGAAATGACACAACAATAGTTTTATGGTGAGGGCGAAGGCTCGACCACAATTATGACCGCTCAGGAGCGAGGGTGGACGTTGACCTCAACATACACTGAGTTCTTTAAATGCCATGGAAATCACACCCTGCTTGACGTTATGAGGCTCCTTATCAATCCCATGCTCAAGCTGAAAAGAAAATTGCTCTCACTATAGTTTAGCAAATTCTTACCAATTAAGTTAAAATAAGAATATCATCTTCGTTTAAGATTATTTTTTTATCACTCGTAACGTGGTTAAAGATCATATTGTTAAAATGTCAATGGGAGCTTAAACTGAAAAGAACTTTACTTTCTGATCCTAGCTAGCAAATTCTGTTGGGATTGTTTTCCAATTCGCCTTTAGTTTATTAGAAGAATCCTCAAATGTGCCTAAAATGATTGTTTTTATCATCTATGATTTAGTATAGGATTAGATTGTCAAGAAGTCAAACACATCTAAACTAAGTGATGAAAATGTGATGATCATCCATTCAAAGAGTATAATGGATACACTACTAAACAATAACAAAAATTTAAGTCCTCGTGCATCGCGCGTATATATATATATATATATTTATTAACAGTTTGTTCTTTGTATGTTGTCATTATCTTAACTAACAAAGATATGATCATATATATAAAGAAAGATGAGAGATAATCCTATGAGAGATATCTCTCATCTTATATAAGAGATAGGGGTGGGGGCCTTCATATTTAAGTTGCTGGCATTGAATATGGATGTGAGGGCCCCCACCTTAATTATCTCTCAGTGTAAGGTGAGAGCATTTCTCATAAGAGCATTTCCCAAGAAAGATAATGGATGCATTAAATAATAGCAAGTTATTATTAAAAGCCTCGCGGATCGTGTGTATTCTTATTAAGTATTTAATAACAAAAAAAAGTAAAGTATGTTAAATGTTCTTAATTTGTATCTATTATAACTAATAGAATATGCATTGAGTAAAACTAATATTATTAAAAAAAGTCCTCATGTCAATGATCTTAAATATTATGTGATTTTAGCATGTTGTTCATAGTTTTCTTTAGTATTATCATGCCAGGTAAGGGTCGAACCAATGACTTTCTGCTCAGGAAACAGATACTCCATCCATTATGCTTCAGGTTATAACTTTTTTATATTTTTTTCCTAATTTAAAAATATTTTAGATAAGTTAATTATATATGCAAGGGTGCCACACGTAGGGCTTCGCCACTTTTTGACCCACATCCTCTCAAGTTTGAGGATAAGTTGGGCATAGAAATCAATGACATATCTGATGTATAGGCTATGACACGATATACCATTGCATGTTTGTTTCAAGTAATTAAATATCTAGGATAGCGTTTTTAAAAGTAGTTGAAAAACAAAGAATTAGAAGTGAACATCCTAAAATAACCATCAAATAACCTTCCACCAATGAAAACTAAATCAAGAAAAGAAAAGATTGGCCGTGAATACTCAGCTATCACAGTATCTCCTTAATAATTCAAATTTTAATAAAGTTAAAAAGTCTCAATTGCATATGCACCCCTCACTTTTTTAATAATCTTCTAACCGCACTAATCAATGAAAGAATAAACTTACTGTTGTAAAACTCAACTCGGCCCATCCTAGCTCAGCCGAGTCAACTACACTCAATGCACACCGAATAGTTTTCAATCTGATAGAGCCTGGAAATAACTTGGTCAAAAGCTCACCTGCGTGATACAACTCAATGCCCTTTCAAACTACAAAGGAAAGCCGGGTTTCAGAACTATGGGTAACACAGCCTTGTGCCTAAGTTTTAAAAATAAGCGAGTCACTGATGCCATGGATGGGAAACAGATTGGCAGCAGGTAAGATCTAAAGAGACCACAGAGAGAGGACAAAGGGCCCCACGAAAAAGACCATCCGGTCTGATGTGCTTTTTGATGGGACCCATTTTAAGCTGGAAAAAGGGGACCATATTCGGCTCGGACTATAATTCGGTGGGACTCCAAATCTGGCTCTCTTGAGTTGTTGTTATTCCCGTTTGGGTCAATATTAGTCAAGATTCGAATAGCTTAGAGTTTGTAGGCTAGTGGTGTGGTGGGTGCCCAAGAACCAAAAAGGCCAGTCATTATCAAATTGGGGTGGGCCAAGCTGATGTGGAAGAGGCATCATGGTCCAAAGCAAAGGGGTGCAGTTCGACAGTTTTCATCAAGCCTACAATTAAAAAGGGGTGGTCTGGGTAGGCTCTATACTATAGTGGGCATCATCCAAAACGGGTAGGGTAGGGAACAGCTTGCATGATTCCTTCTCTTTATAATCTCACTAGCAATCCAATTGCAGTTTTTGAGGACGTGGCTTGGCCCTACTCATGTGGAAATTATAAATCAGACAGCTAGAGGAAAGATGTCCTTGGGATCCCAGACCCTTTACAAGTTTGAGGAATCAAATATGACCCCTGTCCCTGACCCTGACCCTGTGGTATTTTCTGGGCAACCTTTGCTCTTTACAGGTTTTTAAGAGTGAGGTCCTCCAACCTTATAAATGGGCTCTTTGCATTATTATCAATCAACCAAGATTTCCTTCTAATTGAAGTTGGAAAATACTAGTAGTCAAATTTTGTGTACAATACATGATTAAGACAAGAAAAGAGAAGGGAGTAGCTCATGTGTTTAATGGATGGTGAGCACAAAACTATTTAGAGTGAGATTCAGTCCAGTGATGGGCAACACACCAATAGCCCATGATCTTGAGCAGTTTATATTGGAGACACAACTTGAGTCATGTTGAACCAGTAATTGCATGGCCTAACCCATCTAAGGGCTTATTTAAGTTCAGGTTAGGCTGTCACTTACCTTTTTTGAAATCTACATGCAATATGGGTTAGGACCACTATGGGCTAATACTTGAGTTTGATTTTGGGTTTTGTGTGTGTATTATGTATTACATATATGCATTATATACTATATGTAGAGAAGTATTCTCACATTAATTTTTTTTTTCTTAGTTTTGTAACATTTAAAAGGCAAACCCAACCTTGAAATTTAGATATCTTATCCAACTCGAGTCAACTCAGCTGAAACCGTGTTGCACTTAGATTCGGCACTTATAACTCGGCTCATTTCGGGCTAGGCATGTTTACATTTCTTTGTATTATGTTTGAATTTAGTTTACCTAAATACAACCTGATCAAACTTGGGATTCTAACCCATCCAAGTTGTATTCCGGGTTTCAATAAATGAGGGAGAGGAAATGCTTGAATGGGATAGCAAACTCATTCTTTGCAAGGGGTGCATGCATTGTTTGAGTGTTTATAATAATAATTAAAAATTTATTATTATTACTTCTACCAGTACTCCCTCTACCACCGTTACTACTACTTTTTACTGTTTTCAATTGCATTTATATTTTAGTTCAATAACGGATCAAATGTGTCCAAGGAATTATTTCATTCTTGAGCCTTCGTGAACATTGTCTACCCAACTCAACGCTTCTTTATTTTTTTACCAAAAAAAAAAAAAGCACTTCTTTATGTAATATTCTTACTATGTTTAGCCATGATCCCTTTGTAAGAAAGGGTTTTATGTGGAATTTAAAAAGACGAGTTCAAAATTTTCATCTTTTTCATAAAAAAAAAAAGTTGCACCAATTGTAAATGATTTATTTGTGTATGTCTTTTTCAAAATCTTTTAAAATTCACCGCCTTATAGAGTAGTAAGGGTATTTGTTTAAAAGGTAGAGTAAAATAAAGTAAAATAGAGTGTCAAATAAAAAAATTTGGACGGAATTAATTGTAAAAGCACAAGATGATAATATATATAATGCATAAAATGACAAAAAAAAAAAAAAATCCTCTTCAAACTCACAAAAAGACAAAAACTATGGTGTTTTTTACCCCAACTCCCGCTACTCTCTTTTGCTTCTTAATTGATTTGACCCTCAGTTTAATTCTACTTTACTCCAGACCCTACAAACAAATAGACTAGGTCCATGGCCCATTAAAGACATAAGACAAGAGAGCAGAGCGGCTGATGATTAATACATGCTTTGGTGCCCATATGAGCAGATATGCCCCACCCGTTAAGGCAGTCTCATTATTATGTTCCTTAATCACCAACTGTTATAATTTAACAAGATCGAGATGCTTATGTCACTGGCTGCAAGTCTCGAAACAAGAAGATTTCGAGCAGAGATTTAAGTACACAAGTGGAGGCAGGGATAAGGTAAGGACGTTTAGAAATATTTAGATAAATGACCGTATCAATGACAGGCCCAGTGCAATTTGTAGACATAGTACCCCGCACATTGATTGATGAATCTTGATCTGTAGCTTACCAGATCCTCATCTGTACGCTAAAGCAGCAGCAAATGCTGAGCAAAGTAATCAAAACAAAAGAACAAAAACCTAGGAATGGGAGAGGAATCTGGCCCACCATCTAATCCCACAAGCTGCCAAACAAAATCATGTTATGAGCTCATCAACATAAAAAAAATATGCAAAACAGATGCTGTCCGCACTCGAGGAGGATCAGGCACTCACATTGTCACATGACTCACATTTACAGATTATTAACAATCTGTTTTGCTTGCAAGTACATGCAATGGACGCCTTGATGGACCACTCCATCCATTACGTCCTACTTTGCATGTAGCCATTGGATCGGTGACCTTTTGTGGCCCTCAAGTGGACGATCCAAATGAAGAAGGCCCTTATTTTAATTAAAAAGTTAGAAAGGAGATCTTGGGTTAGTATATGGATTGTGATCTGTATGTGAACATACATGGCTGCTAGATGACGACACTGACGCACAAAAGGAAAAGGATAAGAGAAAGATATGCCAACTGCCAAAAGAGAGAGAGAGAGTAATTCCACAAAATCAAAGTATACCGTCAAGAGAGATAAAGGGGTAGGTATAGAAAACAATGAAAAGAACAAAGAATCTATAATGGAGATCTGGTCTCATCTAGGAAGATAATAATCATATCTAAAGCATCTTCATCAAATCTTATATACATATATATTCCAGTTTTACGCAAGTTAGAGAAAAATTACCACACTTACAATGCACCGATCACTAAAGTTCAAAAATTCCTATGGGCGAGGACAAGATTTCAAAGTACCGATATGTTACTTCCAGGAACCAGAGCTTGACTGGTAACATGGTAAGTCAGCTTTCTCTTGTATGTTTTCTTAGATTTCTGAAGATGGCGACATGTCACTATACATGTCTGCTACTGTAGATAAATTCCATAGAGTATGTTAGTATAGCAATGGCATGTATTTCAGCCCTCCAAAAACGAGTATATAATAAACAGTACATTTCTGACATCCAATCAACTCCATAATTGAAAAAGGGTTGATGGATGGGTTTTGGAGTCATCCAATGTGTGGTTGCACATCATCCATCTGAGGTGGGGTCCACAAGAGGATGATTGCATGATCCATCCTACTCAATCGACAGTGCCAATTTCGTTTCTCGTATGAAAACGGGCCTCCTCGTGAAAGGAACCCAATGCTGTATTTTCCATGGACCACGTGATGAGTGTGGACCCGGATCTCTCCAAGATCTCCCGTATCTTCTCCGGCCCTTCTTCCAATGCCCAATTGCACGGTGTCCTGGACCCATGAAACAGTCCTTCTGCACCCACCCTTCACGTAACTGCCCCCTCTCTCTCCTCTCTCTCTCTCTCTTTCGTATGCATTTATTATATGTTGAAGAGCAGCGCCATTCAAATGAGAGTTGATGCTCTTGGAGAAAGGTCGCCTTACTAGCTTTGAGATTCAACTACCAAATCCACGTGAAAACAACTATGTATATTTTGCCTTGACAAAAGATAGAAGTTGATGCGTATACATTGTCGTTTCATGGGAGTATTTCTGGAAAGAAATCGCAGTGCTATCTTCGTGATTAACGTTTCCACCCCTCCTTTTTCTTTGATTAAAACAACACAATAGCAAGTGCCAAGTAGCAACCTCACCAATTTCAAAAACTTAATTATCATTCACCAGCGACTCATCATCTCTGTACACTTGCCCATGTTCAAAGCATTTGGACACCCCATGTTAGGGAAATAACTGAATAGGCATGACACTATAAGTCTAGAGTGTGGGGCCTCACTCGAATTGGGTGCGCCACAGCCACAGAGTTCATCCATCCATCAAGTACAATGGCTGGAGAGTGGAGAGAGAGAGAGAGAGAGAGAGAGAGAGAGAGAGAGAGAGAGAGAGAGTAGGGGTGTGTAAATGTGTGTGAGCGCTGTGGTGTCTTATTCTTTTTAGCTTTTCATTTGTGCACGCGTGGTCCCCGTGTGTATCAAAAAGATGATGATTTGATTTGAACACATTGCACTGGAGAAAGCCAATGAAATGAAAGGAATGTTCATTAATCAATGCAATTACGACTACTAAGATTTCTCAGACAGAAGGAATTATGTAAAGTTGAAACTTCCTTTACTGTCTTTTGTGAGGGGAGCAGATCTTGATAATTTTAATCTGACTTCTTTTCCTGTGGAGGATTTCATTGCAGAGTTTCTTAGGTTTCTGGTAGAAAAACATCAGCTTTGAACTGCTCATTTTGTCAACTTTAATTAGGTTTTTGGGCTAAAGCTAACTTCTTATTATCCAATGCGGACCTGCAACGTGACATCCATCACGTGGGCAGCTCGTTTTGCGACAGACAAGGGGGTCTATAATGGGGCCCACATGAAATTTATGGCCGATTGGTGGGACCCATTTGAGGTCGGAGATCCAGTCGAATACAGGTTGGAACACAGCTTCATTATGGATGCCTACGCTTTTACTCTCGTGGTTTCAAACGTGAAAAGCAACGGATCCAGATTCTCTACATACAGCTGCACCACAGGGAGCTAACAATACGTGCCAGTTAATTACAAAGGATACTTTAGCAGAGTTCACAGTTTGTTGGGCCAACTCTTTACCATCAAACATGGTTATTATGGATTTACCATCTAAATATATATATTGAGATTTATTAAACATTGATCAAATCTTAAGAAATGAATTGCTTTTTTTTCTAATAATTTCTACAGAAAAAAAAACCCTTTTTTAAAGAAAAACAACAGAAAGCCCAAAAAATTCATAATAAAGGTAGAGTGCCCCCTCCCTCCGCCCCCTCTCCTCTATTTTTGCTTGCCAAATTATTCCATAATTATTACATTATGTTTGATTATTTCGTGATATAGTGGAATAGAGTCCCTCTAAAGTTGTTATGAAGTGTTTGGGCCGTCCCACCATTTTTTTTCAAATTTAAATTATTTTTCCATAATAAGTCCTTTTAAAGAAGGAAAAATTGGATATCAGAAGGATATACCAAATTGACCTCATTTTTTCAAAGTCTTTGGACACTCTTATAGCCCTCATATAAACTCATGTGGGTGTGTCGTGAATCGTTTTTGACTTAAACGTGACATTACTGTTCTAGATTGGAGATGAGACTGAGACAAAATTAATGTGCTGTGGAAAATTCGGTATGAACCCAGACCGTTTTCATCACCAAACTTTGACCATATCTTGTCATAATAACTTACAGACAGGAGGAGAGATCTTGTAATAGACTTTGCATAAAATCTTAGCCGTCCAAGGTCGTAGGGGCTGTGAGATTGGACGGTGGAGATGTTGGCGGGGCCATGTAGATCCTCCTGGGCCCTGAGTACTCCAGGATGGACCGAAATGTCGAGGAAAGAACCCCTCATGTTTTTTTTTAACTGCATGAACGTGAAAGGAAGAGAGAATCCAGAGCGTCGTCCTTCGTATCTTTGAAAAAGCATACAAAGTTTGGCTGCACACGACGACGCCATCATCTACAGAACCCGGATCTCTTCTCTGCAGCTCAAGATTTCTCCCTCGTTGTCATGCACCATCGAGCTCGGATCCTCTCACGCTATACGACTCATGAGAATTTCGGGATCTCAGTGGATCCCATTTAATAAATTCCCCCAGTGATCACGTATGTGCCCTGGTCTTACTCGAGTCAAATTTCACTCAAAATACAACTCTACTCCTCCCGTACGAATTGATTTTCCATATAATCACACAAACGCCCCGAGGAAAAAGAAAAGCGTGTATACAAACATGCCCTTATAATAATATTAGTAGTACCTTTTAGGATAAGATTTGCTTGACTTATGGGGTTTAAATTAAATTAATGGACCCCCCCTCACTAGCTTGTCCATCCATCAAAAGTCCAAATCTCACTAATTATTCACCAAAGCTATAATGAAAGAAAAACAAAGTCCCCACGAATTTGTCTGTGAGTCCGAAATTCTTTTTACCCGGAGAATCTGAACTTCCTAGAAATACCCAAACATCGCCTCTTCCCTTATCCCCATACGCTTTTTCCTCCTCCTTTCTCCCTCGGGCTCTTTCCACACAAACTCTCTTAGAACACGTGTAAATACAACACATTAAATAGTCCATTTCTCTCTAATATATCTCCCACCCATGGCACACCACACCACACACATTCTCTCCTTCCTTCCCTTCTCTTCAAAATGCCTCCTTTGACTCTCTCCAAAATGCAAAGGACCATCTTCATTTCCTTCTTCTTTATTGCTACATATCTGATGAGTCGTTTGATTTCCACAATTGGGGAGCAAAAGCCATGGATCACCGTGTTACCACCAGACCTACTAGCAATGGACCTTGCTAAAAAATTAAGGTTCGACCCCCACGCCACCAACCTAGCCTCAACCGATTTCGGAAACCTGACTCGAGCCCTCCCAGCTGCAGTTCTCTATCCTTCCTCACAGAACGACATTGCCACTCTCATACACTCATCCTACTCTTCTCATCTCCCTTTCCCAATTGCAGCGAAGGGGCATGGCCACTCGATCCATGGCCAAGCAATGGCCTACAAAGGCGTTGTGATCGAGATGGGCTCTTTGGACGGCAAAGATGGAGCCAGAATAAATGTTTCTTCGACCCCACCGTATTTTTTCGCAGACGTGGGAGGCGAGCAGCTTTGGATCGATGTGTTGCATACGACACTGAGACATGGGCTCGCACCCTTGTCGTGGACGGACTATCTGTATCTAACCGTTGGTGGCACCTTATCAAATGCAGGGATAAGTGGCCAGGCCTTTCGCCATGGCCCTCAGATTAGTAATGTTTATGAAATGGACGTGGTAACTGGTACTTTTCTCAAATTCCTTCATCTCTGTTTGTCTTGGTTTTCTGTGGCATATCTGCATTCTTCAATCTCTTTCTATATATACATATATGTATTTCATGTATGTGGTGATGGAGTGAGTAACCATATATGCATGCATGCATGCACGTGTGGGAACAGGAAAAGGGGAGGTGGTGAAGTGCTCGAGACAACTCAACTCGGAGCTGTACTATGCTGTTTTGGGAGGGCTTGGGCAGTTTGGGATCATCACAAGAGCTAGAATTGCGCTGGAGCCTGCGCCACAGAGGGTATGGAATCAGCATTTTTAACATTCACGTGATGATGCAAAATGCCTCACTTTAACAAATTTAGATTTTGTGCGGAAAAAACAGGTGAGTTGATGCTCTGCCGAAGCCTGCATGTAAGAGCTTCCATGACCCATGTGCCGTCAAGCACTTGTTTTTTCCATTCTCATAATGTTTAAAATTTGCCCCTGGGCATATGAATTCATGGAAACTCTTAATACGTCATGACCGTGGGATTATTTTTTTTCCCCTCTCTCTCTCTTCAAAGATATGGGTAATTGTCAATTAAGAATAAAAAACAGTTACTCTTAACCGTTATTGTTAACAAACCCACTTACACCTTTCTCTCAAGTGGGGAATTGACATTCACCAGAAATTGATTTTCATTGTGTTAACGATGAAATGAACATTAAATAGGATTAGAATTTGTCAAAGTTTGAGAATATTATAATTAAATGTTAAGCTCGGCAGGAACAATTATTTCCTACGCTTGTCCTGCCCCTAAGCCTCCATCATAATTGAGGCTCATCCATGTTGGCCGCAAAAGCAAAAGCACTTTGTTTATCTTGACAAAGCTCCGGCCTCTTAGGGCAAAACATGCTTTATTTAATCTCTTGGGACCGGCCTCTTAGGGCAAAAGGAGTCGTGTTTCTCTCTCTATACTTATATATATATATATATATATATATATAGAAAATTCTCTGGTGATCAGCACTGCGTGCCTGAATATCTAGTGAAACCCACATGGTGATCCATTTGAGTGGACCATAATATTAATAAGGACCCAACTGATGGTCGTTGATCCCTGGCTTGACACCCAGCTAAATGGATTGACCACTGAATCGGCTGTATTTGACTGCACTGGACCACTGGATCGGTTGGTGTACTCAATATACATACATGCATATATGTGAGTGTATAAACACACGCACTAAAAATACGTACTCGTATGGACGTCCACAGGAGGCATGTTGTGTGAAAAGTTCTCTTTTATCTATAATACAAGGAACCCTTGCTACATTATTTATGCGAAAAAGCTCTTTTCAAGCAAGGTACCCTACGGATCCGTAGGGGAATCTTTTACTGTTTACATATATCATATTCACTCAGACACAATCACCTTCCTTTTCATATGATAACAATATTGTTGTATGGCTCATCTAGATGCACATCAAGCATATATTGCATAATTTGTATTGGATACCATGCAGCTTATATATTAACTCAATATAAAATTTCATTACATGGAAATTTCATTTTGTCAGTCACTGCAATTTAATTGTGAAAAACATGCCCGGGGGGTGGGGTGTTGGTTTCACCCACCTTATTGTATGAACTCTCTTAGGATATAATGTATAAATTCTCTAGCATAAATCCATTAGCGGAGCTTATCTTTAAAATCCAAACAGCAGTTCAAGATTACAATCCCTCATTTTCTATTATCAAATATAACTTCAGTCTAATTGGAAGTTATGCCCATCATCAAACTTGTCACATCTAAAGTATATAATTAAAATAAGAAAAAATCAAGTCATATCATGTTTTAAAGTAACATTCTTCTTATGATAAAAGCAGGTAGATTAATGATGTAGAGATGTTGGGATTTCAAAAGTTTACCCCGTCTGAATATATAATAATAGGCCTACAGAATCTCTAAATCTCATTCATCCTAGGCCCACATCCGGCAAACAGGTCATTTGGAAACTATTTATTGAGGTTCCCCACAGAGTCGCAAAGAACTCATGTTTGACAAACTTGATCCATGCGGGCTTAGGCAAATTTGAAATCTTTATTTTTTTAGGATTCTCATATCTAACCGCCTAGATCAGTTAAAAGTGGGAGTGTTTGAAATCTTTAAGTATGTGGATTCCTCACTTATTACCATACTTGTTTGACCTAAGAAATCCTCATATATATAAATCCTTATTGAAGAAAGCCCTCTTCAAAGGAAGTGCGGAATCCTTAAATTTTGCTAATTTCTCACCTTTTACCAAACATACCAAAGAGAATTAGTACTCCTCCAATCCACCTTATTATGTGACTAAAAAGTGGCGCGTGACTTGCCTCTTTCACCAATTTCCAAAGAGGCCGAACTTTTCTCATGCAAAAAATGGTTTTCAGAAGTTGCTACTAATCCTATTCCACCCAAAATGGCAATGGCAAAGGCCCTCATGTAAAAGGTCTAAAATCTGTGAGTCACATGGGACACGAATGGCATCATCCCAAAAGAAACAAAAGGCAAATTACAGTAAAGGTACATGAACATAACATACATGACCATGACCACATGTAGATGCTCTTTTTGATTGATGGTTATAAAGGCAAAAACGGCTGTTGGCAGGTGAGGTGGTTGCGATTGCTATACGTCGATTTCTCGGATTTTACTAAGGACCAGGAATATCTGATATCCCTGAATGCAGATGGAGCGAGTGGGCCCACTAAAGGATTCGATTACGTCGAAGGATCTGTCGTCAATGATGAGAGTCTCATAAATAATTGGAGGTCCTCCTTTTTCTCGAAAGGGGACCACCGGCGCATAAGTGCCCTCGCAGCGGATCACAGCATTATCTATTTTCTTGAAGTCTCCAAGTACTACAGCCATTTTGGTGGACCCACTACTGTTGATCAGGTGGGTACCCACTACCCACTCCCAAAAACTCCTTCTTGTTCTCTTCAATTCTTTTTAATCTGTGATGTCAGATTGATGACCCTAGTGAACGTGCCACTGTTACACCAGTTGGACCCATATTAGCCTTCTCCTGTTCAATGGCTAATTCATTTCAGTGTCTAAAACATTGCATATATCTGTATTTATATGTATAATAAAGTTGAAAATGTTGGCAGGATGTGGATTCATTACTGAAAGGACTGAGCTTCCTGCCGGATCTTGTGTTCTCCAATGACGTTTCCTACACAGATTTCCTTAATAGAGTACACCAGGGAGAGCTGAAGCTGCGTGCTCAAGGCCTTTGGGATGTTCCCCATCCATGGTTGAACCTCTTCATACCCAAATCAAGAATTCTAGACTTTGATCGAGGAGTTTTCAGGGGAGTTCTCAAGAGAAATGCGACTATGGGCCCTGTCCTCGTCTACCCCATGAACAAAGACAAGTAGGCATCTATGATCTACCAACCATTTCATATCAAATACCATGCATGTCAGTGCTGAAACTGGTTCAAGCTAAGCTCTTGTGGCAGCCATGGCCGCTTTCCACCTATACTGATTCAATTACCACTAGCCCAGCATGCTTATGGTCCTTGGCTGGTCTAATGAATGAATGGGTGCAGCCAGACCCTTACCTGTCTATGGATGGAGATGGGTTGGGCTGGCTTGGTGGGTACCTACTTTTGGGCCAAGCCAAAAGCCAATCCAGACCTTTGAAACCCAAACCAGACCCTTCCGTGAATTGGGTCGAAAATGTCAGCCATACCCAACTCATAAAAAAGGGGTTCAGATGGGGAGATTTAGGTTAGAACTTAGAAATGTCAACCCTAAAAAACTGGCAATAAAAAGGGTTAACCCATACCCTGAATTACTGGGTCCACTTCAGGTTGGGTAAGTAGAACCAGGTCATGAACTACAACTCCTACTAAAACTGCAGCTAGTCTGATTTATCTAACGTATAAGAGAGCATTAACTTCTTCTTTCTTGAGTCCCCATTAAGGCTTGGACTTGATTTGTGCTTAAAAAAGGAAGGACTTGTATACAGATCGGGCTTGTACAGGCGTCTGTTTGGTCCAGTTGCAACCTTGGTGTTAATTTTTTTTAAAGGTCACCCAACATCCTAAATTCAATTGAGCATGGATTGCAGGTGGGAAAATACAATGTCTGCCGTCACACCAGATGAAGAGGTCTTCTACACAGTAGGACTTTTGCAGTCCGCTGTCGATAATTGGAAGTTTTTGGAGGATCAGAACAGAGAAATATTAAGCTGCTGTGAAGAGGCAGGTATTGAATGTAAGCAGTATCTTCCTCATTATGAAACTCAAGCCCAATGGAAGAAGCATTTTGGTCAGAAATGGAACATGTTTGTCGATAGAAAACAGAAATTCGACCCCAAAGGGCTCTTATCTCCTGGGCAGAGAATTTTCACTCTCAGTACGTCGTCAGAAGGATCCCATGATCACAGTTCATATTAGCGTACCCCTTCCATAGTTTTAGAACCTCTAGCATCATTAAGATGTATTTCGTGCTGGTTACTGATATTAGGTACCAATCAACAAAGCCATGTATATTTGAATGGATGATTGTGCATGGATAGAAGCTATCATGGTTCGAAATGCCTGTTGGGAAGACAGAGAGAGCATACATCATGAGAATGAGACACTGCTTCTTTGAATCTCCTTGGTGTTTTCAGTTTTACTTTTTTGTTGTTACGCTTTGGGTATAGTGAAACAATTAAATGGATGGTTGATGGGTTCTCTAGCTTGAATCCCAAGTAAAAACAAGCTTCTTTTGTTGATTCTTGGAGTCTTTGTGGTCGTCTTCATGATCATCATTTTACTTTTATCAAGTGGGTTTGAGGAGTCTACCTGCATCACTAAATTCAAACTACATCATTAAAATCCCAACTTTTAACTAAGATGCAATAAATTAAGGCCAGAGATTCAACTCATGGGTTAAGCATAAGTTGATAAGTTGTATGGACGGAGGAGAAATTTTTTTCACATAATCGATTTGGCTTGTTTTTAATCTTTAAGCCCTGTGCAGCCGAGCCGATCGGGAATTTACTATTGAAGTAAAGGTGAAGTAAATTTTACAGGTGAGTGGTGACCACCTCGCTGGTGTTAGAGAACATTGAGCCGATAGAGGATTGTTAGAGAATTGTTATGATTAGGATAAGAGTTATTTTGAATTTGGGATTTCTTTGTGTATAAATTGAGAGAAGTTACTCTTACAAAACTTACGTGAAATTATTGGAATGCATTGATTCTTTAAATTCCGTAAGTGGTGTGCAATCCCTTCATGACCAAGCTTGTGCTTAGAACGCTGTGGCCTGGCCATTTTTGGGCCTATGCTGGGTTTTGAAGCCCAATTGGAGCGCAGCTGGTTCTCAGACTTCAGCCTGAGGTATCCAAATTGAGCTTGGATGTAACAAGCCAAACATCATATATTATCAAAACTCTTCAAATCAGACTTGGTCTTGGCCCAAGGCTCATATTTTTAATTAGGGCACAGGTAAGGACTTGAAAATTCAGGTTTCATCCGGGCTTGGGCTCAGGGCATTCTGACACGCAATTAAGGTATACTTGTGATTGGTCAGTGCTTGGCTCACTAACTTACAGTGCAGCCCACTTGTTGAGGCCTAACATCCACATCCCTTTAAATCAATTAGTGGCACCCATGTTCTTGAGTCTAAACTGCTTAACATAATTTTAAACCCAAAATATGCCCGTCTAATTCATAATTTTAAGAACTTATAAAAAAATTAAATTATTAATATGTTTATTTCAATTATAATGAGATGGTCAAAATTAAAAATAGCGCCTTAAAAATTATTTTAAAAAATGATAATGTGTGTGTGAGAGAGAGAGAATAAGAAATTAAGAATACACTTGGTTCGAGAAAGTATACGTACCATTCTTCATCTATGTTGTCTCAATTAGCTAACTTAAGTATGAAGAAATGCAATCCCAACGACCTTTCCCAACTTCGATCCAAACATTTTACTATTCCAACTCCAAGTCAAAAGTCTTATTTCATTTATCTAATAGGAACCATGGACATGAAATTACATAATTTGGATGCCTTTGAAATCTAATATTATATTTTGTAATTATATATAATTGGGATTCTTACAGAAAAATTAACCGTAAATATTAATTAGATAAATTGATAATGAAAATGTAGAATTGATGGTTGCAGTACCTTTTTTTATTCAGAATTACCCTCATAATCATAACTTTATCTGCATCATGATATCATTAGCCACATGACACCCATTTTGCAAATATCCTTCCCACCCAACAAAACCAATCTTTTGTTTCTCCGTCTCCTTTTTCAATGAAGGAATCTCTAAATATCAAAGATTAAGAGAAGGAAAGCATGTTTGGAAGGGATATACGCATCGAATCGGTCATTTGGGAAATTGTCTCCAATAATTAGTGTTTATGTGCGTGCGGCTAGGTGGTTAGGGGGTGTGAAGCATGGGGGCAGTTCTCTTGAGCTGCAAGATCTATTTTAATTAGGATTGATAATTAGGACCTTTGTTCCTGGATATCTACTAGTCAGCTAATACAAGTGGGGCCACTGTGATTCTGTCTTGGACAAACCATGATCATCAACACTCAAAAGTGTCAATGTGGAAGGTTGTAGGTTATCCTCCACAGGGGTCAAGGGATGGGTTTGTCCACATGGGCACTAGCCATCACTAAATATAGAGGACATCCTAAATGCCAAACTGCCAGTCCCCAACTTTACATATAGTCTCTGAGAAAGATGAGCAAAATATGAGAAGTAGATACAGAAAATGGTTCTGGAATCTGGATCCATAACGGCCAAGGGCTGAACTATCACATCAAAACATTATCTTGGTGCAATTCATCTCTTCCAAACATTCATTCCTTCTCTTAGCCTTCGATATTTAGAGAGTCCATTTAAAAAAGAGATGGTAAAAACAAAAATATCAGTTATGTTGGGCAGAATATATGCAAAATGGGTGTTACGTGGCTACTAATATCGTTACAAGAGTAATTCTGTTACAAAATAAGTATTGCACCTTACCGGTCAATTATGTGTTTTTCATAATTAATCTGTCTAATCAGTGTTTAAAGCTTTTTTTTTTATAAATTTTTTTATATAATTAATTTTTCAAAGTTGTTTCCATATAATTACCTTTAGTTTTTGGTATTCTAATAATCACGTGTATTTTTTTTATAAGTACAGATAACTCTTTGGTTCTAACAGTTACAGGTATGTTACATTCATTAGTTAAGTAGTGAGAATTTTCTACCAAACAAAAAATGAACTAGTGAAAAATTCACGGTAAGTTTTGAAAATGATACTTTGAATTATGAGCCAACTGATCTTCCTAACCTTGATCAATGGCCCTCTATGTTTCATCACTTAAAAAGTTTAGCCATCAATCCAACGATGCAATCTATTTAGATGGGCATAAAAAATAGGATGCATGTAATTCAAGGGGCCTATTGGATGGGTGATCAGGCAGACCCTAATATGAGATGTTCATTGAAAGAGAAATAAAGAAAAAAAGGGTATGTACCAGATGATTTTTATATGCTCTGCCTTTATTTGGGAACTTCACTAGTACAGTGGAATGAAGTAAAGCCTCTAATTTTCAGACAAATGGTCAAATCAAAATTATACATTTTCAAAATCTCCACTTTCTTTTTTTCAAAAAAAAAAAAGTAAAAAAGTAATATCTTTTTTCCACTAAAAGACAAAAAAAAAATACCCATTTTTTAAACAAAAAGTCGAAAAGATTTCTTATCAAACAACTAAAGATAAAATATCATCACAACCTACTTATATTTTATTCTTTACTATTTGAGACTTTACTTCACTTCATTCTACATATGAAGTTTCCAAAAAGACACAAATGAATCCACCCAATATAATGAACCTTTCTAATTGAAGGCTATTGATTTGTTTTCTTAGGAAGAACCAACAATGTTGTGTTCGTAGGCCTATCCAAATCAAATGGTATGTATTACTTTGTGCTCACGTATCTAAATGAACGAAATAGGCCGTGAACGCCATCCGCAAGGTAATAAATAAAATAATGATTTGAGTTGAGCCTCAACCACACGATATGATGTAATATTTGCGTGCCGGACCTGCCGGTCCATATGGTCAAATTCACATGGCCCCACCACTAAATTGATGAAATGGTGGGGGCTCCACTTACCAAAATTATACAAACATGGAGTGATTTTGTGCACGTGTATTTAGTAACTTCACATTTCTCATTGATGACAAACTGCATGGCTTTGTCCTATTATTATTATAGTTTGAGATTTTAATTGTAGGACTGCCTTTAGACTTAACATTTGTCTTAAAACAGTTGAACTTTAACTATTTCTTGTAGAGCTATTCATACATGTGACATCGCACAATAGTACGATATCGCACTGAGTGATTTGTGCTTGTGAACCTGACATGCGCCCTAAAACAACTGAAATTTAACTCTTTTCTCTAGTGCTATTCATACAATAACTTTGTAATATCGTCAATCGTAGGATAATTCAACGTAAAATATGTGCGATATGGTATGCCCATGAAATATTGCAAAATAATCTCTGGCGAAATATCTTTTTTTGTTTTTTCCAAAGATAGACTCACCGTCAAAGGGTCCCATACTTGCAAACTATCAGTGACCATTCCCTGGTTATCCACTGATACATCAATGGGTTCTCGAGTTGTGGAAGAGTTTAGATTGGGGTGAGAACTTCACACATTCTGTCTCCTTTTTTTTTTTTTTTTTTTGGTAAATTTCACCCATTCTCTGTTGGCATTTGTGATGGGGCCCACTTATGTTTACATGTGAGTGGACCCCACCCACAAAGATACACCCCTCACAATTTGAATCTCATTGTGATATGGATAATAATAGTTTGAGTTTTATCTAAACTCTCTATCATTATCATATCTCCATTTAAAATTCTAATTGAGAGAGTCTGATCCAACGTATTATCCTTATCACCCATTAGGCAAAGGGCTATATATAGACATGAGAATAATAGTTGGGACCAACTTTTCAACAATATATCTTCAACTAGACCTACTATTATCCATCATCATCTTCTACATCCAAGGTGTTCATCCTTGCCCTTGGATCTTGAAAAGTGAATCGCATGTGACTGATCTCCTGTAGACAGTCACAGATCTCCACAAGTAGTGTCTGATTCAAGTCGACGCAGTCCTGATCGCATTTGTAGCAGCCAGCTTATTTAGATCCGTGCTTCTGCTAAATCTACGCCCTTCATTCTCTGTCAATGGTCCACTGGAGTCTCAGTCATACATTCAAATTGTCACAATCTCATGGGCCCTAGAAAAGTCATCACACAGCTCCATCAAACTACCTGCAATCAATTTATATATATATATATATATATATATATAAAACGAAACATAGTCTTAGTCCAGCTGATCTACCCCTCGGGGCTACAATCACTTGGTTATTTGTTTTTTACTATTGCATTTTTTAATATTGCATTCTTTATTAAGTCAACCCAAGCTAGACTTAAAATAAACACAACCAATCACCATTCCCACCAAATTCCAAAAAATAATATAATCTTATTCCATACCCAGCTTTCTTTCCATTGCATCCTGTACTCTTAATTTAATGGAAACCATATGCATGAATCAGTTAGGTAGTTCACAATCTTTATGCCTTCAAAATTCATTATTGTACAGTATGCAGGATATACAGAATAGAATTTTTTATAGACTTCCACATACATCCACCTAAATTAACCGTTTTGCTGCATCAGTAATCGCTAGTATTTTGAAAATAAAAGATAGCTATATCTTCAACTTTGACAATTGCAAATACATTAACATCATTGTTTTTTTTTTCTTGCACTTTTGTTGGTGAAAAAGAAAGTTCAAAAAAGCAAAACAAAACAACACACCATTAGTTCATTTCATGGAAATGTGCCAGAATTTCATCAAAAGGTGCAAATACTCGCACCATAGTTTCACGCATGCATAGGGATTGAAGTTAAAATTTCTACACATGAACATCTTAACTTAAATTTCTCATTTGAGTTCTTGCGGCGGATAAACAAATTCATCAAATACAACCCTTTTCATGATCATTTGAGCTAAGCATTTCATTGAAATATAATAACACTAAGTGGGGCCCACAGATGTGTAGAGAAAAAGCATGACAAGTTCTTCTACTAAGTGGGGCCCATAAATGTGTAGTTCCCTTTTATTTTATAGGGAGGTCTTCATATGCATCCATCCCTCACCATTTTTGGTGAGGGACACCCCAAAAGGGGGAGTTTCAAGTACAAAAGTGTGCTTTTGTACCTCACATCAAGTACACTTTTGTACTTGAAACTTCCCCTTTTGGGGTGTCCCTCACCAAAAATGGTGAGGGATAGATGCATATGAATATTACCCTATTTTATATATATATATAATATAATAATACTAAGTGGGGCCTACATATGTGTAGATGTAGAGTAAAAGCATAACAAGTTCTTCTACTAAGTTGTATAATACAATAATACTAAGTGGGTCCCACAGATGTGTAGATGTAGAGAAAAAGCTTGACAAGTTCTTCTATGAAGTGGGGCCACAAATGTGTAGTTTTCTTTTATTTTATGCATATATATATAATATAATAATACGAAGTAGGGCCCACATATGTCTAGTCCTCTTGTATTATATATATAATATAATAATACTAAGTGGAGCCCACAGATGTCTAGATGTAGAGAAAAAGCATGACAAGTTCTTCTACTAAGTGGGGCCCACAGACGTGTAGTTCTCTTTTATTATATATATAATATAATATAATAATACTAAGTGAAGCCCATGGATGTGTAGAGAAAAAGCATGACAAGTTCTTCTCTTTTTTTGGGCCCACATATGTGTAGTTCTCTTTATTTTATATATATATATATATATATAATATCATAATACTAAATAGGGCCCACAGATGTGTAGAGAAAAAGCATGATAGTTTTTTTTCTTTTTTAATAAGGGCATAGATATTATATGATTATTATTATAATATAAGAAGAATATATTACTATGTTATATTATTTTATATTATAATATTTGGGAGGAGGCCCTTAAAGGTGTAGTGAAAATGTATGCAACTCCTCTTCTCTTTTATAATAAGGGTATAGATTTTATATTATTATATAATAATAATAATAATAATTTATTATATTGCACTAAAATATTTGGGGGTGGGCCCCACAAAGGTGTAGTGAAAAAGTTTGTAATTCCTTATTATAGTATATTATTATATTAGATTATACTATTTGGGGGTGGGCCCCACAATGGTGTAGTAAAAAAGTTTGTATTATAATATTTGAGGTTAGGCCCCACAAAGGTGTAATGAAACAGTTTGCAATTTCTCATAATAATGTATTATTATATCATATTATTAAATTTGAGGGTGGGCCACACAATGGTGTAGTGAAAAACAGTTTGGAGTGGGCCCCACAAAGGTGTAGCGAAAAAGTATGCAATTTCTCCTCCTTTATAATAGTAATAGAAATAGATAATAAATATAAGATATTCAAGTGCACTTGAACATCCCACCTTATGGAGATTGGAGAATATTCAAGTGCATCCATTCCTCACCATTGTGGTGAGGGAAATCTCCTTTTTGGAAAGTTTTAAGTACAAAAGAGAAGTACATGACTTCTCTTTTGTACTTGAAACTTCCCAAAATGGGGTGTCCCTTGTCACAATGGTGAGGGATGGATGCACATGAATATTCTCCTAAGATAAGATAAGATAAAATTGTAGATAGATTACAATATTTGGAGGTGGGCCCCACAAAGGTGTAGCGAAAAGTTTGTACTCTCTCATAATAATATATTATTATATTATATTATACTATTTAGGGGTGGGCCCCACAATGGTGTAGTGAAAAAGTTTGTAATTTCTCATAATAATATATTATTATATTATATTATAATATTTGGGGGTGGGACCCACAATGGTGTAGTGAAAAAAGTTTGTAACTTTTCCTCTTTTATAATAGTAGTAGATAGATAGTAGATAGTAGATAGTAGATATTTGGGGGTGGGCCCCACAATGGTGTAGTGCAAAATGAAATGGAATATTTGGACTGAATATGATTGTAATGCTCTCCATATTTTGGGTATACGCAAATCTCTTGTATGTCCATCATAGGTTACGGGATTGTTAAAATTATTTGAAAATGGAATGACCTATTCACATACATGTGGTATTTAATAATTCTGGATATTTATTTTAACATTTTAAATAAACATGAGTCATGGGTTTATATTTACATGATTTAATAAATGAAATGCTGCTGAATTAGCACTCCTCTTAACATATGCAAAGGAGACATCTAAGTCTCTTTGCTAAATCAATCACCACCTCCACTGCATCTATAATACTCCTACAGAGCTGTACACGAACCAGAAGCCCACCTTACAACACATAGTCACCATTGACCAAAGATGCATGGAAGATTCACCCGATGAGCTTCACAAAGGCCTATTCAAAATGCTTCCATTCCCACCTTTTTTTCTTTTATAAAGGATAAAATTTTATTTCACCAAACAGACAAAAAAAACAAGACCCGACGAAAAATACAACGAACAAGAGAAAACACTTAAAAAAATTTATACATCAAAAGAAATAGAAGTGAGAAAAAATCCTTCCTTGGCCAGACCATCCGTCATAATATTAGCCTCTTAAAATATGAAGGAAAGAAGCACTCAATAGACTTGAAATATTTTGCACCTCCTCCACCCAGTCCGCTAGCCTCCAAGGATGATTAACAATGGTTTTCTTGAATGTTAAATAATTTTCAGGTTAGGATATCCACACTAAAATCATAACTGTCTCCACTTAGGATATGGACTGTCAACCCATTGAACAAATCAACATACATTAATTTAATCTTACAAATATTTAATTCATGCCATTAGAATTGAATAGTACCAATGAATATTGCAGGATAAAGTATTCATCTTGTCAAAATGTTCATTATAATCTCTCAATACTTTTCATGGCCAATAGAAATCAGACCAATGACATTGAACTCCAACACTAGAATCGGGGACCCATTTACATCCCTAGTCCTAGGCCAGTTCAGCTGTGAGGGGTCATAGGTTTGAGTACCCGCATTACTGTCCCCTCCCTCCCTCATAAATAAATAAATAAATATATATATATATATATATAAATGGGCCTGACGGGGATTTTTGCTCTCAAGCACTAAGTGCAAATAAAAAAAAAAAAAACAAGGTTAAAAAGACATTCTCTCATGCGGGTGAATGATAAAAAAGACTAGGGGTGTTCATTGACGAAGCAGGGCTATTCTGAGAAATGTCCAATAGCCACGTATGAACTAAAAGCCTAACCCTGGCCCAAGCATGAATCAGGCCCGAAGTTGTTGGCCCGAACCCAGGCCACATGGAAATGATGGAGCCCGAGTCCGGCCTATGTTAGACCTATAACACAGAAAAATGAGTTTCTGACCATGTCCTAGGTAGGGTTGTAAACGGGTCGGTTCTGGTCCGGATCCATGGTGGACGGAGAACCGGAACCGTTAAGGAGAAGGTGGAATCAGATCCAGACCTAGAAACAGTTCGGAACCGATTTGCTGGCTCCGGAACCGAAACCAAAATCATATATGTGACGGGTCTGGATACGGGTCAGGGTCTTAGTAGAGAATGATGTTAAAAAAAATATGATTTCTTAGAAAGATTTTAGAAAATTGAGGTAATATGTTGAGTATCGGGTCCACGGGTCTGAATCAAGGTGGAATTGGACCCAGACCCATGTATTCATCGGGGCCCAAATAAGGACCCAAAACAGATTCTTAACCAGTCCAAACCTCTGGGTAATCGGAGAATCGGTGAGCCATTTACATCCCTAGTCCTAGGCCAGTTCAGCTGTGAGAGGTCATGGGCAAGTCCCCGCATTACTGCCCCCTCCATCCCTCATAAATATATATATATATATATATATATGGGTCGGACTGGGATTCTGGCTTTCAAGCACTAAGTGCCAAAAAAAAAAAACCGAGCACCGCCCCATCAATTAATAACTAAACCCCATGCCTAAAGCCCATTCCATGAGCTCCCTTACAAAAAAAAAAAACAATCTTATTTTTAAGAGAAAAAAATAAAAATGCTACTCTCTCACCTTTTGATTCTACTACACACTTACTTCTGTTCTCTCTCATATTGATCATTTACTTCACTTCACCGGTAAAGTAAATTTACTATTTATTTTGTGTTTATCGTGATTTGACATTATTTCATCCAATTGTTTTTCACACATGTCCATCCATCGTTTTGTGAACTAAGCCTCGACCCGTGACCCACCAACAAGTACAAGAAGGGAAAAAAAGGCTAGAAAATCGATTTGCAGGATTTCCGCCGTATACATCCGCGGTATATCTGCAATTTCCGGATTTCCTCCTCTCAGAGATGATGAAATCTGGAAAATGCGACTTTACTACCCACGCAAGAAGCGGTAAGGCTGCATGGGTGTCCAAATGAAGTCGCAAGACCTTTCCATTTCAAATTAGCATAAAATTGAATGGCTAAAACTAGAGACATTAAAAAGAGAGTGTCAAATAAAAATATATTAGGTTTCGAATACGGTCTCCTCTATAAAAAAAAAAAAAAAAACAAGATTAAAAAGACACTCTCTCATTTCGGTGAGTGATAAAAAAGACCAGGGGTGTTCATTGACGAGGCGGGGCTATTCTGAGAAATGTCAAATAGCCACGTATGAACTAAAAGCCTAACCCTGGCCCAGGCATTAATCAGGCCCGAAGTTGTTGGCCTGAACCCATGCCACATGGAAATGATGGAGCCCGAGCCTGACCTATGTTAGACCTCTAACACAGAAAAATAATTTTCCTACCATGTCCTAGGTAGGGTTGTAAACGGGTCGGTTCTGGTTCGGATCCTTGGTGGACGGAGAACCGGGACCGTCAAGGAGAAGGTGGAATCGGATCCAGACCTAGAAACGGTTCGGAACTGATTTGCTGGCTCCGGAACCGAAACCAAAATCATATATGTGATGGGTCTGGATACGGGTCAGGGTCTTAGTAGAGAATGATGTTAAAAAAATATGATTTTTTAGAGAGATTGTAGAAAATTGAGGTAATATGTTGGGCATCGGGTCCACGGGTCTGAATCAAGGTGGAAATGGACCCAGACCCATTTATTCATCGGGGCCCGAATAAGGACCCAAAACCAGTTCTTAACAGGTCCGAACCTCCAGGTAATCGGAGAATCGGGGACCTATTTACAACCCTTGTCCTAGGCCAGTTCAGCTTTGAGAGGTCATGGGTTTGAGTCCCCGCAATATTGCCCCATCCATCCCTCATAAATATATATAAGGGCCGGACTGGGATTCTGGCTTTTAAGCACTAAATGCAAAAAAAAAAAAAAATAATAAATAAATAAATAAATAAATAAATAAACAAACCTGAGCACGGCCCCATCAATTAATAACTAAACCCCATGCCCAAAGCCCAATCCATGAGCTCCCTTACAAAAAAAATACTCTTATTTTTAAGAGAAAAAATAAAAATGCTACTCTCTCACCTTTTGACTCTACTACACCCTTACTTTTGTTCTCTATCATATTTACCATTTACTTCACTTCACCGGTAAAGTAAATTGACTATTTATTTTGTGTTTATCGAGATTTGATATTTTTTTTCATTCAATTGTTATTTACACATGTCCATCCATCATTTTGTGAACTAAGCCTCGACCCGTGACCCACCAACAAGTAAAAGAAGGGAAAAAAAGCTAAAAAATCGGTTTGCACTATTTCCGACGTATACATCAATGGTGTATTTGAATTTCCCTGGAAAATGCGACCTTACTGCCCACACCAGAAGCGATAAGACTGCGTGGGCATCCAAATGAAGTCGCAAGACCTTTCCATTTCCAATTAACATAAAATTGAACGGCTAAAACAAGAGACATTAAAAAGGGAGGGTCAAATAAAAAAAATATTAGGTTTCGAATACGGTCTCCTCAAGAAAAAAAAAAAAAAAAACAAGGTTAAAAAGACATTCACTCATGCGGGTGAATGATAAAAAAGACTAGAGGTGTTCATTGACAAGGCGAGGGAATTCGGAGAAATATCCAACAACCACGTATGAACTAAAAGCCTAACCTTGGCCAAAGCATGATTCAGGCCGGAAGTTGTTGGCCCGAACCCAGGCCGCATGGAAATGATGAAGCCCGAGCCCGGCCTATGTTAGACCTATCGCACAGAAAAATGAGTTTCTTAGCATGTCCTAGGCAGGGTTGTAAACGGGTCGGTTCTGGTCCGCGTACATGGTGGACGGGGAACCAGAACCATTAAGGAAAAGGTAGAACTGGATCCAGACCCGGAACTATTTCGGAACCGATTTGCTGGCTCCGGAACCGAAACCAAAACAAAATATGGGACAGGACTGGATCTCGGTCCAGGTCTTGATAGAGAATGATATTAAAAAAATATGATTTTTTAGAGAGATTTTAGAAAATTGAGGTAATATGTTGGGTATCGGGTCCACGGGTCTGAATCAAAGTGGAATTGGAACCGGACCCATTTATTCATCGAGGCCCGAATAAGGACCCAAAACCGGTTCTTAACAGGTCGAAACCTCCGGGTAATCAGAGAATCGGTGACCCATTTACATCCCTAGTCCTAGGCCAGTTCAGCGGTGAGAGGACATGGGTTTGAGTCCCTGCATTACTGCCCCCTCGCTCCCTCATAAATATATATATGGGACGGACTGGGATACTGGCTTTCAAACACTAAGTGCAAAAAAAATAAAAAATAAAAAACCTGAGCACGACCCCATCAATTAATAACTAAACCCCATGCCCAAAGCCCAATCCATGAACTCCTTTACAAAAAAAAAAAAAAAAAAAAGACTCATTTTTAAGAGAAAAAATAAAAATGCTACTCTCTCACCTTTTGATTCTACTAAACCCTTACTTTTGTTCTCTCATATTGACCATTTACTTCATTTCACTGGTAAAGTAAATTTACTATTTATTTGGTGTTAAGCGTCACTTGATATTATTTCATTCAATTGTTATTCACACATGTCCATCCATCATTTTGTGAACTAAGCCTCGACCCGTGAGCCACCACCAAGGAAAAGAAGGGAAAAAGGGCTAAAAAATCGGTTTGCAGGATTTCCGCCATATAGATCTGTGATATATCTGCAATTTCCGGATCTCCTCCTCTCAGAGTGGAGGAAATCTGGAAAATGCGACTTTACTGCCCACGCTAGAAGCGGTCAGGCAGCGTGGGCGTCCAATTGATTTCGCAGTACCTTTCTATTTTCAATTAACATAAAATTGAATGGCTAAAACTAGGGACATTAAAAAGAGAGGGTCAAATAAAAAAAATATTAGGCTTCGAATACGGTCGCCTCCCTAAAAAAAACAAGGTTAAAAAGACACTCTTTCATGCTGGTGAATGATAAAAAAGACTAGGGGTGTTCTTTGACGAGGCAGGGCTATTCTGAGAAATGTCCAACAGCCACGTATAAACTAAAAGCCTAACCCTGGCCCAAGCATGAATCAGGCCCAAAGTTGTTGGCCCGAACCCAAGCCACATGGAAATGATGGAGCCCGACCCCTGCCTATGTTAGACCTATAACACAGAAAAATGAGTTTCTGACCATGTCCTAGGTAGGGTTGTAAATGGGTCGGTTCTGGTCCGGGTCCATGGTGGATGTACAACCAGAACCGTTAAGGAGAAGGTGGAATAAGATCCAGACCCAGAAACAGTTCGGAACAGATTTGCTGGCTCCGGAACCGAAACCAAAACCATGTATGGGACGGGTTTGGATCCGGGTCCGAGTCTTGGTAGAGAATGATGTTAAAAAAAATTGATTTTTTAGAGAGATTTTAGAAAATTGAGGCAATATGTTAGGCATCGGGTCCACAGGTCTGAATCAAGGTGGAATTGGACCCAGACCCATTTATTCATCGGGGCCGAATAAGGACCCAAAACTGGTTCTTAATGGGCCCGAACCTCCGGGTAATCGGACAATCGGGGACCCATTGACATCCATAGTCCTAGGCCAGTTCAGCATTAGAGGTCATGGATTTGAGTCCCCGCATTACTGCCCCCTCCCTCCCTCATAAATATATATACATGGGCCGGACTGGGATTCTGGCTTTCAGGCACTAAGTGCAAAAATAAATAAATAAATAAACCTGAGCATGGCCCCATCAATTAATAACTAAACCCCAAGCCCAAAGCCCAATCCATGTGCTCCCTTACAAGAAAAAAAATAATTATTTTTAAGAAAAAAAATAAAAATGCTACTCTCTCACATTTTGATTCTACTACACCCTTACTTTTTTTCTCTACAATATTGACCATTTACTTCACTTCACCGGTAAAGTAAATTAACTATTTATTTTGTGTTTATCGTGAGTAGATATTATTTCATTCAATTGTTTTTCACCCATGTCCATCCACCATTTTGTGAACTAAACCTCGACCCGTGACTCACCAACAAGTAAAAGAAGGGAAAAAGGCTAAAAAATCGGTTTACAAGATTCCCGCCGTATAGATCAGCGGTATTTCTGCAATTTCCGGATTTCTTCCTTTCAGAGAGGAGGAAATCTGGAAAATGCGACTTTACTGCCCACGCTGGAAGAGGTCAGGCTGCGTGGGCGTCCAAATGAAGTTGCAAGACCTTTCCATTTCCAATTAACATATAATTGAATGGCTAAAACTAAAGACATTAAAAAGAGAGGGTTAAATAAAAAAAAATATTAGGTTTCGAATACGGTCTCCCCCATAAAAATAAGGTTAAAAAGACACTCTTTCATGCCGGTGAATGAAAAAAAAATTAAGGGTGTTAATTGACGAGGCAGGGCTATTCTGAGAAATATCCAATATCCACGTATGAACTAAAAGCCTAGCCTTGTCCCAAGCATTAATCAGGCCTGAAGTTGTTGGCCCGAACCCAGGCCACATGGAAATGATGGAGCCCGAGCCGGGCCTATGTTAGACCTATAACACAGAAAAATGAGTTTCTGACCATGTCCTAGGTAGGGTTATAAACGGGTCGGTTCTGGTCCGGGACTATGGTGGATGGAGAACCGGAACCGTTAAGGAGAAGGTGGAATCGGATCCAGACCTAGAAACAGTTCGAAACCGATTTGCTGGCTCTGGAACCGAAACCAAAATCATATATGAGACGGGTCTGGATCCGGGTCCGAGTCCTGGTAGAGAATGATGTTAAAAAAATATGATTTTTTAGAGAGACTTTAGAAAATTGAGGTAATATGTTGGGCATCGGGTCCACGGGTCTGAATCAAGGTGGAATTGGACCCAGACCCATTTATTCATCGGGGCTGAATAAGGACCCAAAACCTGTTCTTAACGGGCCCGAACCTCCGTGTAATCGGAGAATCGGAGTCCCCGCATTACTGCCCCCTCCCTCCCTCATAAATATATATATGTGGGCCGAACTGGGAATCTAGCTTTCATGCACTAAGTGCAAAAACAAATAAATAAATAAACCTGAGCACGGCCCCATCAATTATTAACTAAACCCCATGCCCAACGTCCAATCCATGAGCTCCCTTACAAAAAAAAAAAAAAAACCCTTAATTTTAAGAGAAAAAATAAAAATGCTACCCTCCAAACTTTTGATTCTACTACACCCTTACTTTTGTTCTCTCTTATATTGACCATTTACTTCACCTCACCGGTAAAATAAATTTACTATTTATTTTGCGTTTATCATTATTTGATATTATTTCATCCAACTCTTATTCACACACGTCCATCCATCATTTTGTGAACTAAGCCTCGACCCGTGACCCACCAACAAGTAAAAGAAGGGAAAAAAAGGCTAAAAAATCAGTTTGCAGGATTTCCGTCGTATAGATCCGCGGTATATCTGCAAGTTCCAGATTCCCTCGTGTCAGAGAGGAGGAAATCTGGAAAATGCAACTTTACTACCCACGCTAGAAGCGGTAAGGCTGTGTGGGCGTCCAAATGAAGTCGCAAGATCTTTCCATCTCCAATTAACATAAAATCGATTGGCTAAAACTAGAGACATTAAAAAGAGAGGGTCAAATAAAAAAATATTAGGTTTCGAATACGATCTCCTCCATTAAAAACAAAGTTGAAAAGACACTCTCTCATGTCGTTGACTGAAAAAAAGGACTAGGGGAGTTCATTGACGAGGCAGGGCTATTATAAGAAATGTCCAATAGCCACGTATGAACTAAAAGCCTAACCTTGGCCCAAGCATTAATCAGGCCCAAAGTTGTTGGCCCGAACCCAGGCCACATGGAAATGATGGAGCCCGAGCCCGGCCTATGTTAGACCTATAACACAAAAAAATGAGTTTCTGAACATGTCCTAGGTAGGGTTGTAAACGGGTCGGTTCTGCTCTGGGTCCATGGTGATGGAGAACCGGAACCATTAAGGAGAAGGTGGAATCGGATCCAGACCCAGAAACGATTCGGAACCGATTTGCTGGCTCCAGAACCGAAACCAATACCATATATGGGACGGGTCTGGATCCGGGTCCGGGTCTTGGTGGAGAATTGTGTTAAATAAATATGATTTTTTAGAAAGATTCTAGAAAATTCAGGTAATATGTTGGGTATTGGGTCCACGGGTCTAAATCAAGGTAGAATAGGACCCAGACCCATTTATTCATCAGGGCCCAAATAAAGACCGAAAACCGGTTCTTAACGGGTTCGAACCTCCGGGTAATCGGAGTATTAGGGACCCATTTACATCCCTAGTCCTAGGCCAGTTCAGCTGTGAGAGATCATGAGTTTGAGTCCCCCCTTTACTTCACCCTCCCTCACTCATAAATATATATATGAGCACGGCCCCATCGATTAATAACTAAAACCCATGCCCAAAGCCCAATCCATGAGCTCCATTACAAAAAAAAAAAAATTTTAAGAGAAAAAATAAAAATGCTACTCTCCCACCTTCTGACTCTACTACACCCTTACTTTTGTTCTCTCTCATATTAACCATTTACTTCACTTCACCAGTAAAATAAATTTACAATTTATTTTGTGTTTATCATCATTTGATATTATTTCATCCAATTGTTATTGACACTTGTCCATCCATCATTTTGTGAACTAAGCCTCGACCTGTGACCCACCAACAAGTAAAAGAAGGGAAAAAAGGCTAAAAATCGGTTTGCAGGATTTCCGCCGTATAGATCCGCCGTATATCTGCTTATTTCTAGATTTCCTTCTCTCAGAGAGGAGGAAATCTGGAAAATGCGACTTTACTACCCACTCTAGAAGCGGTAAGGCTGCGTGGGCGTCCAAATGTAGTCGTAAGACCTTTCCATTTCCAATTAACATAAAATTGACTAGCTAAAACTAGAGACATTAAAAAGAGAGGTGATATAAAAAAAAATTAGGTTTCGAATACGGTTGCCTCCAAAAAAAAAAAACAAAGTTAAAAAGACATTCTCTCATGCGGGTGAATGATAAAAAAGACTAGGGGTGTTCATTGACGAAGCAGGGCTATTCTAAGAAATGTCCAATAGCCACGTATGAACTAAAAGCCTAACCCTGGTCCAAGCATGAATCAGGCCCGAAGTTGTTGGCTCGAACCCAGGCCACATGGAAATGATGGAGCCCGAGACCGGCCTATGTTAGACCTATAACACAGAAAAATGAGTTTCTGACCATGTCCTAGGTAGGGTTGTAAACGGGTCGGTTCTGGTCCGGATCCATGGTGGACGGAGAACCGGAACCGTTAAGAAGAAGGTGGAATCAGATCCAGACCTAGAAACAGTTCGGAACCGATATGCTGGCTTTGGAACCGAAACCAAAACCATATATGTGAGGTCTGGATCCGGGTCAGGGTCTTAGTAGAGAATGATGTTAAAAAAAATATGATTTCTTAGAAATATTTTAGAAAATTGAGGTACTATGTTGGGTATCAGGTCCACGGGTCTGAATCAAGGTGGAATTTGACCCAGACCCATTTATTCATCGGGGCACAAATAAGGACCCAAAACATGTTCTTAACCGTTCCGAACCTCTGGGTAATCGGAGAATCGGTGAGCCATTTACATCCCTAGTCCTAGGCCAGTTCAGCTGTGAGAGGTCATGGGTTCGAGTCCCCACATTACTGCCCTCTCCATCCCTCATAAATTTATATATATTGGCCGGATTGGGATTCTGGCTTTCAAGCACTAAGTGCAAAAAAAAAAAAAAAGAACAAATAAGAGCACGGCCCCATTAATTAATAACTAAACTCCGTGCCCAAAGCCCAATCCATGAGCTCCCTTACAGAAAAAAAACACCTTTCTTTTTAAGAGAAAAAATAAAAATGCTACTCTCTCACCTTTGATTCTACTACACCCTTACTTTTGTTCTCTCTCATATTGACCATTTACTTCACCTCACCGGTAAAGTAAATTTACTATTTATTTCTCGTTTATCGTGATTTGATATTATTTCATCCAATTGTTATTCACACATGTCCATCCTTCATTTTGTGAACTAAGCGTCGACTCGTGACGCAGCAACTACTAAAAGAAGGGAAAAAAATCGGTTTGCAGAATTTTCGCCGTATAGATCTGCGGTATGTCTGTAATTTCCAGATTTCCTCCTCTCAGAGAGGAAGAAATCCGGAAAATGCAACTTTACTGCCCACGCTAGAAGCGATAAGGCTGCGTGGGCGTCCAAATGAAGTCGCAAGGCCTTTCCATTTCCAATTAACATAAAAATGAATGGCTAAAACTAGAGACATTAAAAAGAGAGGGTCAAATAAAAAAAATATTAGGTTTCAAATACAGTTTCCTCAAAAAAAAAAAAAAAAAAAAAAAAAACAAGGTTAAAAATGCACTCTCTCATGTCGATGAATGATAAAAATTACTAGGGGTGTACATTGACGAGGCGGGGCTATTTTGAGAAATGTCCGATAGCCACATATGAACTAAAAGCCTAACCCTGGCCCAAGAATTAATCAGGCCCGAAGTTGTTGGCCCGAACCCAGGCGACATGGAAATGATGGAGCCCGAGCCCGACCTCTGTTAGACCTATAACACAAAAAAAATGATTTTCTTACCATGTCCTAGGTAGGGTTGTAAACGGGTCGGTTCTGGTCAGGGTCCATGGTGGATGGTGAACCGGAACCGTTAAGGAGAAGGTGGAATCGGACCTAGACCCAGAAACGGTTCGAAACCGATTTCTTGGCTCCAGAATCAAATCCAAAACCATATATGGGACGGTTTTGGATCCGGGTCCGGGTCTTGGTAGAGAATTGTGTTAAAAAAATATGATTTTTTAGAAAATTCAGGTAATATGTTGGGTATCGGGTCCACGGGTGTAAATCAAGATGGAATTGGACCCAGACCCATTTATTCATCAGGGCCAAAATAAGGACCGAAAACCGGTACTTAACGGGTTCGAACCTCCGAGTAATCAGAGAATTAGGGACCCATTTACATCCCTAGTCCTAGGCCAGTTCAGCTGTGAGAGGTCATGGGTCTGAGTCCCCGCATTACTTCCCCCTCCCTCCCTCATAAGTATATATATGGGCCGGACTGGGATTCTGGCTTTCAAGCACTAAGTGCAAAAAATAAATAAATAAATAAATAAACCTGAGCACGGCCCCATCAATTAATAACTAAACCCCATGCCCAAATCCCAATCCATGAGCTCCCTTACCGAAAAAAAAAAAACTCTTATTTTTTAGAGAAAAAATAAAAATGCAACTCTCTCACCATTTGACTATACTACACCCTTACTTTTGTTCTCCCTCATATTGGCCATTTACTTCACTTCACCAGTAAAGTAAATTTACTATTTATTTTGTATTTATCGTCATTTGATATTATTCCATCCAATTGTTATTCACACATGTCCATACATCATTTTGTGAACTAACCTCAACCCGTGACCCACCAACAAGTAAAAGAAGGGAAAAAAGGCTAAACAATCCGTTTGCAAGATTTCCGCCTTATAGATCTGCGGTATATCTGCAATTTCCAGATTTCCTCCTCTTAGAGAGGAAGAAATCTGGAAAATGCGACTTAATGCCCACGTTAGAAGCTTTAAGGCTGCGTGGGCGTCCAAATGAAGTCGCAAGACCTTTCCATTTCCAATTAACATAAAATTGACTGGCTAAAACTAGAGACATTAAAAAGAGAGGGTCCAATAAAAAAGATATTAGATTTCGAATACGATCTCCTCCATAAAAAACAAAGTTGAAAAGACACTCTCTCATGCCGGTGAGTGATAAAAAAGACTAGGGGCGTTCTTTGACGTGGCAGGGCTATTCCGAGAATTGTCCAATAGCCATGTATGAACTAAAAGCCTAACCCTGGCCCAAGCATTAATCAGGCCCGAAGTTGTTGGCCCGAACCCAGGCCACATGGAAATGATGGAGCCCGAGCTTGACCTATGATAGAGCTATAACATAGAAAAATGATTTTCTTACCATGTCCTAGGTAGGGTTGTAAACAGGTCGGTTCTAGTCTGAGTCCATGGTCGACGGAGAACCGGAACCGTTAAGGAGACTGTGAAATCGGATCCAGACTCAGAAACGGTTCGGAATCGATTTGTTGGCTCCGGAACCGAAACAAAAACCATATATGTGACGGGAATGAATCCGGGTCCGGGTCTTGGTAGAGAATGATGTTAAAAAAAATATGATTTTTTAGAGAGATTTTAGAAAATTCAGGTAATATGTTTGGTATCGGGTCCACGGGTCTAAATCAAGGTGGAATTGGACCCGGACCCATTTATTCATCAGGGCCCGAATAAAAACCAAAAACCGGTTCTTAACGGGTTCGAACCTCCAGGTAATCGGAGAATTAGGGACCCATTTACATCCCTAGTCCTAGGCCAGTTCAGCTGTAAGAGTTCATGGGTTTGAGTCCCCGCATTACTTACCCCTCCCTCCCTCATAAATATATATATATATATATATATATATATGGGCGGGACAGGGATTCTAGCTTTCAAGCACTAGGTGCAAAAAAAATAAAAATAAAATAAACTTGAGCACGGCCCCATCAATTAATAACTAAACCCCATGCCCAAAGCCCAATCCATGAGCTCCCTTACAAAAAAAAACTCTTATTTTTGAGAGAAAAAATAAAAATGCTACTCTCTCACCTTTTGATTCTACTACACCCTTACTTTTGTTCACTCTCATATTGACCATTTACTTCACCTCACCGGTAAAGTAAATTTACTATTTATTTCGCGTTTATCGCCATTTGATATTATTTCATCCAATTGTTATTGACACATGTACAAACTTCATTTTGTGAACTAAGCCTCGACCCGTGACCCAGCAACTAGTAAAAGAAGGGAAAAAAGGTAAAAAAATCTGTTTACAGAATTTTCGCCGTATATATCTGCAATATATCTGCAATTTCCAGATTTCCTCCTCTCAGACAGGAGGAAATCTTGAAAATACGACTTTACTGCCCACACTAGAAGCAGTAACGTTGCGTGGGCATTCATATGAAGTCGCGAGGCCTTTCCATTTCCAATTAACATAAAATTGACTGGCTAAAATTAGAGACATTAAAAAGAGAGGTCAAATAAAAAAAATATTAGGTTTCGAATACGGTCTCCTCCAAAAAAAAAAAATACGAGGTGAAAAAGACATTCTCTCATGCAGGTGAATGATAAAAAGGACTATGGGTGTTCATTGACGAAGCAGGGCTATTTTGAGAAATGTCCAATAGCCACGTATGAACTAAAAGCCTAGCCCTGGCCCAAGCATGAATCAGGCCCGAAGTTGTTGGCCCGAACCCAGGCCACATGGAAATGATGGAGCCCGAGCCCGGCCTATGTTAGACCTATAACACAGAAAAATGAGTTTTTGACCATGTCCGAAGTAGGGTTGTAAACAGGACGGTTCTGGTCCGGATCCATGGTGGATGGAGAACCGGAACAGTTAAGGAGAAGGTGGAATGACATCCAGACCTAGAAACGGTTCGGAACCGATTTCCTGGCTCCGGAACCGAAACCAAAACCATATATGGGACGGGTCTGGGTCTGGGTCTTGGTAGAGAATGATGTTAAAAAAATATGATTTCTTTGAAAGATTTTAGAAAATTCAGGTAATATGTTGGGTATCGGGTCCATGGGTCTAAATCAAGGTGGAATTGGACCCAGACCCATTTATTCATCGGGGCTCGAATAAGGACCCTACACCGGTTCTTAACCGGTCCGAACCTCCTGTTAATCGGAGAATCGATGAGCCATTTACATCCCTAGTCCTAGGCCAGTTCAGCTGTGAGAGGTCATGGGTTGGAGTGCCCGCATTACTGCCCCCTCCCTCCCTCATAAATATATATATGTGCCGGACTGGGATTCTTGCTTTCAAACACTAAGTGCAAAAAAAAATAAAAATAAAATAAACCTGAGCACTGCCCCATCAATTAATAACTAAACCCCATGCCCAAAGCCCAATCCATGAGCTTCCTTACAAAAAAAAAAAAAAAAATCTTGTTTTTAAGAGAAAAAATAAAAATGCTACTCTCTCACGATTTGACTCTACTATACCCTTACATTTTTTTCTCTCTCATAGTGGACATTTACTTAACTTCACCGGTAAAGTAAATTTACTATTTATTTTGTATTTATCGTCATTTGATATTATTCCATCCAATTGTTATTCACACATGTCCATCCATCATTTTGTGAACTAAGCCTCAACCCGTGACCCACCAACAAGTAAAAGAAGGGAAAAAAGGTTGAAAAATCCGTTTGCAAGATTTACGCCCTATAGATCCGCGGTATATCTACAATTTCCAGATTTCCTCCTCTTAGAGAGGAAGAAATCTGGAAAATACGACTTTAATGCCCACGCTAGAAGCTTTAAGGCTGCGTGGGCGTCCAAATGAAGTCGCAAGACCTTTCCATTTCCAATTAACATAAAATTGACTGGCTAAAACTAGAGACATTAAAAAGAGAGGGTCAAATAAAAAAGATATTCGGTTTCGAATACGATCTCCTCCATAAATAAAAAAAAAAGTTGAAAAGACACTCTCTCATGCCGATGAGTGATAAAAAAGACTAGGGGTGTTCTTTGACGAGGCAGGGCTATTCTGAGAATTGTCCAAAAGCCACGTATGAACTAAAAGCCTAACCCTGGCCTAAGCATTAATCAGGCCCGAAGATGTTGGCCCGAACCCAGGCCACATGGAAATGATGGAGCCCGAGCTTGACCTATGATAGAGCTATAACATAGAAAAATGATTTTCTTACCATGTCCTAGGTAGGGTTGTAAACGGGTCGGTTCTGGTCCGGGTCCATGGTGGATGCCCAAAGCCCAATCCATGAGCTCCCTTATAAAAAACAACTCTTATTTTTAAGAGAGAAAATAAAAATGCTACTCTCTCACCTTTTGACTATACTACACCCTCACTTTTGTTCTCTCTCATATTGACCATTTACTTCACTTCACCGGTAAAGTAAATTTACTATTTATTTTCTGTTTATCGTCATTTGATATTATTTCATCCAATTGTCATTGACACATGTCCCTCCATCATTTTGTGAACAAAGCCTCGACCCGTGACCCACCAACAAGTAAAAGAAGGGAAAAAAGGCTAAAAAATCGGTTTGCAGGATTTCCGCCGTATAGATCCGCGGTATATCTGATATTTCCAGATTTCGTCCACTCAGAGAGGAGGAAATCTGGAAAATGCGAATTTACTGCACACTCTAGAAGCGGTAAGGCTGCGTGGGCGTCCAAATGAAGTCGCAAGACCTTTCTATTTCCAATTAACATAAAGTTAACTAGCTAAAATTAGAGACATTAAAAAGAGAGGTCAAATAAAAAAATATTAGGTTTCGAATACGGTCTCCTCCAAAAAAAAAACAATACAAGGTCAAAAAGACATTCTCTCATGCAGGTGAATGATAAAAAAGAGTAAGGGTGTTCATTGACGAAGCAGGGCTATTCTGAGAAATGTCCGATAGCCACGTATGAACTAAAAGTATAACCCTGGCCCAAGCATGAATCAGGCCCGAAGTTGTTGGCCCGAACCCAGGCCACATGGAAATGATGGAGCCCAAGCCCGGCCTATCTTAGACCTATAACCCAGAAAAATGAGTTTCTAACCATGTCCTAGGTAGGGTTGTAAACGGGTCGGTTCCGGTCTGGATCCATGGTGGACGGAGAACCGGAACCGTTAATGAGAAGGTGGAATCAGATCCAGACCTAGAAACGGTTCAGAACCGATTTGCTGGCTCCGGAACGGAAACCAAAACCATATATGGGACGGGTCTTGATCCGGGTCTGGGTCTCGGTAGAAAATGATGTTAAAAAAAATATGATTTCTTAGAAAGATTTTAGAAAATTGAGGTAATATGTTGGGTATCGGGTCCACGGGTCTGAATCAAAGTGGAATTGGACCCAAACCCATTTATTCATCGGGGCTCGAATAAGGACCCAAAATCGGTTCTTAACCGGTCTGAACCTCCGGGTAATCGGAGAATCAGTGAGCCATTTACATCCCTAGTCCTAAGCTAGTTCAGCTGTGAGAGGTCATCGGTTCGAGTCCCCGCATTATTCCCCCACCATCGCTCATAAATTTATATATATTGGCCGGACTGGGATTCTGGCTTTCAAGCACTAAGTGCAAAAAAAAAAAAAAAAGAACAAACCGGAGTACAGCCCCATCAATTAATAACTAAATCCCGTGCCCAAAGCCCAATCCATGAGCTCCCTTACAAAAAAACAAAAAAAAACACCCTTATTTTTAAGAGAAAAAATAAAAATGTCACTCTCTCACCTTTTGGTTCTACTACACTCTTACTTTTGTTCTCTCTCATGTTGACCATTTACTTCACCTCACCAGCAAAGTAAATTTACTATTTATTTCGCATTTATCGTGATTTGATATTATTTCATCCAATTGTTATTCACACTTGTCCATCCTTCATTTTGTGATCTAAGCCTCGACCCGTGACCCAGCAACTAGTAAAAAAGGGAAAAAAGGTAAAAAAATCGGTTTGCAGAATTTTCGCCGTATAGATCTGCGGTATGTCTCCAATTTCCAGATTTCAACCTCTCAGAGAGGAGGAAATCTGGAAAATGCGACTTTACTACCCGCGCTAGAAGCGGTAAGGCTGCGTGGGCGTCCAAATGTAGTCGCAAGGCCTTTCCATTTCCAACTAACATAAAATTGAATGGGTAAAACTAGAGACATTAAAAAGGGAGGATCAAATGAAAAAAAATATTAGGTTTCAAATACAGTCTCCTCAAAAAAAAAAAAAAAAAACAAGGTTAAAAAGACACTCTCTCATGCCGATGAATGATAAAAAAAAATACTTAGGGGTGTTCATTGACGAGGCAGGGCTATTTTGAGAAATGTCCAATAGCCACCTATGAACTAAAAGCGTAACCCTGGCCCAAGAATTAATCAGGCCCGAAGTTGTTGGCCCGAACCCAGGCGACATGGAAATGATGGAGCCCGAGCCCGACCTATGTTAGACCTATAAGACCAAAAAAAAAAAAACTATTTTCTTACCATGTCCTAGGTAGGGTTGTAAACGGGTCGGTTCTAGTCCGGGTCCATGGTGGATGGGGCACCGGAACCGTTAAGGAGAATGTGGAATCGGATCTAGACCAAAAAACGGTTCTAAACAGATTTGCTTGCTCCGGAACCGAAACCAAAACCATATATGGGACGGGTCTGGATCCGGGTCCGAGTCATGGTAGAGAATTGTGTTAAAAAAATATGATTTTTTAGAAAGATTTTAGAAAATTCTGGTAATATGTTGGGTATCGGGTCCACGGGTTTAAATCAAGGTGGAATTGGACCCAGACCCATTTATTCATCAGTGCCCAAATAAGGACCGAAAACCGGTTCTTAACGGGTTCGAACCTCCGGGTAATCGAAGAATTAGGGACCCATTTACATCCCTAGTCCTACGCCAGTTCAGCTGTGAGAGGTCATGGGTTTGAGTCCCCGATTTACTTCCCCCTCCCTCCCTCATAAATATATATATGGGCGGAACTGGGATTCTCACTTTCCAGCACTAAGTGCAAAAAAAAATATATAAAATAAATCTGAGCACAGCCCCATCAATTAATAACTTAACCTAATGCCCAAATCAAAATCCATGAGCTCCCTTACCAAAAAAAAAAACTCTTATTTTTAAGAGAAAATATAAAAATGCTACTCTCTCACCATTTGACTCTACTACACCCTTACTTTTGTTCTCTCTCATATTGGCCATTTACTTCACTTCACCGGTAAAGTAAATTTACTATTTATTTTGTATTTATCGTCATTTGATATTATTCCATCCAATTGTTATTCACACATGTCCATCCATCATTTTTTGAACTAAGCCTCAACCCGTGACCCACCAACAAGTAAAAGAAGGGAAAAAAGGCTAAAAAATCCGTTTGCAAGATTTACGCCCTATAGATCGGCGGTATATCTGCAATTTCCAGATTTCCTCCTCTTAGAGAGGAAGAAACCTGGAAAATACGACTTTAATGCCCACGCTAGAAGCTTTAAGGCTGCGTGGGCGTCCAAATGAAGTCGCAAGACCTTTCCATTTCCAATTAACATAAAATTGACTGGCTAAAACTAGAGACATTAAAAAGAGAGGGTCCAATAAAAAAGATATTAGATTTCGAATACGATCTCCTCCATAAAAAACAAAGTTGAAAAGACACTCTCTCATGCCGGTGAGTGATAAAAAAGACTAGGGGCGTTCTTTGACGTGGCAGGGCTATTCCGAGAATTGTCCAATAGCCATGTATGAACTAAAAGCCTAACCCTGGCCCAAGCATTAATCAGGCCCGAAGTTGTTGGCCCGAACCCAGGCCACATGGAAATGATGGAGCCCGAGCTTGACCTATGATAGAGCTATAACATAGAAAAATGATTTTCTTACCATGTCCTAGGTAGGGTTGTAAACAGGTCGGTTCTAGTCTGAGTCCATGGTCGACGGAGAACCGGAACCGTTAAGGAGACTGTGAAATCGGATCTAGACTCAGAAACGGTTCGGAATCGATTTGTTGGCTCCGGAACCGAAACAAAAACCATATATGTGACGGGAATGAATCCGGGTCCGGGTCTTGGTAGAGAATGATGTTAAAAAAAATATGATTTTTTAGAGAGATTTTAGAAAATTCAGGTAATATGTTGGGTATCGGGTCCACGGGTCTAAATCAAGGTGGAATTGGACCCAGACCCATTTATTCATCAGGGCCCAAATAAAAACCAAAAACTGGTTCTTAACGGGTTCGAAGCTCCAGGTAATCGGAGAACTAGTGACCCATTTACATCCCTAGTCCTAGGCCAGTTCAGCTGTAAGAGGTCATGGGTTTCAATCCCCGCATTACTTACCCCTCCCTCCTCAATAATATATACATATATGGGCGGGACAGTGATTCTAGCTTTCGAGCACTAAGTGCAAAAATAATAATAATAATAAAATAAACATGAGCACGGTCCCATCAATTAATAACTAAACCCCATGCCCAAAGCCCAATCCATGGGCTCCCTTATAAAACAAAACTCTTATTTTTAAGAGAGAAAATAAAAATGCTACTCTCACCTTTTGACTCTACTACACCCTTACTTTTGTTCGCTCTCATATTGACTATTTACTTAACTTCACCGGTAAAGTAAATTTACTATTTATTTTGTGTTTATCGTCAATTGATATTATTTCATCCAATTATTATTGACACATGTCCATCCATCATTTTGTGAACTAAGCCTCGACCCGTGACCCACCAACAAGTAAAAGAAGGGAAAAAAGGCTAGAAAATCGGTTTGCAGGATTTCCGCCGTATAGATCCGCGGTATATCTGCTATTTCCAGATTTCCGCCTCTTAGAGAGGAGGAAATATGGAAAATACGACTTTACTGCCCATGCTAGAAGCGGTAAGGCTGCGTGGGCGTCCAAATGAAGTCGCGAGACCTTTTCATTTCCAATTAACATAAAATTGACTGGCTAAAACTAGAGACATTAAAAAGAGAGGGTAAAATAAAAAAAAAATGGTTTTGAATACGATCTCCTCCATAAAAAAACAAAGTTGAAAAGACACTCTCTCATGGCAGTGAGTGATAAAAAAAGACTAGGGGTGTTCATTGACGAGGCAGGACTATTCTGAGAAATGTCCAATAGCCACGTATGAACTCAAAGGCTAACCCTAGCCCAAGCATTAATCAGGCCCAAAGTTGTTGGCCCGAACCTAGGCCACATGGAAATGATGGAGCCCGAACCTGACCTATGTTAGACCTATAACACAGAAAAATGATTTTCTTACCATGTCCTAGGTAGGGTTGTAAACGGATCGGTTCTGGTCTGAGTCCATGGTGGACGGAGAACCGGAACCGTTAAGGAGAAGGTAGAATTGGATCCAGAACCAGAAACGGTTCGGAATCGATTTGCTGGCTCCGGAACCGAAACAAAAACCATATATGGGACGGGTCTGGATCCGGGTCAAGGTCTTGGTAGAGAATGATGTTAAAAAAAAATATGATTTTTTAGAGAGATTTTAGTAAATTTAGGTATATGTTGGGTATTGGGTCCACGAGTCTAAATATAGGTGGAATTGGACCCAGGCCCATTTATTCATCAGGACCCGAATAAGGACCGAAAACCATTTCTTAACAGGCTCGAACCTCCTGGTAATTGGGGAATCAGGGACCCATTTACATCCCTAGTCCTCGGCCAGTTCAGCTGTGAGAGGTCATGGGTTTGAGTCCCCGCATTACTTCCCCCTCCCTCCCTCATAAATATATATGGGCCAGACTGGGATTCCGGCTTTCAAGCACTAAGTGCAAAAATAAATAAATAAATAAATAAAACTGCGCACGGCCCTATCAATTAATAACTAAACCCCATGCCCAAAGCCCAATCCATGAGCTCCCTTACAAAAAAAAAAAAAAAAAAAAAAACTCTTATCTTTAAGAGAAAAAATAAAAATGCTACTCTCTCACCTTTTGACTCTACTAAACCCTTACTTTTGTTCTCTCTCATATTTACCATTTACTTCACTTCACCGGTAAAGTAAATTGACTATTTATTTTGTGTTTATCGTGATTTGATATTATTTCATTCAATTGTCATTTACACATGTCCATCCATCATTTTGTGAACTAAGCCACGACCCGTGACCCACCATCAAGTAAAAGAAGGGAAAAAAAGCTAAAAAATCGGTTTGCACTATTTCTGAGGTATACTTCCACGGTATATCTGAATTTTCGGATTTCATTCTCTCAGAGAGGAGGAAATCTTGAAAATGCGACTTTACTGCCCACGCCAGAAGCGATAAGACTGCGTGAGCATCCAAATGAAGTCGCAAGACCTTTGCATTTCCAATTAACATAAATTTGAACGGCTAAAACAAGAGACATTAAAAAGAGAGGGTCAAATAAAAAAATGTTAGGTTTCGAATACGGTGTCCACAAAAAAAAAAAAAAAAAAACAAGGTTAAAAAGACATTCACTCATGTGGGTGAATGATAAAAAAGACTAGGGGTGTTCATTGACAAGGCAAGGGTATTCTGAGAAATGTCCAACAACCACGTATGAACTAAAAGCCTAACCCTGGCCAAAGCATGATTCAGGCCGGAAGTTGTTGGCCCGAACCCAGGCCGCATGGAAATGATGATGCCCGAGCCCGGCCTATGTTAGACCTATCGCACAGAAAAATGAGTTTCTTAGCATGTCCTAGGTAGGGTTGTAAACGGGTCGGTTCCGGTCCTCGTCCATGGTGGACAAGGAACCGGAACGGTTAAGGAAAAGGTGGAATCAGATCCAGAACTGGACCTATTTCGGAACCGATTTGCTAGGTTCGGAACCGAAACCAAAATCATAAATGGGACGGGTCTCGCTCCCGGTCCGGGTCTTGATAGAGAATGATATTTAAAAAATATGATTTTTTAGAGAGATTTTATAAAATTGAGGTAATATGTTGGGTATCGGGTCCACAGGTCTGAATCAAGGTGGAATTGTAACCGGACCCATTTATTCATTGGGGCCCGAATAAGGACCCAAAACCGGTTCTTAACGAGTCAGAACCTCAGGGTAATCGGAGAATCGGGGACCCATTTACATCCCTAGTCCCAGGCCAGTTCGGCAGTTCAAGATCATGGGTTTGAGTCCCTGCATTACTGCCCCCTCCCTCCCTCATAAATATATATATATTGGCCGGACTGGGATTCTGGCTTTCAAGCACTAAGTGCAAAATAATAATAATAATAATAATAATAATAATAATAAACCTGAGCAGGGCCCCATCAATTAATAACTAAACCCCTTGCCCAAAGCCCAATCATTTAGCTCCCTTACAAAAAAAAAAAAAAAAACACTCTTATTTTTAAGAGAAAAAATAAATATGCTACTCTCTCTCCTTTTGACTCTACTACACTCTTACTTTTGTTCTCTATCGTATTGACCATTCACCTCACTTCACCGGTAAAGTAAATTTACTATTTATTTTGTGTTTATCGTGATTTGATATTATTTCATTCAATTCTTATTCACACATATCCTTCCACCATTTTGTGAACTAAGCCTCGACCCGTGACCGACCAACAAGTAAAAGAAGGGAAAAAAGAGTAAAAAATCAGTTTGCAGGATTTCCGCCATATAGATCCGCGGTATATCTGCAATTTCCGGATTTCCTCCTCTCAGAAAGGAGGAAATCTGGATAATATGACTGCCCACGCTAGAAGCAGTAAGGCTGCGTGGGCATCCAAATGAAGTCGCAAGACCTTTCCATTTCCAATTAACATAAAATTGACTGGCTAAAACTAGAGACATTAAAAGAGAGGGTCAAATAAAAAAAATATTAGGTTTCGAATACGATCTCCTCCATAAAAAACAAAGTTGAAAAAACACTCTCTCATGCCGGTGAATGATAAAAAAGACTAGGGGTGTTCATTGACAAGGCAGGGCTATTCTGAGAAATGTCCAATAGCCACATATGAACTAAAAGCCTAACCCTGGCCCAAGCATGAATCAGGCCCGAAGTTGTTGGCCCGAACCCAGGCCACATGGAAATGATGGAGCCCGATCCCGGCCTATGTTAGACCTATAACACAGAAAAATGAGTTTCTGAACATGTCCTAGGTGGGGTTGTAAACGGGTCGGCTCTGGTCCAGGTCCATGGTGGATGGAGAACTGGAACCATTAAGCTGAAGGTGGAATAGGATCCAGATCGAGAAACAGTTCGGAACCGATTTGCTGGCTCTGGATCCGAAACCAAAGCCATATATGGGATGGGTGTGGATCCGGGTCCAGGTCTTGGTAGAGAATGATGTTAAAAAAATATGATTTTTAAGAGAGATTTTAGAAAATTCAAGTAATATGTTGAGGATCGGGTCCCCGGGTCTGAATCAAGATGGAATTGGACCCAGACCCTTTTATTCATCGGGGCCCGAAGAAAGACCCAAAACCAGTTTTTAACGGGTCCGAACCTCCGGGTAATCGGAGAATCGAGGACCCATTTACATCCCTAGTCCTAGGCCAGTTTAGCTGTGAGAGGTCATGGGTTTGAGTCCCCGCATTACTGCCCCCTCCATCCATCATAAATATATATATTGGCCGGACTGGGATTCTGGCTTTCAAGCACAAAGTGCAAAAAAAAAAAAAAAAAAAAAAAAAAGAACAAACCAGAGCACGGCCCCGTCAATTAATAACTAAACCCCATGCCCAAGGCCCAATCCATGAGCTCCCTTACCAAAAAAAAAAAACCCTTATTTTTAAGAGAAAAAATAAAAATTCTACTCTCTCACCTTTTGATTCTACTACATCCTTACTTTTGTTCTCTCTAGTATTGACCACTTACTTCACCTCACCGGTAAAGTACATTTACTATTTATTTTGCGTTTATCGTGATTTGATATTATTTCATCCACTTGTTATTCACACATGTCCATCCTTCATTTTGTGAACTAAGCCTCGGCTCGTGACCCAGCAACAAGTAAAAGAAGGGAAAAAAGGCAAAAAAATCGGTTTGCAGAATTTCCGCCGTATAGATCCGCGGTATGTCTGCAATTTCTAGATTTCCTCTTCTCAGAGAGGAGGAAATCTGGAAAATGCGACCTTACTGCCCACGCTAGAAGCGGTAAGGCTGCGTGGGCGTCTAAATGAAGTCGCAAGACCTTTCCATTTCCAATTAACATAAAATTGAATTGCTAAAACTAGAGACATTAAAAAGAGGGTCAAATAAAAAAAAATATTAGGTTTCAAATGCAATCTCCTCAAAAAAAAAAAAAAAAAAACAAGGTTAAAAAGACACTCTCTCATGCCGGTGAATGATAAATATACTAGGGGTGTTCATTGATGAGGCAGGGCTATTCTGAGAAATGTCCAATAGCCACGTATGAACTAAAAGCCTAACCCTGGCCCAAGAATTAATTAGGCCCGAAGTTGTTGGCCCGAACCCAAGCCACATGGAAATGATGGAGTCCGAGCCCGACCTATGCTAGACTATAACACAAAAAAATAATTTTCTTAACATTTCCTAGGTAGGGTTGTAAACGGGTCGGTTCTGGTCCGGGTCCATGGTGGATGGAGAACCGGAACCATTAAGGAGAAGGTGGAATCGGATCCAAACCCAGAAACGGTTCGGAACCGATTTGTTGGCTCCATAACCGAAACCAAAACCATATATGGGACGGGTATGGATCCGGGTTCGGGTCTTGGTAGAGAATGATTTTAAAAAAAAATATGATTTTTTAGAGAGATTTTAGAAAATTGAGGCAATATGTTGGGTATCGGGTCCACAAGTCTGAATCAAGGTGGAATTGGACACGGACCCATTTATTAATCAGGGCCCGAATAAGGACCGAAAATCGATTCTTAAAGGGTTCAAACGTCCTGGTAATCGGAGAATCGGGGACACATTTAAATCCCTAGTCCTAGGCCAGTTCAGCTGTGAGAGGTCATGGGTTTGAGTCCCCGCATTACTGCCCCCTCCCTCCCTCATAAATATATATATGTGCCAGACTGGGATTTTGGCTTTCAAGCACTAAGTGCAAAAAAAATAAAAATAAAAAAAACCTGAGCACCACCCCATCAATTAAGAACTAAACCCCATGCCAAAAGCCCAATCCATGAGCTCCCTTACAAAAAAAAAAAAACTCTTATTTTTAAGAGAAAAAATAAAAATGCTTCTCTCTCACCTTTTGACTCTACTACACCCTTACTTTTGTTCTCTCTCATATTTACCATTTACTTCACTTCACCGGTAAAGTAAATTGACTATTTATTTTGTGTTTATCGTGATTTGATATTATTTCATTCAATTGTTATTTACACATGTCAATCCGTATGTGAACTAAGCCTCGACCCGTGACCCGCCAACAAGTAAAAGAAAGGAAAAAAGGCTAAAAAATCGGTTTTCACTATTTCCGCCGTATATGACCGCGGTATATCTGCAATTTCCATATTTCCTCCTCTCAGAGAGGAGGAAATCTGGAAAATGCGACTTTACTGCCCACGCCAGATGCGGTAAGGCTGCGTGAGCATCCAAATGAAGTCACAAGACCTTTCCATTTCCAATTAACATAAAATTGAACAGCTAAAACCAGAGACATTAAAAAGAGAGGGTCAAATAAAAAAAAATATATTAGGTTTAGAATACGGTCTCCTCCATAAAAAAAACAAAGTTAAAAAGACATTCTCTCATGCGAATAAATGATAAAAAAGACTAGGGGTGTTCATTGACAAGGCAGGGAGGGCTATTCCCAGAAATGTCCAACAGCCACGTATGAACTAAAAGCCTAACCCTGGCCCAATCATGAATCAGGCCTGAAGTTGTTGGCCCGAACCTAGGCCGCATGGAAATGATGAAGCCCAAGCCCGGCCTATGTTAGACCTATAGCACAGAAAAATGAGTTTCTTATCATGTCGTAGTTAGGGTTGTAAACGGGTCGGTTCCGGTCCTGGTCCATGGTGGATGGGGAACGGGAACCATTAAGGAGAAAGTGGAACCGGATTCAGACCCAGAACCAGTTTGTTGGCTCCGGAACCCGAACCCGAACCATATATGGGACGGTTCTAGATCCGAGTCTGGGTCTAGGTAGAGAATATGATTTTAAGGAGAGATTTTAGAAAATTGAGGTAATATGTTGGGTATCGGGTCCACGGGTCCGAACCAAGATGGAACTTGACCCGGACCAATTTATTCATCGGGGCCCAAATAAGGACCCAAACCCGATTCTTAACGGGTCCGTACCTTCGGGAAATCGGGGACCCATTTACATCCCTAGTCCTAATGACATGTATTTTGCTGCATAACTAATGACAATCTTCCTATCATTTCGTGGAACCAGGAACCATATAGATGCTATGATGAAAAACAGGATAAAAATAGCCCATACAACTCTGCACATCCTTACCAAAAAAAAAACCTCTGCACATCCTTACCAAAAAAAAAACCTCTGCACATAATAAGGCTGTAGATAAACAGCAGATTGCGACTCCCTTAAACCCGGCAGACTACTATCCTGATATGTTTAAACAATTCCTGGAGGTAAGTTAATAGAATTTACCATCAAGTTGCTCATAGAAGAAAACATATATACTACAATACTTACATTGGCGATAGGCCCTGTAGACTTTTGAACATTAATAAAAGAATCATTGCATTATCAAACAACCACCATATACAGGACATAGTAGAGAACGGTTCCTTGCCTGAGTGGTAAGGAGTGGCAGTTCTCGCCTGACTGCTTTCCCACTTGAGTGAGTTGTCTTTTCTTGTGTGTGCGGGATCTCACTTGGGTCCTAGCCCCCTTGGCTGGGTTACAAAAAAAAAATAGGACACAGTAAATGGTTGCAATGGAACATTAGGGCACGTTTGTGTACACTCCGTAGAAAAGGGAAATTTTCACGTCAGCAAATTTCATAGAAATGAAAACCTTGGAAAATGATTTTAGTAGAATTTAGAAATTTATGTTTGGTGCGAATCTTTTTTCCTCGTTGAATTTGTGCTCATGTTTGGTGCGGCTATTGATTCCTTATTGAAAATTAAATTTCCATGTTTACAAAACATCCGCCTGATATATCCAATGGCTCTATTGCAACATAATATCAAATCGTCGTGCAAGAAAGTGTTGGAAAACCGGGCACTTTCTTCTGCAACATCAGGACACATCCTAAATGATTGTACATAAGCAAGGATTCTTCTTGGCATCTCATCTGGATTCCACAATTCTAATTGCCTTTAAATGGTCAGGAATTGGCGGCGGTTCTCACCGGGCTGTCCAGGGTTCGAACCTAGGGTACGCCACCACTTCCCATTTGTGTAGCCTTTCATTTGTGTGGACTTCTTTCCCGCATGTGTGGGCCTTCTTTCCGCTTGTGCGCGTTGTTTTTCCTTGTGTATGGGCTCTCTATTGGGTCTCAGCCCCCTTGGCAGGGTTAAAAAAAAAAAAAAGGTTGGCTTTTTAGTATCTTATTGCAAAATAGGTAATTGAATTCTTAATTGAATCTCTCTATCAGTCCCTTAATTCTCAGATATCCAGCAATAGTTTACATTTTCACCTTGTGGTACAGTGAAAGAAGGTGCTTATTGTTGTAACCTTGAGGTTCCAGGTTAAATGTAGGATACCCAAAGAAAAAATTGTTTCATATAATGATGGTGATGTGTTCAGTTTTTTTGGTAAAAGGTCTAATTTCCCACCATTGAACTTTAGACAATAAGACCGGCCAAATTTTTCCAAGTGACCATGAACTTCCAAGAAAGAGCTCCTCATATCTAAAGCGATTCAATTAGGATTAGACAATCGCCTTCAATTATGACTTTCATTAGACTCATTTCAATGCAAAGCTTAATCCCTTTGATCTATAGCTTTAAGTTCTAACTTCTAGGGAATAATCAGATTTAATCTTTCCAAAATACGCTTCAATTAGAACCCCGGCCACATTTCTTAGTATCCCCTCAATGCCTGTAACTTCTGTGAAGGGGTTAAAGGATTCATCAAAATTAAGTAGGAGAAAGCAAAATTTCTAGATGCATACAAGAAGATGAAGCTGCCACAAACATAACAGTAGACATATTCCACTCAATGATAGCTTGAACAGTTTTTTGTTGAACAACATATAGGTAAATTGGGCGTTATTAAGATATATTCATTCTGCATTTTCCAAAGATACTAAGTGCATGTTTGGGAGGTCTAATTTTTTCTATATTTCTCCAAAAAGAATAGAGGTTTAAAAAAATAATGTTTGGTACCACCTTTCAGCCTCTACATATTTTAGAGAAGTACAATGGCTCTACTTTCCACATACCCCTTGATGAGGTAATTGAGAAATATAGGGAAAGAAGAAGAGGCGGAACTACAGTGTTTATGCATAATCACGCTCAGTCCATTTTTTTCAATTTTTCTCCAAATCTGAGAGGCCCAACAGTGTTTATGCAAAATCACGCCTAGTCCTCTTTTTTTCAATTTTTCTCCAAATCTGAGAGACCCAATCAAGATCCAAACCGTTGAAAATGTTCACAAAGTCAAACACGGCCATGTAACTAAATTTCAGCCGTTTAATCATCATCAATATTGAGACGTGTGCCACAAACCGTGAGCCATTGGATATAATTTGTTATGATCTGTGGGCCCCAAACACAAAATCAAAACCGTTGGATATGTTTGGGAGGCTGCAAACAGTTATGTGGTCAATCTTGATCACATAATACCTTGTGAGTCTCAAGATATGTGAAAAACAAAAATAACCATTGATGTATTATGCTCAATATTGCATTTGTCCATGAGCACTAAACTGTTTCAAATTTTTTTTTTTTTTATTTAGAGGAGGGTAAAATAAGATCTAAACCATTAGTAATGTTCAAAATATTTTGGATCATCACCAAGCTCTAGATATGTGCAAAAAAGTGAGCCATTAGGTATTATTTTGTGGATTATGTGGGCCCCAAACACAAGATCCAAACCATGAGATCTCTTTGGAAGGTTGAGCATGTTCATATGATCAATTTTCATGGCCTGATACCTTGTGAATTTTAAGAAATATGTGGAAAAACTCTCAACCAATGATATAAAAACGTCTATTTGGCATAAACCCTTGCATTACCAAACACCTTTTTTTTATTGCTTCTTTTTTCTCTGGCTTTTTTTTATATGGGTCTATATTAAATGCTCTTTAAGAAATAAACTAGTAGTCCCAAACATAGCCTAAAAAATATAAGTTCCCAACGGTTGATTAGAAGGTGGATCCTCATGTCAGAACCAATTGGAGAAAGTGTTAGAATTAAAGGTTTTGGATGTGGATTTTGGGAATTTGTTCCAAATATTTTGTGTGATTGTGCATTGGGCAAATAGATGATCATTGACTCTTCGTTAAAAATATTCTATAGGATGATTGTTTCGTGCACATGAACAATTGAGTCCACATGTAACCATGACCTATTAATTGCTTATACAAATATGATTCCCACTTATAGAGAAATTTTGTGAGTGACTTATTATTCATTGTCAAGATTGAGATGTTAGTCTACGGGTTGTGCTCTGGAGTGGCTTCACTGTGCAGACCGTCCATGTATACTCCGTTGTGGAGCCCACCTAGGGCATGCCAGGCATGAGGGAGGTGAGGAATCCAAAGATATAGATGAAAGCAACTTGATTGCAAAATCTCAACTCTGTTAGATCATCCTATCCATTTTTTTTTACCCCAGCCAAGGGGGCTGGTACCCAAGAGAGAGCTCGTTTACACACAGGAAGGTAGCCCCACTCAAGTAGGAAGGATGCCCACACAAGTGAGAAAGGAGCTTACAGAAAAAGGTGATCGATGTACCTGGGTTCAAACCCGGGACAGTTAGGTAAGAACTGACACTCCCTACCACTCGGATAAAAAGACGCTCCTTACCACTTGGGTAAGGAGCCATTCTTGGTCATCCTAACCATTTGATCTATGGTTCTCAACTGTAATGATGTTATATAAGCATCGTTTTTTTTAGTATTTCAATCCAACCGTAAGAAACTTTTGGATGTTTGTCAAATTTAGAACAGTGCGAATTCACGGGAACAGCAAGTATGAGGGCTTAGATTGACCATGAAAAATTACTACATGCCCTAAAAAGGGTAAGTCTACAAATGGGTTGCTTGCATCTAATGAGGGTTGTGGGAAGGTGACTATCTTCCACCGTCTGAGGTAAGTTTGTCAAGATTGAAGACAACAAGGACATTGAGAAGGAAGAGTAGTAGGGGCCAAGGGGCTCCTCGGGATCTCTCCATTTCTTGCCTTTGTCCTTTCCCTAGCCCAGTCCATTTCCTTCTCGACAATACAATCAGCACTGTTTCCTCTCCCTGAAATGAGTAAAAGTCTTGTGACAACGACCCACACCACCCTCTCCCACCTCAACAAAATTCCAGGCTCACAACCATTAAACTTCACAACCATTAAACTTTGAGGGCCTGTTTGGATGTATGGTGAATGCAGTGGCATGCCAAAATTTCTACTCACTCAACAATGGGCTCTCTTGTCGGGTCAAGATTGGTCCAACCATATTTTACTATTTCTTTTTTAACTGTGGCCATTTTCACGCATGAAAACAACTCTCCACTTCATATGCTGTGGAGCCCACCATTCATAATCTCCCACTATTGATTTTTGTTTATGAAATTTACTATAGCTGTTTGTAGTAAAAAATCTCGCTTTAATCTATTAGGGATGATGATAATGATAATGATAATGATAACGATAATGACGATGATGATAATAATAATTGAAAAAGACCTGCCGCGTAGTGTCAAACACTCAAACTCCACCAGTATCAACCCTAAACACAAGGGTTGGAAGTTGCTTGACATCTGATATAAAAGTACTTAAATGGATATTAAATTTCAAAAACTTTTGAATTTTGAATGGTAGTTTTTCTTTTTTTTTTGGGTAGAACGAATGGTAGTTGTAGATGATGAAAGTCAAAGATATACGATTTTATAATGAATTTAATGTAATGAACCAAAGTCCCAAGAGCTGATTTGATGATGCCAGAGTATTTATATATTTTTAAATGATGACTTTTGATGCCAAGATGCTAGAGCTTTTTATTTTTCATGTGAGAATGATGATGATAACCTAGTACTCATCGGAATAACCCGTAAACGTAACATAGAGGGGGCTGACTAGGGATGTCAAATGGGCCGGGCCGGGCCGCGGGCCGAGTCGCACGGCCCGCACATGGGCTGGGCTGGGCCTATGTAGCTGGCCCGTTAGGCCCGGGCCCACCAGGCATGCCAGGCACATGGACTGGGGGCTCCAACCCGCCTGGCCCGCTGGCCCGCCCAAAAATGACCTTTTTTTTTACAAAATTCTTCATTTTAACCTCCCAACAGCCATAAAACGGTCATATAAGGGGTATTTTGTGTCCTTTTTCAATTTTATAAAGTCTATAAATACTCTAACCCTTCTATTCTTTTTCTTTTAATCAAAGTTTTATTTACCAAAACAAATATATATACAAAGGATGTCAATCATTATATAACACTGTGGGCCCATTGTGACAAAAATCATTATGGAAATCGAGCCTAACTTTTAATACAAGTTTTGAGATGTTGGCAAGAACTTCCATTACTTACAATTCAACGAACTTACTAATGTATCATCCACTTTGCATTACAGATTAAAAGAATCCAATAATGAGAAAAATTAAAACGCTAAATATAATAAAATCTAAAAAGGATCAAGCGAAAAAGAAAATGTGGTTGTAATTATAAAAGATAAAGGGTTCTATATTAAGTTATAAGATCACATTTTAGAAAGAATTATACTTTAAAAATAAAAAAGCCTTATTCATGAATCAAAAAACTTCACTAAAAATAATAATTGTTGATTATTTTCTTTTTTAACTATCTTTATCAAACACATTTGATTTAATATGCATGATAATCAAAGAAGAATTTGTTAGAAATCTCAAATGATATGAATTGTCCAATGTAATTATAAGACCCTGCCGATTAAGACATGCATCATTCTTCTTGAATTCAGTTTTGGTTAAATAGACTTTAAAAATAGAAAACTTTTACTTTTCACTAAAATTTATAATTTGTTTTCTTATTCTTAACTTTCTAAAGAAGAAATTTTTTTTCGAAATTTCAAATTATAAGAATTATTCCATGTAGGTCCCTCATCCCTGCCAGTTAAGATATGCATTATTCTTCTTAAATTCAATGTTATGTTAAATAGACTTTAAAAATAAAAAACTTTCATGTTTCACTAAAAATTAGATTTCTAGAGTGTTTATCCTTATTTTTAACTTTCTTTATCAAAGAGATTTTATTTCATTAATAAAATGAATTATTAGAAATCTCAGATGATAAGAATGTCCCAATCTAAGTCCCTACCAAATGATAAGAATTGTCCTATGTAAGCCCCTGTCCATTGATTAAAGAGAGATATTAATTGTAGGATTTATTAAGGAGAGTTGTGATAAGTGAGAGGAGAAACTTACCTTCTCTCATTTAATTTCATTTGCAAAGCTTCATCAAACCACGTAACTCAAAGGCCAAGGCAGTTTTGAGGCTGATTTCAATTGAAATCAATGTGGTTAGCATTGGATGAAATGGTCAAAATCAATTGAGGCTGATTTTAATTGAAATCAGTCTCTTTCATATATAATAATAGTAATCCAAAAAATATAAATAATGTTACTTTTACTTTTATTATGAATATATTATTCCATTAAAACATAATCAGCTCTAAGTATAGTTTGGTCTCTTCACTTATGCCTCAGACCATGGATTTAGTCTTGGACTCACAGGTATCTCTTTGGAATGTGTCCAATCGGATATTAAGTCCCAACCAACCCATATATATACAAATAGAGCTCTCGTAATGGAACATGAGAGTATGATCTCAGCTTGGAGTAATATATTATTAGACCATTAGATTTAATTGGGCTCATCCATAGTTTGGAGTGATACATTATTAGACCATTAGATTAAAAAAAAAAAAAAAAAAGAAAGGTCCGCCTGGCCTGCCCCAGCCCGGCCCGGCCCGGCCCGCTAGCACGGAGGGCCGAGGCTGGAGCGGGCTGGGCCGGCCCGTTTGACATCCCTAGGGCTGACCATACCGAGGTAGTGTTAATTGGTGTTATTTGAATATTAACCTTATATTATTACTAGCAACGCAAAAAAATGAAAATATGTTAAACTTTAAGTATTCGTTTGAAATATTGTTAAGATAAAATAAATATTAAATAATTTTTTTATTATCTTTGAATATTAAAATTTTTATATAGATGAAAATAAATATAAAATAAAGTAAATTTACATAACACGATGACCCCTTGAATTTAAAGGCATTGACCATTACGACTACCTCATTTACAAATATATTATACCATTGATGATTGAAAATATAAGAAAAAGAAAACAAACCGGTTGGATCTATATCTACTAAAAAGAACCAAAAGAAAAAGATAAAAAAATTAATGTGTTTGATCCATCAGTGAGGGCCACCCTTTGAAATGTTTTTAACATGTGGGACCCACTGATGGCTCTGCATCAAAAGCATAAAAAAGAGAAGATAAGAAGAAAGAAAATGGAAATCAATTGATTTCATCCTCAACGGGCCACACATCACATCTGGATTTATGGTGATGGAACAGTTGGCCCCCACAGATAATTAATATTATAAGAAAAAAAATTGAAAGAAAGGGGGGCGAACAAGTGTAAGAAAAGAAAAAAAACATAAAAGATGTACATTGCATGGGATGAGTGTACATGGATATAGATATGAGTTATCATAGTATGTTTCTAATAGTTCTAACTCATATACACACAAATCACATCCTAACAATTATCAAAGAAATTAAGCTTGTGTATGATACCAACCCAGTCTGATTACCCACTACGGATACATATTGACATAGGAAACTAATATCTATGCATAATCCATGAGTGGGTCCCACTGTAGAAACATGTTAAATGTGCGGGGCCCACTAATTGATTTGCAACCATTAAGATACCAGACAACAGCCAACAGGCTTGCCTCTCTCCATCAGTCGGGCGCACTCTTAGAAAAAAAAGGGGTTAAGAAAAGGCTATTAGAATTTCATTCAATACTGAGTCCAATCTTGAAATATATTTAATACGAACTGGTACCCACTACTGGATCCATCCATTTAGGGAAAAAAATTGAAAAGAGAGTAAAGGAGCAACAATTTGGATTTCATTCATCAGTAGGGCTTACAAACATATTTAACATGGGGTCTATTGATGATTGAAGATCTAAAGAAAAGAAAACAAACGGACTGAAAAGAGTTGCTTATAATTTGGATAATGGCAAGAAATAGGACACAAATTCAAATGTTCATAAAAATCTCTTATAACAGAGGTTTTAGGAGAGAAAGAGTAGCCCAAAGTGAGATGGCACCTTAAAACAATGTGGATTTTTTTGTCATATTTTTTTGAAAAGAGAGACTTTCTAGGGATGAGGTGGCACCCCTCAAAGTCCACCTCCCCCTTTTCTTTATTATATATAACTTGACGACCCATTGAATTTAAAGGCATTGACTATTACGACCATATCATTTATGGATATATTAGACCATTGATGATTGAAAATATAAGAAAAAGAAAACAAACCGGGTGGATCTACATTTACTAAAAAGAACCAAAAGGAACAAATAAAAAAACTAACGTGTTTGATCCATTAGTGGCTGCCACTCTTGAAATGTTTTTAACGTGTGGGACCCACTGATGGCTCTTCATCCAAAGAAGAAAAAATGGAGGATAAGAAGAAAGGAAACAGAAATCAAATGATTTCATCCTCAATGGCCGACACACCACATCTGGATTTATGGTGATCGAATAATTGGCCCCTACAGATGATTGACAGTATAAGAAAAAAAAATTGAAAGAGGGGGGCGAACAAGTGTAAGAGAAGAAAAAAAAACCTAAAAGGTGTACATTGAATGGGATGAGTGCACGTGGATATAGATATGAGTCATCATAATATGTTTCTAATAGTTCTAACTCATGCACACACATCACATCCTAACAATAATCAAAGAAATTAAGCTTGTGCATGATACCAACCAAGTCTGATTGCCCGCTACCGATACATATTGACCTAGAAAATTAATATCTATGCATAATTCATGAGTGGGTCCCACTGCAGAAATAAGTTAAATGTATATGGCCCACTAATTGATATGCATCCATTAAGAAACCAGACAACGGCCAACGGGCTTGCCTACCTCCATTAGTGGGGCCCACAATTAGAAAGAAGGGGTTAAGAGAAGGACACTGGGATTTCATACAATACTGGAGTCCAATCTTGAAATATATTTAATACGATTGGTGCCCACTACTGGATCCATCCATTTAGGGAAAAAAACTGAAAGGAGAGTAAATGAGCAACAGTTTGGACTTCATTCATCGGTAGGGCCCACAAAACATATTTAATATGGGACCCATTGATGATTGAAGATATAAGGAAAAGAAAACAAACCAACTATAAAGACTTTCTTATAATTTGGATAATAGGAAGAAATAGGACTCAAATTCAAACATTCATAAAAATCTCTTATGAGAGAGGTTTTAGGAGAGAAAGAGTAGCCTAAAGTGAGGTGGTACCTTAAAATAATATGGATTTTTTGTGCATATTTCTTTGAAAGGAGAGACTTTTTAGGGATGAGGTGGCACCCCTCATAGCCCACCTCCCCCTTTGCTTTAATATATATAAAACCTTTTATATAATATTCAACATGATTTAAGACCGACATTTTAAACTATAATATCCAGTATTTATAAACCCCATTTAGTGTATTTAATAATTATGAGGACTTATTCTAGTACACAATTGATATATACAGGGTACCCCAAAACCATAATCAATTTCCCGTGCCCCACTTAGATATATCACATGGCCCCACAATCTTACCTATCAAATTACATGTGTCCCATTAATAAAGTCTCACATATCAAATGAGTCCCATCCTCAGGTGATCTGAACTCTTATTATCAAGATGATATATTTACAAAGACTAGTGGAGCCATGCATGTGAAATGCACGTGCAAGGAACATTCTCTTTCAGTATGGTAATCTGAAAAACTAAAGTTATTGAAAAACTCAATATTAATTATTCCAATGGAGAATGACCAGGTTACATATAGCTCATTTTTTTGGAAAATTAAGTAATTTACAATCACTCATTGTTCTTATGAAATTTAGTAAAAGCTTTAATAGAGAAAAGTAAGAAGAAGATGGAATAACAAGATATATGGAAGGAAACTAATTGAAAAAAAAAGTTGAACACCAACCTTTTCTGGCCATACATAATTAGGCAAAACACTCACCAATTTCAATATATATCGATAGTCCGGCCTATTTCCCATTAAAATTTATCTAAAACCTTGCGCCAAATACATACCAAATTCAATGAAACAAAATACTAACCAACCAAAGCAATACCCAACTTATAGCTTTAAACAAATCAACAACAAATCAGAAGGATTCCAAGCAATCTTTGGCATTCTCATCTCTTCCTATGACAAGCAAATTATGTTTTTACATGCATTGGGATCGAAGTTGAAATTTTCTACACATGAAAATCTCAATTGAAAATTTTCATTTGAGTTCTTGCAGCGAATAAACAAACTCTTCAAACACAACCCTTTTTATGATCATTTGAGCTAAGCATTTCATTGAAATATAATAATACTAAGTGGAGCCTACAGATGTGTAGTTCTCTTTGATTTTTTTTATATATAATATAATATAATATAATAATACTAAGTGGGGCCCACAAATGTGTAGTTCCCTTTTATTTTATGTATATAATATAATAATACTAAGTGGGGCCTACAGATGTGTAGATGTAGAGTAAAAGCATTACAAGTTCTTCTACTAAGTGGGGCTCATAGATGTGTAGTTCTAGATTTATTATATATTATATATATCTAATATAATAATACTAAGTGGGGCATACAAATATTATAATAATACTAAGTGGAGCCCACAGATGTGTAGAGAAAAAGCATGACAAGTTCTTCTACTAAGTGGTATAATATAATAAAACTAAGTGGGTCCCACAGATGTGTAGATGTAGAGAAAAAGCTTGACAAGTTCTTCTACGAAGTGAGGCCACATATGTGTAGTTCTCTTTTATTTTATACATATATATAATATAATAATACGAAGTAGGTCCCACATATGTCTAGTTCTCTTGTATTATATATATAATATAATAATACTAAGTGGGGCCCACAAATGTCTAGATGTAGAGAGAAAGTATGACAAGTTCTACTACTAAGTGGGGCCCACGGACGTGTAGTTCTCTTTTATTATATATAATATAATATAATAATACTAAGTGAGGCCCATAGATGTGTAGAGAAAAAGCATGACAAGTTCTTCTCTTTTTTTGGGCCCACATATGTGTAGTTCTCTTTTATTTTATATATATAATATCATAATACTAAGTGGGGCCCACGGATGTGTATAGAAAAAGCATGATAGTTTTTTCTCTTTTATAATAAGGGCATAGATATTATATGATTATTATTATAATATAAAAAGAATATATTATTATATTATTTTATATTATATTATAACATTTGGGAGGAGGCCCTTAAAGGTGTAGTGAAAAGGTATGCAACTCCTCTTCTCTTTTATAATAAGGGTATAGATTTTATATTATTATTATTATTATATAATGATTTATTATATTATATTATAATATTTGGGGGTGGGCCCCACAAAGGTGTAGTGAAAAAGTATGCAATTTCTCCTCTTTTATAATAGTATAATAGATAATAGATAATAGATATATATAAGATGTAAGATAAGATAAGATAAAATTGTTGATAGATTATAATATTTGGGGGTAGGCCCCACAAAGGTGTAGTGAAAAAGTTTGTAATCTCTCAAAATAATATATTATTATATTAGATTATACTATTTGGGGGTGTGTCCCACAATAGTGTAGTGAAAAAGTTTGCATTATAATATTTGGGATTGGGCCCCACAAACGTGTAGTGAAGTAGTTTGCAATTTCTCATAATAATATATTATTATATTATATTATAATATTTGGGGGTGGGCCACACAATGGTGTAGTGAAAAACAGTTTGGGGGTGGGCTCCACAAAAGTGTAGTGAAAAATATGCAATTTCTCCTCTTTTATAATAGTAATAGAAATAGATAATATATATATATAAGATATAAGATAAGATAAGATAAAATTGTAGATATATTAGAATATTTGGGGGTGGGCTCCACAAAGGTGTAGTGAAAAAGTTTGTAATTTCTCATAATAATATATTATTATATTATATTATACTATTTGGGGGTGGGCCCCAAAATGGTGTAGTGAAAAAGTTTGCATTATAATATTTGGAGTTGGGCCCCACAAAAACCCTCTTTTTTGCAGGGTTTTTCTCCTTTATTAAATGTTCGACTTGCCAAAAGACAGAAAATGATCCTCTGTAAGAAGAGCTGAAGTGGACTGGGATAAGGATGAGAAATGAGGAATGAAGTATTCTAAAGTGACATGCAAGATCATGGAGGTTGAGAGCCCATGCCCCTTAATAGATGAGTGGAATTGGTGGAACAAGTGGAAAAATAAACTCATAAAGCTAATCCGTAATAAGTGGGATAAGGCTTCCATGGAATTGGTATGAATGGATTCTAAATGGTTATTTATTTTGAAAAGTGAAAAGATTATAGATTAGAAAAAATGGAAAAGTTCATTGATATTCACTTCCCAGGTTCTAGGATTTTTTCTTGTCTTTGGAAGCACCACAAATCTCATTGTTTCTAATATATTTGAGAAATGGCTATTTAGGGCAATGAAAATTCACATAAAGCATAGAAACTAAGAGAACTAGAGGGGAGGTCTTTCTGCAAAGCCCATATGTGGTCAATGTTGTCATGTTTTCATTTCAGCTAAAATGCTTCATTTCAACTACATATCTAAAATGGTATACCTTCCGAAATATTTCAGTTAAAATTTTGGCTTTGAACAAAAACAACCTTGTTTCATCTAGCATTGGGCTATAAGCTAATTGTATATGATAACTATTTATGAACTACAAATCAGTCAAAAGAATTTAAAATATCTTACTGAATCATGCAGAGTATGTGGAAGGAAGGACACTGCAAAATAGAACCCCTTGCTTTTGGTCTGAATGGTACAAATGTGATGGATATGATGGATAATAAAATATTAGTATATTTGAAGCATCGCATCGATCATTTTAGTTTGTTGATGTCGCGACCCCGGACCGGGTTCGGGGAACCAAATCCGGGATCGGGACTGTTTGTGATGAAGCCGATGATATAATCATATGGGGTAATGACAATAATTTAAGGTATGTTTATAATCAAGCGTACACGGGTTAACAAAAGAACACTCCTTACCCGTGCACGTGATTTCCCACAGGTGTCCGCGGTGAGGATATTCCAACACACATAGTCATATAGTAATAATTGCGGAAGCGTATGGTAAATCATACATATATTTCATTTCACAAAATATCAAGGCTGATTACATTTGAATATGAGTATCAGAATGAGCAATGTCCTAAAGCATAACCCAAAAGTACATATTCAAGTTTAATCAGAAGATCGGTTAATTACAGTTCCCAAAAATAGAGGCCAACAAAGGCCAATATACAAAACAATAACCACCAGAAATCTATCCAAACAATTCCCCAAAATGTTTCGCAACTCTGCAGCCCGATGTTTAAATAACATCGTCAGCACGCCACTCAACTAGCGGCTGCGGTTCTCCGACCGCCTCCTCTGGCTCCTCCTCGGGATAACCGACAACGGGACCTGAGTACCAAAGCAAAGGGGTCAGACACGACGGTCTGGCAGGTAGATGAAAAGATAAGTACATTTAATAATAAAGACCTTTACCTTGGAAAACATGTAAACCTGTTTAACAATGGCTTTCAAAGTAAGTGAATCGTTTCATTTAAAACACACATGCAGTAATAAAATATGCAAGGTAACCAAGGAAGTCGGGAAACAATCAAGATGGCATCCACAAGAAGCTAAATCCTCTATCACCGAAGTGACGTGAGTATCGGGTGTTGACCTCGGTCACCGAAGTGAGGAGGTGAAACCAAGTTACATATACATATACAATAATACGGGACGGGACCGCGGTAGCAAACCGGGTATCGGGAATCACGGTAGCGAACCGGATATCGGGAACCACGGGAGCGAGCCGGGTATCGGGACGGGACCACGGTTAATAAACCGGGTATCGGGATCCAAGCTACAGCTGGCGGGACGGGAAGGGATCTCCAAGTCGGTAGATCAGACCGACAAGGTCATCCAAGCTTAGTGGTGCCGACTCATAGGTCAAATCACATAAATCGAGACATGTATAAAACAATTCCAGTGCAAAGCTATAAACGGGCAAGACGGGGTGCTCAAGGCACAGCTATCATATCAGGCCTGGCATGTATATCAAAGCTAGCAACAGTACGAGTATACTTTCAAAGTTTTCAGGATGGCAGGTTCCAAATCATAAATTTCAAGAAGAACGAGGTAAAGTACTCTTTTGAAAAGCCAAAACAATGTCGGGTTAAAGCTAGTCCAAGTGGATAGGGATCCCGTATGTCTGTATCATAGACGAAACTTGGTACTCTTTGAATTTGGGAGACATTCCGGGTTCCTTATACACTATAGTGGCCTCAATGCTTAAATGAATCTCGATGATGTAGTTTCTCTCTCGAACGTACTACCAACAAACACTTCACCTAGGCTTCGAACACGATCCCAGGTGAGCGGCGCCCATTGCTCTCAGAAAGGTTCACAAGCAATGGGGTGAAAGCTCCCTTCAATCCTCTTTTATTCATAGAATTCAGGGAATTTCGGTTACCTTGCGGTCAGGTGGCGGTTAGCCGCCAGTGGATCCGGCGGTTAACCGTTGGCTGACCGTGAGGCTGACCGTGGAATTGCAGCTCTCGGGAAAAGTGACCGTAACTGTACGGTTAGATGGCGGTTAGCCGTCGGTGGACACGGCGGTTAGCCACAAGCTGACCGCGGAGCTGACCGTGAGGTTACAGCTCTCTGGAAATGTGACCGAATTTGCTTCGGTTAGCCGCTAGTCGTCACGCGGCTAGCCGCTGGGTGACCGCCAGCTGACCGCCAGTCACGGGAATTTCTTCCCTGGGTTCAGATTCAAGCTTTCCTTTCCCCCGAATCAATTCCTATCATTCTCCATTGACATTCATACAATTTATAAGGAAAGGAGGACAACCAACATCACAAAGATTCACTTAGGCATTATACAAAAGATGAACTCAAATCTACAATCCATGATTTAAAGACAATAGATGAAAACAAAAGCTAGAAATTATATTTCAAGACACTAAAGAGGCTCACCAACCCCATTCAAAGCATTTAATATCATGGAATGTAATTAAGACAAAGCATTAATGAAGTCATGATTTAAACACATTTGTCATAAAATCATTGAAAGCTAAACTATCCATTCAATCCACTTGCCTCAAGGTTCTCTATGCAAGGAATCAAAGCTAATAATCTCTTCCTCCAAGCCAAGAATGCTATCTACACAAAACCCCCAAATCCAAACCCTAAAATGGGTCAAACCAAGGAACAAGAAGAAGAACTCACAATAATAGAAATAGAGCTCCTCTAAAACTAGAAGAACACAAATCTAAGAGATTGGAAGGGAAAACTTACTTGGAAGCTCTTCAAATGGTCAAGGTGAGCTCAAAGAGGGTCTTGAGTTGAGTAGATCCCTCCACAAATTGTATCAATGAATAGCTCTCGTAATGGGGAAGAAGAGGGTGAAGTTCATCTCTTGATTGGTGTGAGATTTGGTAGGGTTTTGGTGGTGAGGAAGCAAGGAGAAAAAGAGAAGAGATGGAAACCCTAGGCTCTCATATGCTTGTGCTGGAAAGGGGAAATGGAAGAAGAGGGTTCTTCTTATATACAAGTGGGTGTGGGTCCCAACTCTAGGAAATCTTTGGAGGCTGAAATCACTAATCTCGGGACCTCGGATGAAATCGACGAAGAAGAGAAAAGTGATCACCGAAATATCTAATTTCGGAAAAGTACATGTTTCGCGGGTTTCGAGGATATCGAGTGATGGGCACAGATTTCATGTAAAAAGACTGTTTTGCCCTCAAAGCAAGAAGATCGGGTTTCGGGGTTCCGGACGGGTTCGGGATCAACGTGAAAGTTGTAGGGATTTACAAGACGAGTAAAACGAGATAGAAATGCAAATTACCGGAATACGAATAATCCCCCAGCACTTAGTAAAACTAATCAAAAAGGGAACCCCCCAAAGGGTCCCACCAACACGAAGCACTAAAATAATTTCCCAAAGCTATCAAGAACTATACTAATCCAAGCTTAGTCGAAAATCACTAATCGAGCTTAGCACTAACACGCAACATAATTAGTACTAATCGAGTCACTCGGGTCGGGGTCTTACAGTTGATCTGTAGAGTTTTATAATATCTCAACAAGTAATATTCTCTAACTACTTGCAATGAATTTGTAGTATGCATTTTGCTATCTTCATACAAAATTCCTTGAAGTTGATTAAATCTTGGAAAAAATTAATCTTCTATGTTGATACTCCCCAGGTTGATTCTCACCTAAAATTTTGTTACGTATGGTACGAATAACCTTTCATCTGGACCTTCAAGGAAAAGATAGACGTCCCTACCAAGACAATGGGAATGACTGTGGGGTAATCGCATGCGCTTTTGCTGAAAATTACATTCTTTGAAAAACAATCAATTTCACTCAAGCTGACATTTAATTTTATCGGAGCAAAATAGTTATAGAGATATTCAAAATGACCTGGGTGCTAAGCTCCCACAGATTCAAAAGGCCTAGATCTTGTAAAAATTGTGTGATTCACCATTTTTTTTTTGGTATGGTCAGTTTGCATGACTTTTGTCAAGTTGGATGTACATAAGGTTTTTAGTCATAGACAATTGTATTTGTATAGACGGTTGGTAATTCAATACCTAGACTATTTTGGAAGAATATCAAATGCGATTGGCAGGGAACTTGCTGGTAAATGTACATGTCTAATTATGTGAAAGGTACCATATGTCTTTCAGAGTTGTGGAGACTCATTTCACTTCTAAACTAAACAGGGATATACATGCATGCATTGTCTTATGGGTAGGGATATCCCTGCCAAGGATATTGTTCTGGGCAGCGATATCACTTCTCACGCAGTGAAATCGTGCAAGGATATTCCCGCCCATGACAGTGTTATAGGTGGGGATATCCCAGCATATCTGAGTGTTGTCTGTATGAGACGTCTCAATTGAGCGGGGATATCCCCGCCTACCGATGTGTTATCTGTCAAAGATGTTTGAGTTGGGTGGGGATATCCATGCCTATCTAAGTGTTGTTTGTTAGATACGTCTCTGTTGAGAAACGAAGATGGAGAAGTCGATAGTGTATAAATGTCCCTCTCCTGTGCTTTCAGGAGATCTCATATCCAAAACGTGTTATGCCGGTCTCTGGACAAGCTCTAGGACCGTTCAAGTGAGCGAAGGTTGAAATCGTTGGAAGGGAGAAAAAGAGCAAGAAGAATGAAAAATGGAAAAGGGTTTTGGAATGTTTAAAGGAAAAGGGAGCGGGGATATCCCCGCTCAAAAAAAAAAGTGAAAAAAAAATACCAAACGGGCCTTCGGGAACCATAATGGTCTATACAAGACTTTGAGGATGTTTTGAGTTTATAACAACTTTAAGAGGGTTTTTTGGGTAAAATCCTAAAAAAAAAAAAAACTGAACTTAAACTGTATCTTATAAAGCAGTGAGAATTTTAGAAATCATTGCTAGAGTGATTTGTACAAGATATTAGTGGTTTTTTAAAAAAAACTTAAATACCCGCTATATCACCAATTTAGTTCCCCTTGTGTCACCTCTTTCCCCTTGTTGAACTTAAATTTTTTCCTTTAAAATTCCAAATGAAATTATCTCTTATATATACTATTTCTAGGCCAACATTCATTGTTTTTTGTTACAAGCATCCAGGGATATCTTATCTAGAGCATTTCAACAATTTCAAATACTAATTATTTTCCAGACTAGAATACTAAAATACAATAGGTAGAATTCACATGGCTAGCCCCGCTAATTTCCACCAAGAAGTCTAAATGGACAAACTTTTTGTCCAGAATTTGGGACAAACTCCCATGTGGCACATTCCTAGAAGTGCAACTTTTGAGAGAGGGGGAAAAAGCACCTCTAGGAATGTGCCACATGGGAGTTTATCCCAAATTCTAGACAAAAAGTTTGTCCATATAGACAAACTGAATTTCCACCACTCAAACCCATTCAGACAGAACATTCAAATTTTCCAAGGATAAATGCTGTGATTTTGTTACAGTTCCATACAATGAAATTCTCATCTCTCAACCAAACAAACCCTTGATTTCTCTCTTTCTATTTTGTAATGTTTAACTTTAATTTATTGTTTTAACATGTATTCAATCAGACATAGGCCTGCACGAGAGTATGTGTGGAATTTGGTACCGGATATCATAGACATAGACAGGCTAATATTCAACGGTTCAGATTTTACCAGTGGGGCCCAACAAAGGAGAATTCAGCCATCTAGGTTCAATAGCAAAGGGAGGTTGACCTAAATCGAGTTTAATGAACGAATGCTGTGGTCGGTGTCAGCTCAGATATTCTCATTCTTTTAGTAGGCGTGGACCGCGTGGGCCAAAGAAAACAGATCAGACGTCTGTGTCAATTCAGATAACGTATCAGACGTCGGTGCCAACGATTATAAATCGTTATTCTTTGTGCGAGTTAAATTCGTTACGTGGAGCCTATGAGCTCAGCTGAATCAACTAGTAGATTATGCTGTCGCCCACACGACTCGGTCCCCATTAGCCCTCATTTGCATATGAAATGAGTAACCAACAGGCAACATATGTAATGCGAGTTACTTGGGGTTCTTTTCTTTCTCTTTCGTCGTCTTCTTCTTATTCTTCTTTTTCTTTCTTTCTTCATTTTTTTTTTTTTTATGGTTGTTTGGGATTTAAATTCCGAGTACGTCACTTCTTCCCACTTTTACAAGCTTTTTTGGCACTTGAGTAGGCTTCCTTTCCGTATATATGTGCGCTCTCTCTTGGATCTTAACGCCTTTGGCTGGGATAAAAAAAAAAAAAAAGCTTAAAAGAATAGGAATACTTATTGCCACATGCAACCCTAAGCCCAATTTAGGATCTAGACCTTGGATTCAAGTTGGAAGGTGAATAACACATACAAGTGATCAATTTAACAATTTTTTTGTTACTTTTGGTATATTTCCAGCTAAGTGGGTTTGGGACCCAAGCCAGTGAGTGTGATTTACTTTCTTACGCTGAAACGCACTCCCAAGCTAAAAATATTTTCTATGATGTTTAAAGGAAACTAAGGGGTTAGTTTGGATGTTTACATAATAGAATATTTACATATTCAAATATTTTAAGAATAAGATAGTATAGAATATATTAATATAATATTAAGACATTAAAATATTTTTTCTGTTTGGTGTTTTCTAAAGAGTATTATAGATTTTAAATTGAGTTGTTTGGAAGGTGTGTTATGATTAAAGTAAATTACAATATTAAAATAATTTTGTATTAGATACTTTAGTTTATACGTAATTTACCACGTCTGGATAACAAAGTAGTGTGGTAAAGTGAAGTTCAACTGCCATATTTTTTTACTATAAGTTACTATTCTTTTATCAGATAAAACCATAGTAAACTGTAATAAAGTAAAGTCAATAAAAAAATAACTATGCTGGTGTCTGGACAAGCTCTGGGACCATTGAAGCGAGCGAAGGTCGAAATCGCCGGAAGGGAGAAGAAGAAGAAGAATGAAAAATAGGAAAAGGGTTTCGGGATGTTTAAAGGAAAAGGGATATCCCCGTTCTGAGAAACAAGTGAAAAAAAATACCAAACAGGCCCCCGGGAACCACTATGGTCTATATAAGGCTTTGAAGATGTTTTAAGTTTATAACAACTTTAAAGGGGTTTTTCAGATAAAATCCTAAACAAAAAAAACCCTTAAACTGTAGCCTATAAAGCAATGAGAATTTTAGAAATCATTGCTAGAGTGATTCGTACAAGATATTAGCGGTTTTAAAAAAAAAAAAGACCTTAAATACCCGCTATATCAAAATGTAGTCCCCCTTGTGTCACCCCTTTCCCCTTGTTGAACTTAAATTTTTTCCTTAATAATTCCAAATGAAATTATCTCTTATACTATTTCTAGGCCAACATTCCTTGTTTGGTTACAAGCATCTAGGGATATCTTATCTAGAGCATTCCAACAATTTCAAATACTAATTATTTTCCGGACTAGAATACCAAAATACTATAGGTAGAGTTCCATAATTTAGAGGATTTCGTGTGGCCAAAAGTAACTTTTCACATGGCTAGCCCGCTAATTTCCACCACTCAAACCCATTCAAACAGAACATTCAAAATTTCCAAGGATTTCCATACAATGAAATTCTCATCTCTCAACCAAACAAAACCTTGATTTCTCTCTTTCTATTTTGTACTGTTTAACTTTAATTTGTTGTTTAACATGTAATCAATCAGACATAGGCCTGCACGAGAATATGTGTGGAATTTGGTACCGGATATCACAGACATGGAAACGTTAATATTCAACGGTTCAGATTTTACGAGTGGGCCCCAACAAAGGAGAATTCAGCCATCCAGGTTCAATGGCAAAGGGAGGTTGACCTAAATTGAGTTTTATGACCGAATGCTGTGGTCGGTGGATTCAATCCTGGAGATCTTGGCCCTTGGATAGAGTCAGTGAAGGCCTTGAAAGACGAGCCTAGAATAAGTTGTAAGCCAAACGTCATTGTATACGTAAATGCCAATGGTCTGTAACGTCATTGAATATGCAAAGCAAAATTCGGAATATTCTAGATATCAATGAAGGTCACAAAATTCACATTCGATATTTTCACAGTGTCGACCTTTTGGGCGACTGCTATAATATTTATTTTCAGTTTACTTTACCATATATGTAAATAAATATATCATAATTAATTTAATAAATAATTTATCGAACTAAAATATTTAATTTACTCTACCACTTTATACTCGTTATTTCAAAAGAAATTTATATTGTAATATGTTTTCTACGAGGAGTAGTAGTAGAAAAAAAATACAGAAATTTTTGAAAAAAAATACGTTCTTTTCTTTTTCTCATCGAGACAGGTCCTAATTACCAAATTCTCAATCCACCGACCCTTCGGACACGTGGTCCCCAAAAAGCTATATAAAGCGAGGTTCCGTTCACAAATCTCCGTAATCGGAAAACCAAAACCAAAAGAAGCAGAGAGAGAGAGAGATGGCAACGTCGGAGGCAGCACCAGCAGGAGGATACGCGGTAGGGTCCGTGATATCTTGCCACAGCGTCGAAGATTGGAAGAGCCAATTGGAACTGGGAGCCAGCTCCAAGAAACTCGTATATTTCTCTCTCTCTCTCTCTCTCTCTCTCTCTCTCTCTCTCTCTCTCTTTTGTTTTTTGGGATCTCTATTGGGCGATTTTGCGTTTTTGCTCATAAATACTTCAAAGAGGAATCCTTTGATATGCGATCCTTACGATCGATTGTAGAGACTGGAATCTGTATGATCTGCTCTCTAGTCGAAAGATCTTTGCTGATCGGATCATAGATTTAGGGTTTGGTGGTGATTTAGGGTTCGATTTAGGGAATCTCAAGGTTGTTGTTGACAGGTTGATTTGCACAGTCTGCAATTGTTAAAGGGTGGTATTCTTGTTCAGGTCTAGGGTTGGACAAGGGACATGTTTTGAATGGTGCTTGACCCAATCAAGGCTTCAGCAGGGATTTGATGCAAGATTTAGGCTGGGGTTTTCAATGCCTGGGTTTAGGCTTTTGATTAGCTGAAACTTTGGGCGGACTTCTTGGTTTTTTTTTTTTTTTATTATTATTTTTTATTTTAATCTTGATTACATTTTTGGGTGATAAAGTTTGGAAAAGTTGATAATGCTAGGTCTGCTTGAACAAGTTAGAGCATTTATGGGATCCTGTTGTGGTTGAAGATTTCTGAATATAGAAAGAAAGGCAAAAACATAAAAGGAAAGGGGAAGAGGGGAGGGAATGTGTTAGAAGAATGAAGCACCAGAGCTTCAGCTAAAATTAACATTTGATCTTCACTTTTAACTACTAATTGCATGAATTCTATGTTTTCAAATTATATGTATTCTGTTAAGGGCCTGTTTGTTTGCATTATAATACATTGGAATTCAATATATAGGAATTCATGTTCAAACGACCTCCACCAAAGAATTATATGAGCTGTTGATTTTCTTTCAATTGCCACCATAACAGCATTAGATTTCTAATAACAGGTGGTGGTTGATTTCACTGCATCTTGGTGCGGACCATGCCGCTTCATTGCCCCTGTGATTGCAGATTTGGCCAAGAAGTTGAATGATGTCATATTTTTGAAGGTTGATGTTGATGAATTGAAGGTAATCTACTATTGTTTGCTCTGTAGGATCTTGTCAGACGGGTTATATGATATCAAGTAAATCTGTTTGTTGTTCATTGGTGCCTCTAGCATTGACCTCTTGATGTAAGATGTTGATTTAGTCTTCATCATCATAGAGTGATGAATCCATTCATGCCGGCACATTTTGAAACTCAAAGGCCAAGTCCAAACCCACAAACCCAGCCCCCCCAACCCCCCCCCCCCCCCCCCCCCCCCAACCAACCCCCCCTCCTCTCTCCACCCACACACTCGCCGCAGCAGCTTCTAATACTTTCCTCTCTCTCCACCCACACACTCGCACACAGCAGCCTCCAATACTTCTTCTCGCACACAGCAGCCTCCAATACTTCTCCCTCCCCCCCTCCCCCCCTTTCCCCCCCCCCCCCCCCCCCCCCCCCCCCAAACACCACCACACACACACACACACACGAACCACCACCAAGAACCCCAAACTTCTTCTCCAGCACCTAAAAGAGGAAAAAAATGCTGGGAGGACTCAGCTTCACCCTACTCCTGTCAGTTAGGGGCCGAGTCTGAGTTTTAAATCACTGATTCATGCCCCAGTATTGTCTTTGGGAGATGATGTTAGCCATCTTCTGAACATAGAACAATTATGACTGCTGGCTGATGTGCACACAGATGGTTAGGATCCCCTCATATGGTGAAATGTTTTAGGTATGTTAGATTCTTGAGGGCTGCCTTATGAACAATTTGGATCACCAACCGGTGAGGCAAAATGCTCTAGTTTTCTTATCCTGGATAAGTTAAAACCGGATCATCTTATTTGAAAAACCTTCTTAATTGGAATAGAGATTCATCTTGACGCTTCTGTTTAAATGGAAGTATTTTGATGGATGGATTATTTTTGTTTCATTAATGTATTTATTCATCGTATGAAGCCACTTTTGCCTCTTTTTTTTTGGGTTGCTTTTGTTTATTTAAGTGCAACTAATTAGAGGTATCTGTTGCAGGATGTGTCCGAAGAGTGGGGGGTGGAAGCTATGCCCACTTTCCTCTTTCTGAAAGAGGGGAAAGTAGTTGACAAGCTCGTGGGAGCAAAGAAGGAAGAGCTGCAGAAGTTAATTGAGAAGTACAAAGACTCCACTGCTGCTCTCTAAATGGAGAAAATTGCATGCATGACGAACATATGAAGAGACTTTAGCTGAATATCTATAGTTTGATCAGACTTACATAAGTAGCTGCTATTTTCATAAAGTGGGAAGGTTGATGGTTCACTTATATTTTCCTTCCTTTTCATGTTGATATTGGCATGTACTTCTAGGTTTTTATTTGCTGTCGTGAAGGTATGAATTATGAATGTTGAACAGTATTTGCAAACTGATGATTAGTCTTGCTAATATTTTTATAAAGTAGGAAGGTTGATGGTTCACTTATATTTTCCTTCCTTTTCATGTTGATATAAACCGACGATTAGTCTTGCCTAATTGTTGATGCTCTTCTGTTCCTACCTCGCTTTGGATTTTGATATTTGCACATGGATAGGAAGGTTTGCATGTGCCTCTAGGGATTAGTTCTCCGTCTTGAATCTAGTGTCCCTTGGCCTCAAGCCAAAGACTCTTGGGCCGGCTAGGCGGGGGATATCCTTGGTCATAAGAAGAAAAAAATTGCATGTCCTTCCATGTTTTTAATTGCTGTCACAAAGCTTTGAATTATGAATGTTCCATGGAATTTGCAGACTGCTTACTGGTCTTGCTTAGTTCTTTTTTTCCTACCTTCTTTTGAACAAGAACCAAATTTTGGGTGATGAACAAAAGCCCATTTACACTGGAGTAGGACTGCAGGCAACAAAAATTTACATAGATGAATGGCTGATCATGTGTTGGATAAACTGAGCTATTTGTAGGTCATTTTTTTTCTTCTTTGAATGGTTGATGAGGTGAACCTTCTTATAGCATCCTTTCTTGTTAGGCTCTGTCTCTACCTCAGAAGTAGGGCATATCAGTATGGAATTAAAAATTCGAGCTCAATAAACGTATCAGATGGGCCAATCCAAAATGGTTTTGACCGGATTGAGGAACCTCCTCATTTGTCAAGACGTACACCAGGATCGATCAGAATCTGAGTAATCATTTAGAGCATTTTTAATGTAATTGAATATTCTATGAGTGACAAAAAATGAAGAAACGAAGGTGTTTGATTATTCAAAAGTGACGTCAAAATCCATTTCCTTCTAAAATGGAGTCGAGACTCGAGAGGTCTTGTATGGCGGAACTAAATGGGACCTGTGGTTTGGTCTAGGTCTTCACTCTCTACCGTTTGGTTGTGGCTACTTTTACCAGAGGTCAAGGGCACTGTTGTGTCATGGAACTGAGGTCCTAATTTTTTCAATGTGGTTATATTGGATTAAACAAAGGTGAATAAATGAGATGTATGACCAGTCTACCCTTGGAATGCAAACAAATGGACCTATTTTTCCAAATGAGATGTATGCCCAGTCTACCCTTGGAATGCAAACAAATGGACCTATATTTCCACTTTGAGAGCAGGATTGAACGTAGGAATTCACGGTAAAATGAGCTGAATGAAAGGATTATGAAAGAAGTCAGGGTGAAGGATACATATAGATTCGGCCTAGGACCTTGCATTGAATTATCACTCAATTCAATTTCCATCAAGGGGGAGGTTATCTGATGGTGACTTTTGAATAATCAAGCACCTTCGTTTCTTTATTTTTAGTCACTCACAGAATATTCAATTACATGAAAATGCTCTAAATGATTATTCAGATTCTGATCGATCTTGGTGTACGTCTTGACAAATGAGGAGGTTCCTCAATCCGGTCAAAACAATACGTTTATTGAGCTTGAAATTTTAATTCCATACTGATGTGCCCTACTTCTGAGGGTTTTTTTTTTCTGCTAACGGAGGGTTCCCAACCCTTTGGTCTGAACTACTCCCTCCGTGCCCAGAGAAAAGCCGAGTAAAACCCCTGTGGCTCCTAGGTGGTAGCACAAGTGGATTCAACCTTCGGTTCCTAAAGAGGGGGGAACCGGGGGTCGATACCAAGACCTCTAGCTCCAGAAGAGGGAGGACCCGTGGTCCTGACCACTCGGCCTACTTCTAAGGTAGAGACAGAGCCTAACAAGAATGCATGATATAAGAAGGTTCACCTCATCGACCATTCAAAACCGCGAAATTAAAACTAATGCAGAACAGAGAATAGCATGGTGAGCTACATTTGGGTTTTGAAGTGAGACTCATACCCAGCATTGGCCCAGGGCCTGATTAGTCTGTTCGAGCCCAGCATGCTTTGGGCCGTCAGGCCTGTTGAACCACGCGGACCTTAATTTATGGGAGAGAAGGAACACAAAGTTTCCAGTACAGAAAGTTGAAGTTAGTATCTGGTAATGGATAATATGAACGCTTCCTCACAAGATAAAAAAAAAAAAAAAGAAGTCCTGCTTTAGTCTTTCTGGAATCACCTCAACATTGTATTGATCAATTGGATTCAATATTTTGTTTGTTGGGCCATCAGTATGCCTGCACCACTACCTAGCTTAGCTAGATATGTGAGTCACTGTAGGGCCCAGTAAAACACAGCCGGCCCATGTCATTCTACTATCCCCAGCCACCGTTCCACCCAAGAAGAAAGTGTATAAGCGAAATGGGCTTTTCTTTTATTAAAGTGGAGTTGTTTGTTTAGCAAAAACAAGTACAGCGGACATTGCCAGGGATTTCTATTTAAAGGCCATTGAATAGGAGGAGGTTGAAATAAAAACGCTTCCTACTATATCCACTGACCATACACGTGATGGTTATTGTGGCAATTGCAATTTCATCAATTCTGATTTGTCATCTCGATCTGTTTTGAACCAAGCCTCCAATATATTACATTTCTGCGGATCTATTATTTTTTTTTTTTGTTTTCACTGTGCATTCTTTGATCTGTTCCTTTTCTTTGAGGGGCCATTTACCAACATGGAAAGATTTTTTTCTTATCGTTGTCATTGTTAGCATGCATTGGACAAGTCCAAATCATTTCAAATGAGTCAATTCATCATTTATGGACAATACCCCTAAGGGCATGTTTGTTAACAGGCAAAGAATCCATAGATCTTATGATTTTTCACTACCACTGAAACAAGGATTCCTCATCGGCGATTTGTATAGTTGAGGATTTCACATTGATATTGGTGTGTATTGATGAATATAGCTAAGAAAAATTGGGTTCGATGTAAAAATTCACGTGAGGATTTTCAAATCTTATGGGGGGTGGTCTAACCTTAAAATCCTATCAAATGAAGATTTCCATTCGTCTAAATCCTCAAGAATTTACAATTACCAAACATGGATTTATTACAATTTTAGGGAAACTGAAAATCTTTTCCCTAAAGATTTAGCTGCCAAACGTGACCTAAATGCTCTTAAATATGCTTACTTCTAATTTTATCATTCTTAGTTTTACTATACATCCATTTCATCTCTTCTGCACTTAATTATTTTCATGTACTGATTTTAATTGGTCGGCATTTTGCTTCATAAGTCATAGTTGATATAATCGTTGTTTATAAAAAATTTCCTTCAATCATGTTGGCATGTGCCGATCACAAAATACTTCAAAAGCAAATCTCCATTTCAAGCATCAAGTTTTTTCTTGTGTTCGCTATTCTCCACGATCTCCCCACCCTTTCAAATTAAAAGGCTAAATTAAGTATCAAAAGGACTCTTTTTTCAAATATTTCTTGAGCTTAAACTCTCATAGAAGTTACATCTCAATGCATCTCTTCATTGAAGTTGAATTTCATATATTCTTTCTTATATAACTTATTTTAAGCCCTTGATCATAGTGTCGCCTGTCATCCCTCAAGTTTCACATATGTGCGTCTCCCAATTCATCCAACAAACTATATCATCCGCCAACAATACATACTAAAATACCTCCTCTTAAATACAACTAGTTAACTCCTCTATAATCAATGCAAGGAGATATGAGTCTAGAGTTGACCTTTAATGGAATCATATAGTGACTGAAAACTCACATTAACACTCATTACAGTTGTGTGTCTGCCTTTTCAGTGGTGCACATTTCTTCTAAGCAATTTGTGCACAATCTTATGAGGGACACTTGGGATAGTGTAGTTAATGGGAAGACGGGGATCGGAAAATCTGGATGTAACCCACCTATGTGTAAAATCTCATATTTTGATCATCTTACCCCATTGACCTATGGCCCTCAAATTTAACAATTTAGAATGCATCTTTTTTTTTTTTAATCCAACGATCAGTCCCATTCAGATTGGTATAAAAAAAAATACGGGATTGGTGATGTTGACCAAAGTGGTTCTCACATTCAAATTGATCCTAGGAAAAACTTAAATGTAGACTATGCATCTAAGCTATTTATGCGTGTGGGACCAATCATCCCATCTAATCTGCCATGCATCTTGTATAAAAACCATTGGTTTTTTCCTCCCTAGAGTGTCATTTCACTGGGCCTTGTTCAAATAAGTAACTAACACTTAAATAGTAACTTACTGGTCTTGCTTGCATACAAACGATAAATATGAATGATGTCTCTAAAATAGTCCCTCTTATATGTCATGCGTCTCTCTTGTATAAAAAACCATGGTTTTTTTTCTCCCTATGTCATTTCACTAGGCCTCTTCTTTTAAGTAATCAACATGTAACTGGATCTTGCTTGCACACAAACGATAAATGTAAATTATGTCTCCAAAACATAGAGCCAAAAGTTTTGAGTGTTGTGTAAAGACACCTCCCTAACATCTCCATGTGATATGACCGTGACATGAATATCCAAAGAGAGCATCGACACTGAAAGATGAAGAATACTGTACACACAATTATTGCGGGTCCCTTGATCCAATCCAATGCCAAATAACTAAGTACCAATCAAACCCCACATTATTTTGTAAAGGATCTCTCTGACGTCTGGCCCATCCAAATTCTCAACCAACATGGATCCCCCATAAAAAGGTTCAGTGACCCCAACATCTCACGGGTTAAAAAAACAAAAGGAGAAAGAGAAAGAAAAGGAAGAACATGAGGACAAGCAAGGAGGGTCATCCACACCGTTGCTGCCGGGGGCGGACCTACATGCAAGCATTTGGGGGCGGTCGCCCCTTATGGACCTGGGTCCACTTCTAAAATGCATATGAGAATTTCCGATTTGCCCCCAAATCTCAGATTAAAATTTTGGGTCCACTTCTAAAATCAAAGTATCTATTTAGATCTGCCCCCTCGAATGAAAATCTTGAATCTGCTGCTGATTGCTACAGTGGGCCACGTTCTTGATCACAAGGCGATGGTGTCATAGACTGAGAGCAGTTAAAGTGATCAGCAGCTAATTAATTACTTTCTGGTCTTGCATGCACACTAACAGTAATTGTGAATGATGTCTGTTGACAGATGAGAGACGAGTCTTAAGCAAAGATATCCCTACATCCCCATGTGATGTGGGATGTGAATGTGACATGAATATCAAAATGAGAGCATTCACAAGGGAGGCAAAGGAATATTTTACAATTATTGCGTGCTTCTATAGGGTCCGGCCCTATCCAATGCCAATGAGTCAAGTACAAATCAACCCACACATTACATTAATGATGGATTCCCAACTAACATTGGAGTGCCATCGCCCAAAAGAAAACGAAAGAAAAAAATCTTTTTATGACGTTAAGTTTGTGAGCAGGGGCATAAATTCGGTTCCCACCACACCTACAGTATAATGCAGTCTTTCTCATCTTACTTTATAAGGCCCGTTCATTTACTAAAATTCCAATAATTCTTGTTTGGAGAATTCTTAAATTCCTAGATAAAGATTCTCCTTGGACATGAGCATTTTGGAATTCCACCAAAATATAAAGAAGGTGGAATTCCTGAATTCCTAAAAGCCAATTAGGACTAATCATGTGCTGGAATTCATAAATTCTCTCGTCAAGACACAAGGGATTTGGAAATGCCAAGGGTAACATCATGTCATCAAAAACCCCAACCACTAGAATTCTAGTAAGGAATTCTAATAAAGAAATAGGCCCTAAGAAAACTCATGAAGACAGAGTAAGGCCAACAAAGAATATTGGCTTGGTGGGCTGCATTCTTGATCACTAACGTCTGCTGAGAACAGTTGGAATAAGGAAATATTATTCTTACCAATAAACATTGTGTTGTGCAGCCGATTCTTTATTTCAAACTATTGGTTGGATCACAAGGGTCCATATCCGAATCCAAGAACATTTTTTGATCCTATTCACATGATCCTATATTTGGATCAGAACTTCTCCCAAGTTTGAAATCCAAAATTATTTTCTATACCCATCTTTCCCGGATGGGGGAAATTCAGATTCCCACTGGCCCAAAGACGTCCCTACTCCGGAACAAAAGCATGTGCAATTTGGGGTGTGTGGGAACATGGAAGAAGCATAAGATTCAACAATCGCTCAACAAATTTCACCAAAAAAAATAAAAAGGTTCTCTCAAAGTCAGTGTCATGAATGATACCCAACGAAAGGGATACAACTAGCCTTTTATTCAATACTAATCAGGATCTGTTCGTGCACTGTACATCTATCTATCTGTGCATGCTATCTATGAAAATCATGACATTCATACATCTCTGGATACTGGATATGCCCAGACGACGTCCAATGAGACCCACACATTCTCTAGAAACTGAGAGACACAAGTCACACAACTACTGCCATCCTAAAAGGATCATCCCAATCACACCAGCTCCAGGATTTGGATATGGTTTGTCATCAGCACCAGCTTTTGCATATGTGGCTAACTCATATAGAAACATGGATAAGAGATAGTTCCGTGGCTAGGATGATATGCAGCCGTTTTGGTTTTGTGAGTCTCTCCCTTGCTCTTTTTTATCATACATCCAAGATTGAAGAGGACATTTTAGTTACACTGAGCTAGCTAACTGGGAGTCTCTGGGCCTGCGAATCTGCGATGGTTGATCTAAAAGGTGGGCTACGGTTGATGGACCCCCTATGAGTGACATGACTTGAGGGGTCATCCTCATAATGAATGTAAAGGAGTGAAGTCATCCTAATGGACCTAATCTTTACTGTCCCACAGAAAATGGTTGAGATGGACAGGACTCAGTACAATCTTTAGCCGCCATAGAATGGAAATCTAGAAAAACAAAAACAAAAGACGTCGTCCAATAAGATCAAGTGATCGGAATGATCCAATGGGTTTTCTATTTTGACACCCACGGGTCTCATTGAGATCTTTCTATCCCCTACCTGGCTACCTCCATGGCCATTGCACCGTAGGGTTCATTACACCAAATTTTAAAACCCTACATATATAAATTCTGAAAGACAAAACATCATTGAGTACCCAGGTGAATTGACTCCTCTACCTGCGGAACCAAGACAGCCGAGTCACCTAGTCGACTCCAGAAGTTCAGGTGGCAAGTGGAGGGGTTGTTTTAGGCCATGTTACTCATCCTATAACCATTCTATTGTGAAAGTGACAAAGGTAGGGTATCACCCACCCACAATAAAGGCAGGCATTTATATATCATATCCTAACTCTTACCAAATGGTCCTACCCTATTATTTATAGATTTATTTGTCTCATGTAGTAATTTGTATGGTTGGTAAAGCACTTGCCGTTGTAGATTAAGACCTCCAGGGAGGGGGAACGGGAGGGATCAAAACCCTGTAGAGCAGGTGTAATATATTTAAGGATGAAGTTTATAACTATATGAGTACATATTATTTTCAGACAGGGTCCCTAATGGGTTCCAGCCCCCTTGGTGGTGTTCCGAAAAAAAAAAATGACACACCCAAAATTACTTTGGCTTTTAAGTACCATAGTTTTAAATGTTAGACAATGCATGTGGTGCTTTGGAAAAAGCTTTAGATGTAGAAATACCAGTGAAATACCCAATTCAAACCTGCATTGTTGATATAAATGATACATATATAACTGATATAGGTGACCCCGGGGGGTGGGCGTTGGGTGCCGCTCATTGCACCAACTCGCTAGTCTCTATCTAAGACTAATCGAATTCTAATGGCTAGATAGTGTCACATGGGTGCTAATTTGATATGATAATCCAATGGCTTGCATAACTCAAATGTGTCGGATTTGATTGAGTGCTAATAAAGGAGGGTATAATGAGTACGAGGGGTTTAAATTTATCATATATAGGATGACTCTCTTTTATAACCCAGCCAAATTAAGGGGCTAATATCCAAGAGAAAGCCCGAACATATACGGAAAGACAGCTCGTATAAGGGGGAAAGAAGCCTATACAAGTAGAAAAGGGTGGTGTTCCCAAGGTTAAAAGCCTATCGCCACTTACCAGTGAGATAAGTAGCTTTTCTCTATAGGACGGGTCCCGGTCATCCAAAAAATCTCTGCTTTTGACAGAAAATTTTAATCCAATGCTCTGTTCTGTTCAAGACCACCTACTGATGGAAACCTTACCTCATCCAATCTAGCCCAAACACTTAATGTTGAAATAATAATAAAAATACCTTTCTCTGCTTCTCTGTCTCTTCCTCTAGCATTGCAAACTTTTATGACGTGTACAACAAAGATTAGTTAGAACAAGCTCTTATCCTACCTGTTTAAAATAAGGGTAAATTAGCCAAAAGCCCTTGAGCACGGTCTTCTAAGGCATCAAGGACAACTACTTTTTTTCTAATGTCTATAGTCCAGACAGCTGGAGATATTTTAGTGAGAGGTCCCTAATATGCCACATCATATATTTTAATGACTAAGTTGCCCCTTTCAACTGTGCTAGAGAACTCCTTCATTCTTCTTCTCTCATTTTCCATTTTCCATTCCTTTCCATAGTTGCAGAGTATCGTTGCAGAGCACCTCCCGTCGCCACCATGACTTCCGATTCTCTCTCTTTCATTGCTTCAAAGATAGACACAGTTTTACTTTATCTTGCTATTTCATCTGTAGTCTCTTCCAAATCTCTCTTTCTCTCTACAACTGATTTGAAAGAAAGCATTTTGCACTTTTTCTTGTTTCCCCCCTTTCTTTTCTCGATTGGATTGTGGTCATCAAGTGTTCTTGTTTTGGACTTCGATTTTTATTAGAATCTGATTTTTCGTATTCTAACTTTTGGTGTCGCCGAGCTCAGATAAATTTCTCAGAATCTCTGATAAACTAGACAGAAATTCAGATAAATTTGTCGAAGTTCTACCAAAAACTCAGATAAATTTACAAATTTATCTGAGTTTCTGGCAGAACTCAGATAAATTTATTAAAGTTCTGCCAGAAACTCAGATAAATTTACAAATTTATCTGAGTTACTGGCAGAACTCAGATAAATTTATCTGAGTTTCTGATAAAACTCAGACAAATTTATCTGAGTTTTGAAGAACTTTTATGAGTTTCAAACAAATAGCTATGTGAAGTGGTGCCATCCGATGACCCACATCCATCTCTCATTTCTTATTGCAGTGGTTGTGATTCGTGATTTGCGTTTTCTTTCTCTACCAGTTGACAGAAGGAGAAGAATGAGCAGGGAACTATGGGAGAAACCAAACATATTCTGATTTTGTGGAAGTGATAAAGCAGTGATTATCAGGTTTAAGCATTAGATAACACTTATTTTGATTTTTAATACTATAACCTATTAACCTTCATATCATACCTAAGCTATATCAACGGCCATGATGTCAGTTTGGCCACCTTGATAGAGAAACTTGATTGTCATGTAATGTGGGTTTTGGCTGTTCTCTTCTACTCTCACAGGCAAGTTCTAGTGTTGTATTCAAAAGGTATTATGTGTCCTGATTTCAAGAAAGCCCAAGTCAGTCAATCTGGAAGTGGTTTTAACATGTGAAAGGATGGTCCAGGACCACCGTCCACAGGCTACACATATGATCATAATCATGGTTTAAACAGTGAGAAGACTTCCACAGAAGACTGACAAATTTATCTGAGTTTTTTGAAAACTCAGATAAATTTATTTGAGTTTTGCTTTTGCTGACATATACAAGGGCATTTTTGTCTTTTTCAGTTACAAGAGGACTGCTGTCAGTATGATAAAGTATTGTGGACCGTTTGCAATAAAAATCACTATTGAGGGACCTCCGCCCAAATGCCCCTTAAAATAAAACAAAAGGAAGAGTGAGGTTTCTTAATGCCGACATAATCAGCTGCAAGCCTCTTTTTTTTTATACAATGTATGTATAGAATATAGATACGTGGAAGTGAATAAAAACAACATTTTAGGTATGCTTCCATCATTGTTCAACAATGTACAAAAGAGCCTACGCTTCTGTGACATCTGATTAACATATATAAATAAGCATATTCCACTTCATGTATAATCAATTGCTATGAAGTATGTGGTCTTTCCTTCCCTTTTAATAATTCCAAGGTTTGAATTGAAGCACACGCTTTTCTGTGCGGGCATGTTTGTGTAATACTTTTCCGTGGAAAAATGGACGGTTTTCCACAGAAAACCCATTTTTCCGGTGTTTGGTGTGGAATAATTCCGCGGAAATGCTTTCCTGCTTCGTCAGCATTTTCCTTGATAATGGTGGAAATGGGTTTCCTATGGGGGGGGTATGGGAAATGGATTTCCTCGGAAAACTTCTCCATCTTTTCCTCACTATTGTCCATTTCAACCCAAAAACCTTACAACTCTTTCATTTTTTATTTCTTTATATAAACTATTATTTAATGTTGAATAAATAATATATATGTTATGTTATTTTTCTTCAAAAAATTATATCACCAAATAAGAAATTTTGATTTTTTATAAGAAATCCATAGCCGCACCAAATAACATTAACACCAATTCAATGAGGAAACTCTTTTTGCACCAAACATGAAAATCTAAATTCTATGGAAATCCTTTTCTGAGGTTTTTATTTCTATGGAATTTGCTGACGTGGCAATTTCTTTTTTCCTCGGAAATGGTGTGTGCACAAACGTGCCCTGCATGATTTCGGACCCCGTGTCCAAACTCCAAACCATAAAAAGGTCGGTCGTCCTCTTCCTTCTTCCTTCTTCTTCTTCTTCTTCCCTCTACGATACGATTCCCTTCCTCCTCAGGTGGGCCCACCACCTCAACTACCTATGAGTGTCTTATAAAATAAACATCAGAAAGATGTTACACGTAGGGCTTGTGATGATCAGTGGTCACCAAACATGGTTGTGTAAAAGGCTTTCCATCTCATGTTTCTTCACCCCTGCATTGGTTCCAAAGCAAAATCATTTCATCTACCAATGGATGACTAAATATGATTCCATAAAAGAGATTCTTCAAGCTTACGATTGGATGAGGGATTATGAAAAACGCGAGATTGGAATCAACTTGGATTTTCATCCACAGCCACTGGTGGGTGCCCTGATTTGGACTAATTATGATACTGATTAAGTTTGATGAGTTTAGAAAGCATCATTTTCTAAACTTCAATTTAATGGTAATTATCATTGGATGAATGTAAGACTTGGACTTGGACTCGGACTTGTGACAATTAATGTTTTTGTGGGTGGGTGGGTGGGTGGGTGGTTGGTTAACTTATCATAGATGAGCCATCTATCTTGCACTACATCAAAACTCATCATTCTAAAACACATCATGATTCATGCCTCTCAAGTGAACAAGGGTTGTCCCATGCTTTCGCATGTGCGGGGCTCACTAATGGCCCATCCAGCTGGACCACAAAAATATATCCTTCCTGAATTTCACATGACTCTATGTTTGGATAGATCCGAGTAGATTGGACTGTTAAATCGAGTGCATACCTCATTTGAATGAACTGAACTTGTAGGCCCTGAATGATGAATTTAGGATGATTTTTTGTTCAGAAGAGGAGCCCATGAAGATCTTCAAATTACCCAGCCCCATCCCCATGTAGGCCCTCAGATGGGCCCCACAACCGTGTCTGTCGGTGATTGATTTTTATGCCTCTCTTTATTTTTGCTACTCATGAAAATTAATGTGCCGTGGATCAGGGGATAGTGCCTTTCTGGTGTTCGCTAGAAATTAAATCCCCAAATAGTCCAAACTCATGTATGCCACCTGAGGAAGAAAAGAAGCTTAAGGGTGTCATTTTATAGATATCTTCCACCGGTCAGATGGGAGTTTTCTAAAATCTAAACCCCTGTAATGGCACTCATCATTGAGAATTACAAGGCCTTGAGCACAAAGGAATTAGGTCCTTTTATCCATGCATATAAAGAACCATTATCTAAAGATTCACGCGTTTCCAACTAACAAGTGTTTCTAAGGATGAAAAAGATTTTAAGATTCTTCCCAACTTTGGAAGATTCGAATGATGGTGTGGTGTGCAAACAGAACACCGACAGAGAGAGAGAGAGAGGGGAACGATGGGGCCCACAGGAAAATTATATGATCTTCAAATGAAGATAAGTGGGGCCCAGGGAATCCCTACAATTGCCTAGGTGGGCCCACCTTTAATACTAGCTACTCAATTTTATGCTATCCCTGTACATTTATAGTGGGTCAAAGCGCTCCATTTGAACTTGGGCCTGCCCAATGATTAATTAGATTTAAGACATGTGATTAGACAAAGGGAGATCAAATGCTTTACAGTGTGATCAGCTAATTGTGAAGCCCATTCCAGTGATTCTGTTTGGGAGCCAACATTAGAGATAGCACAAATTCGAGTGTTTTAATTTAAGGTGGGCCACGTATCAACCAGAAGGATTTCACACCGTTTGTTCCTTATTGAAGTTCAAGGCTACATCATGGCCCCTGAACTCTGTGGTCCGCACAGAGTGAGAAATATGTTCGCCTAGGCTGAGAAATTCTTTCCTTCCCAAGACCTATCCAATGGGGACGATGTTCCTAGCAGACAAAATTTAGCAACAAGCCAGCAAGCAGAACAAAACGTAAAGCAGGGGTCCATCTGGGAAGCCCAGTAAATAGCGGAGTTCCTCGTACACACAGCACGCAGGGTAGACCCCTGCACTTACAAACGAATCAGAATCCTCTTAAGGCTTTTGACCCAAGGTGACCATATTCGACTTATGGTCCACCACATCACTGCGAGGATGCCCGCCTTGGATGGATAGGCACTGCCCACGCAATTGGCAGGCATTCCTATGATAACAAAGCAGACAATGATTGGTCCACTCACGGTCTCTATGTGAAAAGCCTACGAAGATTTCAACTTTTTTTTTTTTTTCAAACTGCACACGCTTGAAGATGACCTAGACAAGTAGGAAAAAAGCCCATACAAACATCAAAAAAGTCCACACAAGTCGAAAGACGTGGGGGTATGTGAGATTCAAATCTTAAACAGTCTGGAGAGAACTGCGGGTAAGTAATAGTTCTCAAAGTCTCTTAATGCACTTAATCTGTTTGAGCATTTTTTTTTTTTTACAGAAAACTTTCATTGCTAGAAACAAAGAAAAAACTATGCCAACAGCAAACAACACAAAAGTCTCACCACCAATACAGGTCCTCAGCCCCAAAGATCACTACCCCACAAAAAAAAAAGTCCCAATTCAAAGTACAGCTGTTCAAGAAAGTTGGAGGTTTAAATGATGAAATATAACTGTCCGATCTTCTGAATCTTTGACATGAAGAATACCGAAGTTGAAGCAGTGAAACCTCCTCAGTGGGGTCCAAATTTTGCAAAATTAGAAGATTGTGGGACAACCCATAAATGATGGGATCCATAAGATCAACGGTTCAAATCAAAGAACCGTGATCGCCCTTTTTTGTGCTAAATTGGTATGAGAAAACCATACTTGTGGTCCCACAAGATCCATGTACACAAACCAGTAATCTTTATTTAATGTTCTCAGGGGCAATCACTTAAGCACCGCCTCCTGTAGCTTTCCATGAAAAAGGAAAGGGACAGCCCTCTGGCCGATGTTGGTTGGGAATTAGTAATTCTTTCAACTACTTTTCTCACCCAACCAAATTCAAAGTCATAATCACATCTGTAGTTTTGTCAAAAGCTACGGCACTTGTACAGTCTCTTGTCCTCTCCCACCCCACTACATTTTTCCCATTCGCTGCATCACAATTCACAATTCACAACCGACCATGGAAAGATCACACACCCACCCTTCCATCTTCCTTCTTTTCCACATTCATCTGGGGTTGTTCAACTTGCACAGACAGATAACCAAAAAATGCCAATCACTAAGATCCAAGACCCCATATTTTGGCTAAATGGGGTCAAGCTAGGAACGGTATTTTGGGGTACAGGGATCCTCAATGGCAGGCTGTGTCTATTTTGTTTTCTATTTTTCTGCTGATTCTGTTTTTTCTGCTCCCTGCCAAAAAAAAAAGGTCCCCGGCCCACTTTGAAAATCTATAAGATGACAAGGTTGTGAGGATACAGGTAGGTCCCATTGTGGATGGTGGAGGACAAATATCAAGTTGATCAGGACTATCAACCAGTGGATCCTGTTTTACCCTTGAATAGGGGCCACTGACCTTTTTCGTTTTTAAACACTCATGTGACCCTCATTAATGGATGGATCAGATCCCAATCCATTTCTGTTTTAGGTTGTCTAACATTATCTTTGAGTCTGGACCCGCTAATACTGCCCACCTAGAATGTTGGTAGTTGGGCCTCTCATTTTGTGATATGCGACCTCCACTTGTGCTGTCAAACTATCGATAGCTTCATAAATTATGTATACATCGATATAATCAAGCAGGTAATGATAGTTTTAAAAAAAGTAATATACACCATTAAATTGATTTTTTTTTTCGCTATTGAATTTTAGAATTGAGTGCCACCAATCATAAATTAAATTTCATGGCCTGTCCAATTGTGAATTGGTGGAGTGGCCTTTTGTTCGTTCAACAACAAAAAAAAAAAAAAAAAAAAAAAAAAACCACCCTAGATTTATCCACTGTGTATTTGTGTGGTTTAGTCGGCACCACCTGTGGGATTAGTTCTTTTTTTTCTTTCCAGAACAATTGAAAGGAAAGGCCCCTATATCTCAATTTCCCCCATTGGTGATGTGTATGGAAAAAAAAAAACCGAGCATGCAGAGTTGTTTCTACCAAAAACAAAGGTTTGTGTATTATTGGAATCCTGGTTTATAAAAAATAAAAAAAAAACACCTGTCCACTGGTCCCTGTACAGAGCCTATTGACTGTTTGGGACCATGTACCAAACATGATTGGGACTTGAGACCATTCACCGAGTGGGCCTAATTTGTCGACTGATTGCTGGTTGCAAAATGCATTGAGCAGATTATTGTAGTTTGTACCCATCGGATTGGTGGACCATTTTCTTGCTTGAAAATGATCATTTTTGGCATCATTCTAATCAATTAACTGATGGTCACTATTTGGATGGGTAAGTTGAAGTCATCAGTGCCATGTACCAGATACCCTTATTAGCTGGTGCTTTACAGTCGGATTTGGAATTTAGGCACCAAAGCCCCCTCTTGTCTGGAAAAAAGCTAGTCTCCTGCACCCCTACTGTTTTTGAAGATGGAGTTCTTTTCAACTGGGCCCAGATAAAATGGGTGACAGCAAATGACCAAATTTCTGCTTTATCCCAAAATCAAAAGCGCGTGAATTATCCGTAAATAGTACCAATATTTCATAATGATGGCCTGGTTGTTATTAACCAATTTACATATGGGACTTTGTTTTTAGGTAATAGACATATGGGACTTCAGGGTCTACCTAGTAGCTTATTATCAATCTCACCTGTTGACACTCACTCCCATTCTGAATTAACACTCAACATAATTTGACGTCCACTTCAGTTTTTCTGCCTATAGATTGATAATGTAAAAGTCACACAAATAGATGCTTCATCTAATAGCTAAAATTTTTATAATTTTGAAGCCCACAACACCACATTTACAAAACCACTTTTCTTTTATTTTTGTACTCTATTTATGAAGATCCAAACAGTCTCTTTTGGTGTTTTAAGTTTAAATTTCCTGTTAGGATCTACTAATTTGCAAGAAATTGAGTTTCTAAGAATTTATGGCAAAATAGACTGTAACAAAGGATTGTTAAATAGGTGACGGATGAAGTATAGGAGGAGGAGATGCAGAAGGGACTTGCTTAATGTTTGATTTACTAGGATGATGGATGAGTGCTCATTTTTCATCACCGTTAATTTATCTTTTGTTGAAGACAACAATATTGGATGGTTTGTATATCTTCACTATTGTTTCTTCAAAATTCCACCACTTTTAGGTTACATGGTTTAAAATTCTTAGGAATTTAGTTGCATGAGAGGCTTTTAGATGATTGTAGGTGATTAGATGAAGAACACCTGCCTTGGTGTCGAGTTCTTAGCCTAAGGTGTGGGTTTGCTCCATGCATTGTGCGTTCGCTCCGTATGTCATGTGTCCAACAACCTCCAAATTTACCTAGTGCACATGTATTTGTGAAGTTATGTGTACAAAAAGTTAGTCTTGTTGGGTCAAATACGGTAGGATACCCAACCTTGTTAGCAAAGAGAAGAAAAAAAATAATGAGATGGAGAAGAAAAGGCCATTTTCTACCAGATCAATCATAGGATATATTAAACCCATACTATTGTCTCAAATAGTAGTGTATTTAATAATACTATGGTATCTATTGCTCCTAACATAATATAATATGAATACTGCCGACATTTATCAAATCAATACGCGTAGGGGCGTAGGGGACCACCATACCTACCTTTTTGTATTATTTGAACAATTAGGTATCTTCAACAATAAATCATGGTTAAATGTAAATTGTGTAATTTACAAAATTAAACTATTGGAATCTTATAAGTGAAGAGAAACTGGTTGGATAAAAACATTTCAATTTAGCTAGAAGCATGCATTGGACTCTTTTTGAGGGGCTAAGAGAAGGTTAAAAAAAAAAAGGATTTAGCAATTGACAACACAATATATAAAGAGATTTCAGCAATACAAGGGGTGGCAATTCTTGATCTGACCCAACCTAACACTAAGCAAGACAGGTTGAAATTGCTGAGTTGGATTTGAGTTTACATTTTCCGATACATTAATAAATGGGTTGGTTCGAGTTGAGCCCATCCTTGTTTTCCAGATATGTGTTACTGTTAATCATGACAGTTACTGGTAAAGTCTGGTTTAACATGGGTTGTCTTTAAATTCTTTTGATAGAAGGGGAGAAATATCCTTAATACTAATATTCTCAAAAGTAATTTGTATTGATAAATGCATTAATGAGAGAATGTCTGAGTGAGAAGAAAGCTTCCAGAAAAAGCATATCTCCTCTTCCCTTCACTAGATTTGAGATGTCCATCATCATCCTCTATGTTTGGGGTGTCCAACCTAGCATTGGATTGTGAAGAGGGACTCATATATGACTGATCTTTCGTGGACCGTCACTGATCAATACATTTAATACTAAATCCAAGCCGATGCAATCCAAGTTTGTGTTTGTAGCAACCACATCTCCATCGATCTAAACTATAACTACCGTCAGAACTTGATAGAATTTAATCTCATTCTCTTTTCTTTTCTCAAACCAATCTTTCTTTTTTTATATATACAGCAGAGGGTGTCGCAACTTTTTAGACCGAACTAATCCTTACGGGCCCAAAGGGAGTAAGGTAAATCCCCCATTGCCCCAATGTGGTAATTCAGTTTTAAACCCGAAACCTCCGTGAGTAAACCGTGGTCTTTAATCAACTAAGCTCCACCTTAGGCATTTTCAAACCAATCTAGTAACAATGATTGAATTGAATAACAAAGGGTTTCTTAGTTGGTTTACAACCCCATATGTCATCGCGTTATCCACATGGATCTATCCTTGGTATATTATTATCATGTGTGCATGCTATAATTTCTCCAATGTGGTCTTTCTCTTCTCACTTTTGTCCTCTCTATAATTAAGGTCCCTTCTTAGAGGGATGGGGTTAAAAAAAAAAAAAAAAAAAAAAAGGAAGGGGAGGTTTGAATTCAAGCAACTAAACACAGGCAGATTCATCTTTTAAACAAGTACCGAACCATGACCATGGACCAATTTTCTTCGTGATGGATCCAACTCGTGGGTGCGGTTGTAAAGTGGTTTTGAGCATTTCAATAGTTTATGACTTTATATATATGCTAATATGCCCCTCTATTTTGACAATTTATGTCATTGAACTCTCCGCCAATGAAATTTAAATTAAATTTCACCCTTCCCTTTTCCCTCCATCCATTCACACGCGCCCTTTCATTCCCTCGGTTTTCGCATACACGTCCGTTGAACTCTGAAATTACTCCATACACCGAGGGAGTACCAAATTTGCTCTACAATGGATGGTAACTATTCAATGCAAGTAGATGGTGGGCCCTACCTCTTGAACAACTGGTAACCATTTTTCTAAAATAAATGAAAGTATACAAATGCCCCTGGCGTTTCTTCTTAGGCGTCCTCTTTTTTTTCTTTTTTAAGAAGAAGCCCCCACAAGTAGAAAGAGAAGGCATACCGGTTTGAATATTAGGCAGCTATGTGAGAACTATCACTCCTTACCATTTGGGTAAGAAGCCGTTCTCATAAAAAAAAAAAAAATGAAAATGAAAAATAGGTTTCATAAATAAAACAATGTGCACAAAATTCTTAGAATTAAGGTACTTAAAAACATAATTGATTTTATTATTAATGATCTTCTGCTGGCTAAAATGCAAACAAGGCCTTGAGACTTATTATAATGGTAGGTAAAACAAAATTTAAATTAAAAGAGTCTAAGAGCTTATTTGTTTGACAAAATATATATGAATTGAATACATCGGGAGTTATGGCGAAACAAGTTTCAAGGAAAAATTATTGAGAGATTATGAGTAAAGGGTATGAGGTAAGTGGTGAAAGACAAGAGGTGGAGATGTATACGAGACTTTTTAAACCTTTTACATTAAACCCACCGCCCGCCCCCAGCGCCCCCCCCACCCAGGCATATTTCCTAGTTCTACCTCACAAATAGTGCGGCTTGAGTTTTGCTTCTATTATTGGTGGAGAGTCGCGCAAAAATGAAGCAATTATGAATTACAATATATTTTTTTTTAAATCAAAATAATTAAAAATTAGTAAAAACAGTATACTATTGTATATATAACTAAAATATGTATATTCTGGGTAAATATATCCCTTCTTTGCTGAAAAAAAAAACACCATTTTTATCACATTGACAAAATGTATGTTAGTGTTTAAAGAAGAGACCATACATGTATTGGCCGATTAAGAATATCTTGTATCAGGAAAGTTGTGATTTAATATTGTCAATTATATGTGTAAGGATATTGATCATTTGAAGAGATTAGAAAACATCCTTGATAATATCAAATGAATGTTATTAGAAAAGATACACAATAGATGGATTAGATGATTGGATTTCAGATTAACTTTCCATTACTATTTCCTAATATGTCATTTATACTCTTTATATATATTGTATATTCTTCCAATGAAATATTCTACTTTGTAAAGATGTATGTTGAAGCCACCCAGCTTATGGACAACAGGACAAGCAACAGTACTACATAGTACATACCCCTTCCACAACTGTATTTAGAAAGAGCCATGCTATTTGTCCCAGATGAAATATCGGGACAAGTCCCGATTTCGCACCCCATATGAAATCGGGACTTGTCCCGGTATTTCATCTGGGACAAATAAACAAAATCATTTAGAAAAGTCTTTATCATAAGTAGTAATATTTCTCATGACGGTGGTCACAGCTCACAACCCAAAATTGACATGCCTAGTTCAAAATATCAGTTGAGTCACCTCCAGCTTTGGGCTTCAAGTTCAAACTTTACCAAATGCAAATATTTGCTTTATTAAATATTTACATCACTATGAGGACTAGCGCATATGACCTTTTGAAGTAAATAATAATCATGCAATATTCTTTTTCTTTTTTGTAATAAATCTTGGATATTATATTGATTTTTTTTTCTATTCGAGGGTTTCCAATCCTTTGTGCTGGATTAATCCCTTCGGGCTCAGAGGAAAGTCTGGTAAACTCCTTTGAAGTCCTAGTGTTGTAGTACAGTTTTGAACTTATAACTTTCGAATGCAAACAGTAGTCTTAAGCCAATTGAACTACCTCTCGATGATATTTGTTAGTCGCTTGTTCGAGTGTTGGTTTGGTGGCATAAGGTGTGCTATCACGTTGCATTCCACACCCCTCTATTTTTTTGTGCCCGTATGTTCGTGTGTTGTGGTTCTTATTGAAAAAATAAAACGTTTTTTTTATAATTTAAAATTAATTGTAGTAAATCAAGTAAAATAATTTTTTTTCAAGAAAATAGACAGAGATTCACCGCTGCTCCCAAAGCAATTTTTTAGTGGCCTGAAAAACTCCCATTGTCTAGTCCCTTTCACTCACAAGTCACAACACATTTTAATCTCTATGCTTTTAAATCCATAAAATATCAGAGATCTCATACTTCTAAACATTTTCCTTCCCCACAAGCATAAAAAACCAAGAAAAAGAAGCAAACAGATGAAAACACCCAATTGATGAGCATCCACGTCAGAGAGAGATGAGGTGATGATAGTGGGCCACACACGCCCTTTTCCTTTCCCTGGTGGCCCCCACATTTCTCTTTCAAAACCCTCCACTCCGTTTTTGTGTTTAAAAGAGGCTTCAACCCCCCACCATTCATCACTCAGTACTCACTGCCCTTTTCTCTCTGTTGCTCTGTCTCCTCTGTTGATTGAAAAGATCAGAGGATACAGAAGCAAAAGTAGAAAAACATAAAAAAAGAAAGAAAAAGGAGAAAGAGACAACGGAGCAGCTGCTTCATCTTCCTTTTTAATCTCCTTCTTCTCTCACTTTTGTTTTGAAAGAAGGGGAAAAAAAATCTCATTGTTTTCCCTATCTGTGAATGGATTTGAAGCTAGAAACATGCAGCAGCAGAAGCTGCTGCAGAGTCTTGTTTCTCTTAAGTGCATTCACATTGCTGTTACTTACCATTTTGCCGTCGGTCACCTCCTCTGTGAAATATGACCATAAGGCGCTAATCATAAATGGGCAGAGGAGGATTCTCATCTCTGGCTCCATTCACTACCCAAGAAGCACTCCTGAGGTATTTAAGTGTGATTGTTGATTTTCTTGGAAATGTGGGTTGTGGGTTGTCTCTAATTTTCTTCATTTCATCCTCTGTCTTTTTTGTTGTTGTTGTTGTTCTGATTTGTTTGTGGGTCTGTTTCAGATGTGGCCGGATCTTATTCAGAAGGCCAAACTTGGAGGATTAGATGCTATTCAGACCTATGTTTTCTGGAATGGCCACGAGCCTTCTCCTGGCAAAGTATAGAAATTTATTCTGTTTTTCTCTATCTTTCTTTTTTCTTTTAAAAAATATTGTCTTTTTTTCTAATAAAAATATTTGCTCTCTCTCTTCTTTTTTTCACTTTTTTGCAGTATAATTTTGAGGGGAGGTATGATTTGGTTAGGTTCATCAAGCTGGTGAAGCAGGCTGGCCTCTATGTTCATCTCCGGATCGGCCCTTATGTTTGTGCAGAATGGAATTTTGGGTGATTATTAGAAAAAAATATATATATAAAATACCACAAATCCTTGATTTCATTTCTCTTCTGCAATGTATTGAATCTCAACACTTTTTTTGTTTTGTTTTGTCAGTGGGATTCCTGTTTGGCTGAAATATGTTCCTAATATTAGTTTCAGAACCGACAATGGGCCTTACAAGGTTGGATTTTTACCCATTTTTTTAAATTCTTGGTTCTCTATTTTTTCTTTTTTTCTTTTTTTTTGGGGGTGGGGTGGGGGGGTTGTCATTTGAAATTCTTAAAATGATTTGCTTGTGCTTGAACTGTTATGAAGGTGGCCATGAGGAGTTTCACCAAGAAGATTGTTGATATGATGAAGGCAGAAGGGTTGTATGAGTCACAAGGAGGTCCTATTATCATGTCCCAGGTGAGCGAATGAAATGTGGACTAAGTATCCGATTTTTCCTCATTGGATCTTCTTTGGAAAATGGGTCTGTTTTGTTTCAGTTCAGTCCACTGGACTCTCTTTCTCTCTCAGTTTTGTTTGTCCGAATGAAAAACTGATGGGTCCTCTCTTATGTTGGTGGCAGGTAGAGAATGAATATGGGCCAATGGAGTATGAGTTTGGTGCTCCTGGTCGAGCTTATGCGACATGGGCGGCGAACATGGCAGTCAGTCTTAAGACTGGTGTCCCATGGGTCATGTGCAAGCAGGACGATGCCCCAGATCCAGTTGTAAGCATTTCTGTTCTGGCCCCTTTTTCTCAAATTCTTTGTTTGATGCCCCACTGCATTGAAAATTATAAGTGTTGATTAGACTAAACCACAAGTTAGTTCTTGCATTTAACATGGCTGTATTTTCATCCTCTCTGATTTGATCTCCAGCTGTGTCTTTTCTATTGGCATTTAAGAGTGGGTTGGAAGCGTAATGGGTAGTTATGTTTTTGGTGATGGAAGATGGAAATCACATTAATGAATGTCAACAACCAATGCTAATATCAATTAGCAAAGTAGAAAGGTTTCCTGCACAATGCGTTGTTTTCAATTTATAGAAAGGTTTCCTGCACAATGTGTTGCTTTCAATTTATGCATCCACCCAGAAAAGGCATAGTAGAACAGAATCTATTCTGCCAAACTATTTCAAACCATTTGGGATTTGGTTTCCATCTAAGAACTACCTTAACTTTCCCAGCATTTGAGCTTTGTTAACATAGTATTGACATAGATGCCATTAACAGGTTCAAGTTTTTCTTTACTTTGATCTTCTTAATTTGTTGGGACGTGGTTGTTGGAGATTTTTTCTGGCTTTGAAGACTAAATTCCGACAAAGCCAGAAAAAATCTCCAACAACCAGAAGGATATACCAAGCTTCTTTACTTTGATCTTCTATTTCTTTTTTAAGTTTTATAACTACTGCCAATATTACAACAGATCAATACCTGCAATGGTTTTTACTGTGATTACTTCTCTCCCAACAAGAATTACAAACCCAAGATATGGACAGAAGCTTGGAGTGGCTGGTAACTTGTGTTTATAGCTCATGCAATCTTTGAGTCCCTTTTCGGATTAATTCTGTTTCTACTGCATTTTCATGAGAAACAGGATATTTTTAAGGATTTAGAATGCTTATTGTCTGCACTCCATCTGTTTGTTACAGGTATACAAAGTTTGGGGGTCCAGCTCCACACCGACCGGTTGAAGATTTAGCATTTGCTGTTGCAAGATTTATTCAGAAAGGTGGATCATTCGTCAATTATTACATGGTAAGTGGGCCCATTTTCCTGTTAATGAATGCAGTAACTTTGATCAAATCAATTGCAAATTTCTATCTCTTGAAACTGAGACCTGTAACTAATATTTTATCTATCCATGTGCACTCCAGTATCACGGGGGAACAAATTTTGGCCGAACAGCTGGTGGCCCATTTATTGCCACAACCTATGACTATGATGCTCCAATTGATGAATATGGTATGTCAAACCTAAAATATTGCCTTGAGACAGTTCAGTTCCCTACATGCATAACAGAACCTCATCATTGTTATAGCTTTATCCCATCTATTGGCATTTGGCTGAATGCTACTTATGTCAGAGTAGAACTCATAAAAAGTTTTTAATAGCCTTCATCTTTTATCTGGGTGGGACCGTGCATACCAAAGAACAGCACTCCATGTGAAGCTGAAATAGAGTTCAGTGTTGCAGTTTGCTGCTTCTTCCCTTTCCTGCCCTTGTTGATGCTTCTCTGACAGATAGTGTTGGTCCATTGAACTTTATGATTAGGAATGCTTCAAAGGCTCCTAGAATGGAAGACCTGACCTATCATTCCGTGGCCTCCTACTAGGTGGTTAAGGGAATTTAGCAACGATCTGGAAAAGAAAGATTAAAGTGTTAAGATCATACAGTCTGCTAGATGTTTGGAGATTGTTCTCCATCCACGAAGGATCCCATCAGGCAAACAGTCTCGATGACCCTAATGATGGACCATAATCCCACATTATTGTGGTGAAGGAACCTGCAACTCCTCTCAGAGCCTTGTTTCCTAATTTACACTCGGAGGGAGCTCCTGATCCTTAGCATCCCATTGCTTAGTTTTGTATATATTTTGTATAAAAGATGTGCTGAATGTCCCAGTGACGTGTTCTATCCTTTTGTTTTTATAGGATTACTAAATGAACCCAAATGGGGCCATTTGAAAGATCTGCATAAAGCCATCAAGATGTGCGAATCAGCTTTAGTTTCTGCAGACCCCACTGTGACGTCACTTGGGAACAATGAAGAGGTCCGGCCAAAACATTTTGTTTCCCTTTTGTCTTTGGCAAATATCTCAACCTTTAGTACTTTCTAACTGACTCTTCATCACTCTCTCTTCAGGCTCACGTCTTCAGGTCAGATTCAGGAGCTTGCGCCGCATTCCTCGCAAATTATGACTCGACATCTTTTGCTACAGTTACATTTAATGGCATGCACTACAACCTGCCTCCTTGGTCTATCAGCATCCTTCCTGATTGCAAGAACACAGTTTTCAACACAGCAAGGGTGAGCAAAATGTGCAGTGGGCCCATGTATTATATACCTTTTTTCAAATAACTTGGTTGCTCATCAAATAGCTTTATGTTGTGTACAGGTTAGCTTCCAAACCTATAAGATGATAATGGAACCTGTGAGTAGTGGGTTTTCTTGGGCATCTTACAATGAAGACACTGCCTCTTATGATGATAATTCGATGACTGTGGCTGGGTTGTTGGAGCAGATAAACATCACAAGAGATACTACTGACTATCTGTGGTACACAACAGAGTGAGTAGCTAACTTCCTCATGTAATAAGATGTCAGCCAAATTATGTTGTGGCAGTTGTGCACGCATTCATCTGAATGGCAACATCCTTTGGACTATGAAATGACGCTTAATTTGATCTGAATTTCATAGTCTCCAGATAACTTTTGCCTTCCTTTAATTGGAATTTTATGTACAGAAAATGTGACTCTACATTTATGTGGGCAATTATATATTTATATCTCTGTATTTAGAAACCATTGTAGCCCCTTACATAGAAAATAATGACTTTCAAATTTATTTATACCATATTCATTACTCTTGTTTTTGTTCACTGCATCAGACATTTGCTCTGGTGTCAGATTCTAATCTCATACCTGTAGTAGTGCAACTTAGAACCTGACTGTTGGCTAACTACTCTATTTTATCATCTTATGTTCCTCTCTATTCAGCGTCAATATAAACCCGAATGAAGGGTTTTTGAGGAATGGTCAGTATCCTGTCCTTACCATATTGTCAGCAGGACATGCTTTGCATGTTTTCACCAACGGGGAACTAGCAGGTATGATCCTGTGGTTTATGGAAAAGAAAATTCACAGAAAACATTTTTTCTTGTCCTGGCATTTTTAATGGTAATTGTTGTTTGTTATTGATAGGTACTGCGTACGGAAGCTTGGAGAGACCAAAACTAACATTTAGTGGCAATGTGAAGCTGAGAGCTGGCGATAACAAGATTTCCATTCTAAGTATAGCTGTTGGCCTGCCGGTTAGTTCAGATTTTTTCAGATAGGTTTATTGGTCTATTTGCATTAGCAGCAGTTCTAACTCAAAAAAGCTTTTGATTGTAATCGAGTTTAGAATGTGGGGCCACATTTTGAGACATGGAATACTGGAGTTCTTGGTCCAGTAACTCTGGATGGTCTGGATGAGGGCAAAAGAGACTTGTCATGGCAGAAATGGTCTTACAAGGTTTGGTTTCCTTTCATCTACTCTGTATTTTTCATATAATCTCCACAAGATGTTGCATGTAAATGATATAGGTGTTCTTCTTAACCAGATTGGTCTAAAAGGTGAAGCTCTGCAACTTCATTCAGTCAGTGGAAGCTCCTCTGTTGAATGGGGATCCTTGATAGATCAGAAACAGCCTTTAACATGGTACAAGGTGAGAAACACGGCAATAATATATTGCTTGATATGTTATTTTGTAAAGGCTTTTTGTTTGAAAAGCACAAAAAGGGGGTCTGGACATAGGTGTATTACTTGGATCCAAAGAGTGTGGGGTCACAGTTAATTTTCTAATCATATAATAATTAATATTCGCATGGTAAAAGGCTTTTATGCTGTTTGTATAAAATTTTAATAGATTTTTTTAATTATTTATCTTTAAGTATTTTAAAGATAAGATCTTTAGGTAAAAGTGACTCATATCCAACATGGATCCCATAGCCATATCCTATGAGTACCCAAGGGTTTGGGGGGGATAGTTTGAGACTCCTTGTAGCCAGAACCAGACTTATGCTTGTAGAGACATCCATCAAATCTAATCTGACACCGATCCTTCTTCTTTCCAGACCACTTTCGATGAACCAGAAGGGAATGAACCATTGGCTTTAGATATGATTAGCATGGGAAAAGGTCAGATATGGATAAATGGGCAGAGCATTGGTCGACACTGGCCTGCTTATAAAGCAACTGGAAACTGCGGTGACTGCAGCTACAGTGGAACTTACAGCGATAAAAAATGCCAAAGATACTGCGGGGATCCCTCCCAAAGATGGTAAGCCGATTTGTTTCAAAACAATTCTATGGTGGAGCATATTTGTAAACTTCAATGAACTGATGGATGATCATATATATCAGGTATCATGTACCTCGTTCTTGGCTACACCCCACTGGGAATCTATTGGTTCTGTTTGAGGAATGGGGTGGCAACCCAAGTTGGATTTCATTGGTAAGAAGGAAGGTAGGAAGTGTTTGTGCTCATATTAATGAATGGCAACCAATAATGAGGACCATCAAAACCTATGGGAGTCTTGAAGTGCCACAGAGACCCAAAGCTCATCTAATGTGTGACCCTGGACAAAAAATCTCTGCCATCAAGTTTGCCAGCTTTGGGACTCCACAAGGACAGTGTGGAAGCTACCAGGAGGGAAGCTGTCATGCATTCCATTCATATGATATTTTTCAAAAGGTATCCTCTCTCTCTCTCAGTCCCCTACCTGACTAAGTGACTAACCAACTTTGGGCATGCACATGTAGTTTAGTTGAATATTTTACCTTTTATGCTTTTGAGAATTTAACACAGGGTCTGTTGCAGAATTGTATTGGGAAGCAATGGTGCGTGGTAATGGTAACTCCTGAAGTTTTTGGAGGAGACCCATGTCCACATGTAATGAAGAAGCTTGCAGTTGAAGCCGTCTGCACCTGATTGGCAGAAGTCCAATAAATTAAACAAGGAAGATAATCTCATTCTTCTTTGTACAAATATATATTTATGATATATATATATATATATATATTCTTCAAAATACAGTGTCAAAGTTTTTCTAGTTTGTACACATCCATGATCAAGGAAGGTAATTAGTTTTGGTGCATGGGTGAAGTTGTACCAACTGCAACACACCACTTGGTCTAAAGCCTTGTCATCATGGAATGAGATCCGTCAGAAGCTTTCATTTATATAAAGTTGGCAGTAGTACAAAGATGGACCTTTGGAATGGAGCACAAAAAGGGAAGGGCAGATTGAGTCTGCAGGTTATTGGGTTGGAAGGCACCTGGTGATGTAACCATCTCTTTTCGATAAGCAATTGTTTCATTCCTTTATTAAATTAAATGCTTATGTGGTTTGAGCTGTTTTCATTGTTTGGTCCTTGTAAGAAAATTTGGAACAAGTTAATAAAATTCATACTCAAGTTGTTGCCATTGTTTTGTTCTTTTGCATCCTGCTCTGAATGTTTAAATACATAAATTCATAGACAAAATAAACCCAAAAAATTTTTTGGGTAGAAGAAATAAACCTTAATGTTGATATTGCATCTTTACATACAGCCATTGTTTAAGACACGGCAGAAATTGAGTCATTGTCTGATTTGTAAAGGTTTCAGACACGGACCTACCCAATTTTTCATGGGTTCAGTCCAAAACCAAGAACGTATTGGAACTCTATTCTCACCATCTATGTATTATATTCCATTATTCAATTTACATCTGAAACACCCTAAAATCGCTTAAAAATTAATGTTAAGAAACATTCTCATTTTCTGAATGTTCTTTTAATTATTTCTTTGTAAAAGAAAAAAAAAAAAAAAGCCAAGACAACTAAATTATCAGTCTAAAACTGATATATCGAACAGTATGTAAAGGTTCAACGTTTAAAACCTTCTTATAGCCATTTTTGGCATTCACGCACATCCAACCATCATGAATGCTGATAAGCTAAAAATACAATAGAAAAGGCGGAATATAATGGGTTTACACCCTTGTTTCTATTAGTTGTTTCATAGTAGAAAAGCACATCAAAAGTTATTAACTGTTGATCAGCTGGTCATGGACATGGTGTAGTAATTGTAGTGGTGTAAGCTCGAGATGCTGTGGTTGCTAGCAATTATACTTTTGACATTTTGCCGAAGCATTTCCATATGCAATAAAATTGCCTGATGTTCTGACCAACTTGTTAGAGGAAAAGGGTCAAAAATCCATTTAATTACACGGGACCATTCAACCAGAAAATCTACAGTACATCCTGTTAATGAATAAAAGTAGGTCTTAACCGCACTGCACACCAAGGTATTTGAGGCTTTGTGCCTTGAAAGCAAGAACTAAAATAAGATGAGAGGAATCTTATCGGAACGAATTGGAGATTTTTGTGGCCGAAATTACAAATCTTATCAAAACAGAATGCAGATTTTTGTGGCTTTCCTGCTGTCGAAAATTACAAGTCTCTATTCAAACAAGATATTGCTCTCATTTAAAAGGAGGCTGTGCCTGTGGTCGGTCAGGAAGACTTTAGTTCCATCTTGTCTGTCTAGCTCGTGTTGGCTAGGCTCGTTTAAAATTCATGCAGAGATGATATTAGCTGGCATCTTCTTGTTTTTACCCTCAATCCAAGCAGGGCCTTTGCGTTACAAAAGTTTGGCTAGTCCAGTCCTCTTTTTGGGCCAGTAGAATTTAAGTTGCAATTGGTTTAAGTACTAACAAACTCAATTTACAGTTGGCAACATTTACCTGGCTGTGCCTTTCAATTTTCAAAAGTAAAAAACCAAAAAAAAAAAGAAAAAAGAACTTGGGGTTCAGGTGGAGCTCTTGGGGTGGACCATTGAACTCAAGGACCCAGATTTTTTTAAATAACTAATACTAAAAGCGTATAATCTAGAGGCAGTCAATCAAAGGTCAGGAATGGATGGAATTTTTATAGGAACGGTAAGTGAGAATAATTTCATCATCTATCTCAGGCTTATTCACCTACCTCTGGTTGGCATTTTGTTTTTAGTTCATCACCGTCATCTCTCTCTCTCTCTCCGTGCTCAGGATTGATATAATTGATAATAAATAGGCCCCACGAAATGTGGAGCATCCGGTGGTTGCCCAACACTGCATTAAAAAACAAAATTGCACTTACACCTTTTGAAGTGTCCAAAATTTTGAGGCCCCGATATCAAGGGTCAGAATTTGATTGGGACCTTCTTTTTTTTTCTTTTTTCTGTCATTCCTAATCCACATGCACGCCTACCTACCCTACCTTCCAAACATAATTGACATACCATCCATCTAACTGGGCCTCAACAAAAGCTTTTAAAGCCACATTTGAGATTTTTTAGGAACTAATTAATTCCTTTCCAGCAACAACCACCACCACTTAAACACTTTTAATGTCCAATCAAACTCGAACTGCAACAACATATCTTTTAAGGCAGTGGTTTCGTTTGTCAATACGACTATCAACTTAATAGAATGATGAGAAGAAAAGGAATAGATAAATCATTCGAACCAAACACATTAAGTTCTTCCCAGATGGGGCTGTCATCGGTTGGTTTGTGCATGCCTAAGGTGCACCTTCCATTGTGCAAGCTTCAAAGTGTCCCTCCTGTGCCAGTGTCCGTGTGACATAAGCCCACAAATTGAGTGGGTAAAGGCCCCTAAATTAAAGGACTACTTTGGACGCCCATCAAAATAATGTGCTAAGCTTGTGGCTTTAGTATCCAAATGTCCAATCAGAAGCTGCACACCTCAATATCAGCAACAGAAACGGCTATCAACACGTGAAAAAGATGATGCTGCCCTCTTTTACCACTCACGGGTCTGCAGGCACCCACCAGCTAATTTCCACAGGCATACAACTGCCATGTATTATGCAAGACGTGCATTAATAGCTTCATACAGCTAAGCAATGGATAAAGTTTACGATTTCAGCCAACATATACAAACATCTACTAAATCAGCCATTTTGTTTTAAACCATGATGGAAACGTCCCCAGTCCACACTAGATGGATGCATAAGTCATCAATGACAATAATGAAGGAGAAAAGGATAGGGCAATGTCAATGATTTCTGCTGTTATCAAGAGATGCAAAATTTCTTCGTGTTGTATACATGATATTTAGGCTGGTCAAAAGATGAAAGTGTGATATTTTGATTCTTTTCCCAGATATTTATATGTAGATCAAATTAGAACATCCTCCTATGTCAATCTACTACATCATGAATATGTTGAACATTAGAAACACCACTTCCCAAGGATCAGCTTCTTGATATAAGAGAGAGCGAGGGAGATTAATTGGTAAAATGGATGACCTAAAGGTGCGTTTGCAGCCCAAAACCCACATACGCCAAATCCTCGGAGAGGCAGATGCACAAACTGCTAAATGGCAAAATTGCAGAACTCTGGAGTATTAATCATTGCACAGACACAATGACCATCTGACTAGCTCACGCAGGATCTCAGCTTGCCATTTCTTTGCCTGCAAGGTGATAACATTGTTAAAAGAAAAGGCAACAGAGAAAAACACAACAAATAATTCATGTTAGGGGGAATGCATCGTGGATGGGCCGTGGGAAAAATGAAATTATTGAAGCATATAACAGCTGCACCACAATCAACCTGTGGGCAATTATCCAATATTACCTTACATTAACAAACGCATGATTACATCCAAACCATGAAGGTGTGAAACTGCGAATAGCAGCTCCCTGTCACACGGCCACACTTAAGAAGCATGATGGCAGGGTCAGAGGCCTTTTGGAATTGCATGAGAATCATGATCGTCCAATTGGTTGGATGTACACTTGATCAGATGTATGGACGAATCTAGATAAGTCAATGGAGACCTTTAAGGGTTTGGGAGATTTTGGAAGACTCTAGGGTAGTTTTGAATTGTGTGGAGGTATTTAGAGTATTCTTGTAAATTACAATAAGATTTATGAAGTATCATAGAATATTGTGGATACGTGAATGATTAGGATAGAGTTGTGTGGAGGACTAAAAGATTTCTCATTCATTGGATGAATGACATGTGGATATACTAGCCATTCATTGTTTAGGGTAGAACTGTAGAAGTATACATGAGAGTCTTTGGATTCATTTGAAACCAAGCAAGGTTCAAGCAAGTTTGTGGAAGCAATTGAGGAAGCTCTGCTCTAGTATAGTCCCAAGATTTAGGAAGCTGGAATTCTGAGAATTCCAAAAGTCAAAAGTGACTTTTTCATAAGGCTGCTTTTCAGAATTCCAGCATGCAAATGGAGAATTCCAAATGATCTATAGACATGAACAGACACTAGCGTCAGAAATTCCCAAATACTTGCAATTCTCATCAAAAATACCTCCAAATAAAAAGGCCTTCAATGTTCACTCCTTCGGTGTGTGAATATGCAAGCCTTGCTGCGAGTTTGGTCTATGGGCTAGATTGACATGGTAGAAGGCTGACTCGATAGCGCATGGGGCGAAATCGAGTGACACACGAGCTTGAATCAAGTGAATTTGCATGGTCTGTGACATCCCAATACACAAGGCACTGGATCATGATAAATAAAAGGGATTTGTGACATCCATAAAAAAAAAAAAAATGCAAACTATCAGGCCTCATCTATACCAATAAAAAAAAAAAAATCACCCACGTGGTGGACCTGGACTGACGCGCCATGATTGGACAACCAAACGGTTGAAGATATACTCGTATCAACTGCCACCTGTCGGCGTGGCCCACCTCCAATGGTGTGTGAAACACAAGTCCCTATATTGTATTGGTTGGAGACGACACGATGGCTACCAGCTCGTTTTCCACATGCCATCACCAATAATTCAAGAGAGAACTAAGCCGCATGCTTTTGAGCTTTTCTTTTTTTAGTTCTTGTTTTTATAGGATAGGTAGAAGGGGAACTTATGTAACAAATTAAGAAGGCATTGTCTTTTGGTTCGTCCTTTGTGAATAGAGCTGGATTCTTTTGTTCCTATCGTTCATGGTTGATTGATTTGATCAGGACCGTTGATCTAGAATTAATGATCAATCTAACAACATCTTGTTAGCTCTAATACCAATTAATGCGGGATGGAGGGGAGATTACAGGGCCGACAATGGCTCAGGTAAGGAAAAGTTCGACTACACAGTTTGATGGCCTACAAGGGGAAGGGGTAGGCCGAAATGGGCGTGGATGGAGGTAGTAAAAATAGATTTGAAGAAGTGAAAATTATCTGATGATTAGGCTCATGATAGATTGGAATGAAAAAACATAATTCATGTAGCCAAACCCAACATAGTTGAGACAAGGCTTTGATGATGATGATGATGGAGGGGAGATTACAAGGTGGGCAAGGATAGAAGAGATGGAAGGGGCAGAGGAATCACGGATAACGTGAAAACTGGCCTTGCGCCAAACTTCAAACCAAGAGGCAAAAAGATCTCAAAGAGCACTTATGAAGAACTCAAAGGAGAACTAAAAAAACTCATTATCATCATCATCAAAGCCTTATCCCAACTATGTTGGGGTCGGCAACATGAATTTTGTTTCTCTATTCTGACCTATCTTGAGCCAAATCCTCAGATAAGTTCTACTTCTTCAAATATATTTTTACTACCTCCATCCACGTCCTTATTGGCCAACCCCTTACCCTTGGTGGGCCATCAATCTGCATAGCCAAACTTTTCCTTACCGGCTCTTTGCCGATCTGTATTGGACATTGACCAAACCACCTCAAACGGGTTTCTTTATTTTATCTCCTATTGATGTTAACCCTAGATGCTCTCGAAAATGCTCATTTCTAATTTTATCCTTCTTTGTGGTATCTCTTGAGCTTTAAGTCTCATAGTAGTTTCCGCTCTTTGTAAATGCCCACTGAAGCTTCAATCTATATATTCTGTCTTTGTACGACTTATTTTAAAGCCTTTGGATTCAAAAGCTTCCGGTCATCTCTCGAGTTTTGCATTCACATCATCTCGACTCATCCACCAACACTATGTCATTTGCAAACAACACACACCAAGGTCTTTCCTCTTAAATATGAGCAACTAACTCATCCATAATCAATGTACATAGATAAGGGCTTAGAGTTGACCCCTAATGCAAACCTATAGTCACTGAAAACTAATATGTCTCTCCACAGGTAGTTCTCATGCTCGTTATCTCTCCACATATGTATTTAATATAACCTGTCGGAGCATTCATGTTATTTAAAACTCACCAAATTAAATCTCTAGGTACCCTGTCATAAGCTTTTTCTAAGTCAATGAAGGCCATATGTAGATTTTTCCTCTTCACTAGATATTTTTCCATTAATTGCCTAAGTGAGAAAACTCTATCATTATCAATAGCCAGTAATGAGCCAAAGAGGCTTTACATCATTATTTAAGAAAAAAAAAACCCCTAAAACTAAGTTGATCGTTGGCTTATACAGTTGTCCAGGCTTAAGATAGATTAAGTAACATGAGATTCTAGAGGTTGGGGTAGGTTATCATCAAGTTGAAAACTCTTTAAAGTTTGGACGTCATGCAGGAGACCTCTCATCTACATATCTGGATCCTACTCTTTTGCATTGGGAAGCCTACTCAAGTTCTTAGGGATCCAATAGTTCCTGGATTTAAAAGAAAGTTAACTACAAGGAAAATTAGGTACTTGCTTTTCGGTGGAAGGACTACTTTGATAAAGGCTGCCCTTGAAAGCTTACAAATTTATTAACTTTCAGTTTTTCAATGTTTGGTGTGTGGTGAAAAGGATAGAAAAGATCCAAAGAGGTTTGGAATCATAAACCAGATCATAAGAAATTTTATTCAGTAGGATGGAAAAAGTTTTATTGTTCTATAGAATAAGGTGATTTGGGAGTTTGTACTGTCAAGAGAGTTACTAAGAAATCACAAGGAAAGTGGTATTGGAGTTTGGGAAATGAAGACAATGGGTTGTGAAGTTCTTTATTGATAAGCAAATAAGAAACAGTAGATGCAATATCCATATGTCATTCAAATCCTTCTGGTATGTGAAGCGCAGTTGCAGCTTCTCGGCAAGCTTTCCTCATCCAGAGGTAGATGAGATATGTGAAGGGCCATATCATTCTCCTCACTTCGTAAACTAGACTACTCGGCAAACATTCCTCATCCATAGGCATAGAGATGTGAGAAGGGTGATGGTTTGGACTTCATCTGCAGTAAGACCATCACATCGATGGTCTGGTTCACAAACCAAAAGCTCCTATGGTCCTTCTACAGCATAAGTGATATACTGATATGCCAGCACAAATCCAAGTACAAAAAGGTTAAGAACTGTCACCAACCAAAAAGAATCCTTCTTTTCTTGGGCAAGTAGCTCCTCAAATGATATATCGGCAGAGTCAGCTTCCGGACTTTCCACCAATTCACCAGATTTGGCTTGTAACTCCATGCGCACTGCGATTTCAAGCATCTTGAACAAGTGACAAGTCAGTAACTTAACAGAGCGTCTATTAAGATCCTGATTTGTTTGGAAAGCTAAATTCTTAGTAAAACAAAAAAAGGTATCGCAGCATGAGTACCTGTTTATATGCTGGGGAGAGCTTCAGCTGCTCTTGCAGTCGATTATAAACAGATGCATCCTCCTCTAATCTCTTCTGCTCAGCCTCTAATTTGTATATCTGCAGGAAAAATACACTAATTTAATGGTCGTATGTGCTAGAATAAGGTACTGATAGTCGCAATCGCCCTAAACTTCCAGGCTAACAGATTATTATATCACAAACCTGCTGATAAAGGCGGTCAAAGGATGATCTGTCTGCTTTAAATAGCAGTGCCTTCGTTATTGTAAACTTACGCTGGATGATTTCAGACCTGTATGGAATTTGCAACTTGTAGGATAATTAATATCAATTGAGATGCCACATGCAAATCAGATTTACTATAAAGGAGAAAAACGAAACATACTTGTGCTGCAACTCATTTCTTGCCTCGATCAGGCAATTTGCGAACTGCCCAACCTGCACAAATGACCAGCCAATGGAGAATCTTAGACAGCATGGCAAGAAACAGTTGTGACCATGAGATCTAAACCACCATAAAATGACAATGGGTGAATCTCATCCATCATAATGTCTGAAGGAAAACAAAGTAATACGAATAACTGAGAGATTATTAAGACAGAACAGCCAGAAAATAAAATTCAGTTTATGCTTTACGCTGTGTTGGCTACTTGCATATCTAAGGGCCAAGATTTTTCCTTATTTTCAGGGATTTTGGATTCTATTGAACAGTAGGATCACCAAGAATCAGTAATGATGTTTCTTTGCTCTTGAAGGCTAAGGGTGCATTTGTGCAGGGTTTCCTCTTCTGCGGCTCTATGTTTCCAACGTAGGGAGGTAGGAACACGGGATCCACTCTAGCGATGAAAAATCGCATAAAATGGCGGATTCCCCTTTGGTTTCATCGCTGCACCAAACAGCAAGAAGAAGGCGCTGGAAAACGTTCCTTTCTGTGGAAAACCCTGTCGCACAAACACCTCCTAAAATAGGAGTTGAACGCCATCGAATGACTTTTCTAGGGAAGTACTTCCTCACAAGTAGTTGGCAACACAGTGGACGCAATGCATGTCCAATTGCAACATGGACCTCAAGGTCTACTAAACAAGAGGCTTGAGAGTAGGCCAACAGTTGACCCACTGGGCCAGCCCAAAGATGACTGACCCATTGGTCCTAAACCATGCTCACTAGCCATAAGGCACAATATTTTCAAGACCTGCATTCTTAGTTTAGAAGATCCAATGAAAGTTTACATCATATTCTCAGTATAGCAAAGGCATGGCTTTGATAGGTATAAAAAAATCATTTCATCATTTACATCAGACTTTACATGGTAATCCATCTAAGATAATGTTGCCTTGCCAGGTCTGAGAACTTCACGTGTTTCTCTTCCTCCTTTTGATCTCAACAACAACAATTCCAGGTAAAATAATTCAGATCTACCAACTTTTTTTCTTCTTGTTTTTTTTTTAGAAAGATCAGATCTATCAACTATTGAGTGATTATGATTTTGATTTCATGCTTCAGGTGGCATCCTAACACAAGAGAACATTTTCTACACCTTGCCATGGCTTGTATAACATATCCAATGGCGCAGTCTAGGAATCCTCCATCTTTGCCTTTTCATTTAGCAAACCTGACTCCGAAGCCTTACCCTCACAACCTTTTTTCTGGAATGGTCCTTAATCTCACAACCTTGTGGTTCTAACAAACATAGTCTCGACCATCTAAACCAACTCTAGACGTTTTAAATTTTAAAACTGAACTTACAGACTTAATAAAAGAGAATGACTGAGGTGCCTTTAAAATTTGTCAGTACCCCACATCCTATCAGAAAATGGGTCCTAACTTTCTCGATTCTAGTAAAAATTGAACACACACTGAAAGACATGTTACATCCTTTTGGAAGAAAACTTGGATGCAGTTGACCTTTCTTGGGAAGTAGTACTTGGAGCCTTTTCTATTGTTTGAGGATCATTCTCCCCTATGGTTATAACTTAGCTCAGGATCTATGGATTCATAACATAAACTGCTGCCGAGGTGATGATGGGGACGAAGCTTGGGTGGATTAGAGAGTGCTGGTCGCTATTTGTGACGAATCTCTCCTAGAGAGTAACCACTAAGATTTTTGATGTGTTTCGAGAAGCTGGTCCAGTTTTTTATGTCCTTTTTGCCAAGAGATAGACGCTCTGGTAAAGGTAGAGGGTTCAGTTTGTTTGCTTCAAAACAGAATGGGATGCCAATCGGGCATCCAACAATTAGATGGCAGATTAATCCATGGAAGACGGACTAAGATTCTGTTTGATGTGTTTCGAGAAGCTGGTCCAGTTTTTTATGTCCTTTTTGCCAAGAGATAGACGCTCTGGTAAAGGTAGAGGGTTCGGTTTGTTTGCTTCAAAACAGAATGGGATGCAAATCGGGCATCCAACAATTAGATGGCAGATTAATCCATGGAAGACGGATCGGGGTACAGAAGGCAAAAGTTCTTGATCATAGTGCTAAGAAATATGGCCAGAATATTCAAGATTCTGGAAGATTGAAAAAATCTTCTACTGATACTCAGATTATAGGTAGAGGTGGATTGATTGTTCATCCTGTCAAGGGGTACGTGGAGAAACAGAGGAATAAACAGGTATTGAAGACGAGGGAAATCAGTGGGATTCTAGGAAGGCTTCTCATCCATGGAAATTAGCTGGGTGGAGGAAGTGCAAGAAATTTTTACATAGTTGGGGCTCTTTTCATCATATTTCCCATAAGGCAAATATTATGGCGGATGGTCTTGGAAGGAGTTTTTCGCTTTTCTAATTGAAGAACAGCTGGACCGACACAAGCTCGAGTTTGGGTTTATTATGCATATTGAAAATGTCAAATCAACACATACCCCTTGAAAGGAAAATCAAGACATGGCAAATGGTCTTGAAAGCTAAATCAACACTAAAAAAAGTATATTCATATCACTTAACATAAAATACGCTAAAATAGTTACTTCTACACGTTAAATAAGTCAATATCAAGTATCTATGCCCCAAATTAAATAAAATGACCCTTCTTTTTTTTTTTTTCTGCTCCGAAGGGTCAAACTCACAGACTCTTGTGCCCTAAAGGGTACAGCTGAGCGATTCCTCGAGCACATTTGTGAAATATTCTCTCTTAAGCCCTCACATTTGATTGGGAAGGCTAAAAGTCTCATATGCCCCTTATTTCAGCCTAAAAGGAGTAAAAATGTGAAATTTTAAAAATTGAAAACCAAAAAAGCTTGGTGATTGAGATGATCAGGGCGAAGCGGGCCAGAACAAGGTGAAATTCTGGCAGGAATTTCTCAAAGGGGGTGTCCTGTCCTATATTCCTTTATGTACTCCCGAATGGAATGGAACTGACAAATTATATTTATCTGGACAATGTCAGGTTAAAAAGTTCTCCTTTAAAGAATGGATCAACCTATTATTGATATAAAATATTATCTTGCAATATCACTCTAGGCCCTATATGCATCCCATGTTGAGCGTTTTGCATCAAAGACTACTTCATTACAAAATACAAACTATTTAGAAGTCAGAACCACATTTAACCAACAATTCAGGATGTCAGCGCCTATCCTTAAACTTTCATCAGATATTGATTATTTTGAAATTAAAGGGAGGCATATATGTTTGGGTCCCAAAGTCCTCGTGACAAAGAGATAAGAGTCCTTGGTTGACCTCGTATTATGATTGTGTATTGTACACAATCTAGGCAAAGGTAATGACTATCAGGCCTAGGAGGCAAATAATAACAACTCTATGACAACAATTAGGCCAGCTATGACCTACGGTGCAAAATGTTAGCCAATTATGAAACAACACATGCAGCAAATAAGTGTAGCAACGATGAGAATGTTAAGATGGATGAGTGGTAAAACTAGGATAGATAGAATAACAAATGAGCGCATTCGGGGGCATTTATGGGCAGTACCAATGGGTAATAAACACAGGCCAAAAGAGACTCATTGAGATGGTTTGGAGTTTGGACATGTCCAACACGGGCCAACAATGGCAGTGGTGAGGAAAATTTCTCTATGCACAAGCTGTTTGCTCTTCAAGGAAAAGGGGTAGACTGAAGGGATATGGATGGAAGTAGTTAGAATAGTTCTGAAGAACTGCAATGGCGGACCTAGGATTTTTATTTGGGTGGTGAGGGCAATGGTCAAGTTAAGAAGTCATATAATAAAATACAGTTTTTTCAGATATTATTTAAGCCATTTCTCAAATCTTGGGGGTGCGGTTGCAGTTGCACCTGCATCGTTAGACTTAGGTCTGCCCCTATGAAGAAGTGCAAATTAGGCCCAAAATAGACTAGAATGGCAAAACGGAATTCATGCAGCTGAACCCAAAATATGATGATTATCAAGATAATAGGGATATGTTCCATCGCTTATCTATGGTCCATAAAAGCTTCTCCAAGAGTTACTGCATTCTGTCGGACAGCTACATCTGGTAAGATTTGACTATTGACAACCTTTGTCGGCAAACAAGAAGTTGTGCACACTCTAAATAGTGGCATTTTATGCCCATAAGATGCACAGAATATTTCTCATTTGCTCTTATCATGTTATCTTGCACAAGTAGTCGGAAATCACTTCTTCCATCTATTTGATCTGCATTGAGTCATGCCTAATCTAATTGAAAGCTCTTGCAGAGAATTGGAGATTTGGATATCCCAATCATAGAGGAATAACTCTATGGAATCACACTTTTGTGGCTGCTCTTTGGTCTATGGCTAGAAAGAAATGTTAGAAAATTGTGTCAATAGTTTGAATGGAATTAGATTAAAGTTTTAAGAGTTGTGTTCATTCATAGGAGACTCTTCACCATGAAGAGACATGTCCTTTAGGTTTGTGACTTTCGGGAAAAGTCACAATTACATCTATATTTACCATCCTTGGATGAAAGGTGATAGGATCATCAATTTCACACGCTGAGTCATTGAGAGAGTACAAACATAGTTTTGGTTCGTTGGGCACTGGTTCGTTGCACTCCCAGATTGTAGTGTTGCTTCTGCATCCGTGATCATTGTATCATGTGAGACAATCGTTCAAGAATCGGAAGCACCGTAGCGAGGGCGAATCTGTCTTAAGGACATAGCATCAAACGCTGGCCTTGATCAATCTGCATTCTGTTCGAGTAATCACTATTCTGGTTTCGGTCTCACTCATGTAAGTTTGCATTTTGGTTTCTAAATTTATGTTTGCATGGTTGTGAACAGAATCACTAAAGTAGAAATATCTTTCCTACAAGAAATAAGTGAATATTTCAACATAAGGTGACTACTGCATGTGATGCTGCTGAGGGCTCACTTCAGCAATGGCTTCAAAAGGGTTTGTAGACTTTTCCATCTCTAATTAGGTGAGGTGTCTGGCATGATGATGCAGAATTTTTTTCAATTTTTGTTTCTTTCCTTGACTTTACTAGTCATGAGCTTTTAATTTGCCTATCATTCGCCTGCTTTTTTTAATACAATGTTGTTACCATCTCAAAAGAAAGAAAGAAATAGTAGATATCAAAATCTCATATTCTACTATGTCAAACTGATGCAAATCGAGCCAGACCCAAGTCCATTGGGCCTAGCCCGTGAGTTATTGGGTCAATCAGATCCAATCCATTGGAAAAGCCCACAGATCCAATGAGTTTGAACTGACTGTTGTGGGAAGCTATCCTATTTTTAGTAGTCTTCTAATTACTTCAGTAGTTTAGAAATTAGTAGGTTTCTATGGAACCTTATTATAAATATGTGGATTCCCTTTAGGGATCATTATGATCATAATAATATTGAATTGAGAATTGAATTCCAGTTTGTTATTGATTTGCTAGATTTTGTATGTGAGTTCCTTGTTGTTGAATCCATCTTGGATTCGGCCAAATCCCTGCTGTGGATTTGGTCCTCTTCCCTGGCTGCATTAGATTGGTATCAGAGCACAGATCTGGTCTTGGATCTGTATTCCGATCATCAATTTGAAACAACCCCACCGTCCATTCATCCATCATCCCATCAGTCCCCCATCCCTGCCGATCTTCATCCCATCCTTTCCCCAAACCCATCTCCTTCACCAGACCCACTAATCCCTATCACGAAATCCACCCTGTCCCCTACCTGCGCCCAACCCAGCAGAATCCATACACCCCTTCGCCTCCACCCTAAACCCAAACCGAAAACCCTAGACCACTGCCGAATCAAATCCCCCTCACCAAAACCCTTCTCCAAGCAATCCACCCTGCAAACCCTAATTCCCTAAACCCAAACCCCATCGCTGATATACCCTCCCAACAAAAAAAAAACTACACTGCTTCCCGAACCACTCCCGCACCCCTTCGCACATCGTGTGCCATCCCCAAACCCAGAAAACCCCTCCTCCCATCCCCGCTGCCACATCCAAATCCCAGTCACGACCCCAGCCACCCCTTCATCCCTCCAGCCTCGTCAAAACCCCACCAGAGAACAAAAAAATAAAAATAAAAATAAACGAGAGAAAGAGAAGCAGAGCAGAAACGGAGAGAAGGAGGGCTTGAGATCGGAAGGTGTACCTTGCACCGACGACGAACACGCACGCCAGCAGCGCCATTATCTTCATCTTCACTGCAACTCCATCTTCATCGCAGAGAAGCAGCATCGCCTCACCTCGGATCATCGTCTTCCCACACCCTCTCCTTCAATTTCGTCCAACTAGTAAGCCCTCCCAGCCCTCTTCTTTTATTTTCTCTACACACAGAAGCCGAGGCGAGAATAGATGATGATGAGCAATATGATGAGCATATTGAGTTGGAGCCGCCCCCTGAAGATCCACAAGTGGAAGCATAGCAAACCATTCAGCAGGAAGAACGATCAGATCCCATTCCTAGAGCCACCACCACTGCAGAAGAAGGTGGTCCTTTGCTAATCATATGCAGGCTTCTCAATACCAATGAACAGAAAGAAGAAGATTGGCAAAGAACTTCCATCTTCCGAACGCGTGTGCGATGCAAATGTAAGCTGAGTAATTTAATCATTGATGGTGGAAGTGCTATGAATATTGTTGCGCAGGAAGTGATTGATAAATTGAAATTGCCAACTGAAAAGCACCCGAAACCTTACAAAGTTGCATGGGTAAATGATCATTCCATTCCTGTGACCCGCCGATGCTTGGTTACTTTCAAAATTGGCATTTATGAAGATGACATATGGTGTGACATAATTCCTATGAACATTGCTCACATACTTCTTCGTCGACCTTGGCTCTTCGATCGAGAGGTAATTACAGATCAAAAGAAGCACATGCATTCTTTTAAGTGGAAAGGACAAATAGGGGACCTTCTTCCAATGCCACCAATAGCATTTTCTCCAGCGACTTCCACTACCTCATCCAATCCACATGTTCTCACTACGCGAAAATTTGAAGAAGAAACTAAAGAGCAAAATGTGATGTTCGCACTAGTCACTAAACAATTGCAGGAGCCTCCAAAGATTCGCATTCCCACAGAAGCTCAGTCCCTCCTTCATGAATACTCTGATTTGATTCCTGAAGAATTACCAAAAGAGCTGCCTCTTATGCGAAATATACAGCATGTTATCGACTTAGTTCCTGGAGCATCCCTGCCAAATCTGCCTGCTTATCGGATGAGCCCAAGTGAACGCCGAGTTGAAGCATCAAGTTGATGACTTGTTGCAAAAGGGGTATATCAAGGAAAGCTTAAGTCCTTGTGTTGTTCCAGCCCTCCTAACACCAAAGAAAGATGGCAGCTGGCGAATGTGTGTGGACAGTCGCTCCATCAACAAAATTATGGTCAAATATCGTTTTCCTATTCCTCGGATAGGCAATATGTTGGACACAATGCATGGATCTACTATTTTCTCCAAAATTGATCTACGCAGCGGCTACCACTAGATTCGAGTTCGACCAGGTGACGAATGGAAGACGGCATTCAAAACAAAAGATGGTCTTTACGAGTGGTTAGTAATGCCATTTGGTCTGTCTAACGCACCGAGTATTTTCATGCGCGTGATGACCCAGTTATTGCGTCCCTTTATTGGAAAATTTGTTGCGGTTTATTTTGATGATATCTTGATATACAGCAAATCCAAGAAAGAACATCTTGATCATTTGAGGTGTGTGTTCAACACCTTGTGCCGTGATAAATTTTATATCAACCTTAAGAAGTGCTCTTTTATGACTGATTTTGTGCTTTTCTTGGGTTACTTCATTACTGCTCGAGGTGTTGAAACAGATCTGGCCAAAGTGAATGCTGTTGTTAAGTGGCCTACTCCAACAACCATATCTGAAGCTCGAAGTTTCCATGGGCTTGCGACCTTCTACTGGCGTTTTATCAGAAATTTCGGTAGCATCATGGCTCCTATTACTGATTGCCTGAAGCAAGGGACATTCAAATGGACCAATGCTGCCGCCCGTGCATTTGTGCAAATTAAACGGAAGATGACAGAAGCTCCAGTTTTGCGCCTCCCAAATTTCAATCAGGTTTTTGAAGTTCATTGTGATGCATCTAATGTCGGTATCGGAGGTGTACTTAGTCAGGAAGGTCATCCTATCGCCTTATACAGTGAGAAGCTGAATGAGTCCCGGAAGACATAGTCTCCCTATGATCTTGAACTATATGCTGCGGTACAGACTCTACGTCATTGGCGACATTATTTAATTGGAAGAGAGTTTGTCTTATTCTCTGATCATGAAGCCCTCAAGCATTTACATTCTCAGCGAAAATTGAGTGCACACCGTGCAAGGTGGAACTCCTATCTTCAGGAATTCACTTTTGTCATTCGCCATAAGGCCGGCAAAGAAAATCAAGTTGCAGATGCTTTGAGCCGCCGCAAGCATTTATTGACAAACATGTCTATCACTGTTCCAGGCTTCGAAGAAATTCGCCAAGAATACCCTGCGGATAAAGATTTTGGACACGTCTATACCACTCTTCTCAATGGCGATCAAGCTCAACATCCGCACTTCAATATTCATGATGGATACTTGTTTCGCGGCACACAATTATGTCTCCCGGCTACCTCCATCCGTGAACATATTGTGCGAGAATTACATGGTGGTGGATGTAGCGGATGTTAAACAGGCCCAAGGCCCATACATCTCACTTGGAACACAATGGGTCAATATTTGACAATTGTACATATACCTTTCTTTAGTTGCTTTCCTAACTTAGATATACTAATTGATGTAATTAGTTTCCTTCTTAACTTAGAATCCTAATTGATGTAATTAGTTGCTTTCCTATCTTAGGACCTTGATTAAAGGCATGTAATACCTATATATTGAGGTAGAATCTCCATAGAAAGATACAGAAATAATACAATCAAAGGAGCATTCCAAAAACTCTTTCCCATCGTTTGTCATGGTATCAGAGCAAGGATCAAGGCAGTCTTGATCTCAGACATCTTCCAAAGCATTAAGGGAATAGAGATAGAAAGAAAGAGTCTCTCTCATGCATCACATAGATCCAGAAGTTTTTTTTTCGTCAGCATTACTGTACCAGCGATGTCTTCTTCCTGCAAACAGCAACGTCCAGTGGTGGCCCACTCTTGATCGACCAGATCAACCTCAGAACTCACCCATTCATGGCCGTCCAATACTTCTAAGTATTCTAGTGATTTTTTTAGAATTTTTTCGACACTGTAAGGTACGTTTTTTATCATTCTCGTGATTTCTCAAAAACCTGCACAAGTTTTGATCAAGACCGTACAGATTTTTGGATCTTCAGCAGATTGAGTTCAAACCTCTTCTAGTCTGAGCGAAAATTGTGTGTCTACATAGATCAGGACCCTGATCAGTGTCCAGGATCTTCTATGGGGCCCATGTAAGGTTTTTAGAGCAACAATCAAGGACGTCAGGGGCTTTTTTTTTCCTTTTTTGTTCTCTGCTTGGCCTGATTGGTCTTTTTTAGTGTTTGGATCTGTCCAGTTCCTTCTCCAGCACTCACGAACTGTAGTTCAAATACTTTTGCTGAGTTTATCACTTGTTGTTTCACTGTTTCACAATATACAGTTGAGATGGACAAATCTGAGGTCACTTTGATCAAATTTACTGGAAAGAATTACCCTACCTGGTCTTTCCAATTTCAAATATATCTAGAAGCAAAGGAATTATGAGGATTTGTTTCTGGCACGGACCCTAAACCCACTGAGGATGAGAAGAAAATCTCCTCTTGGTATACTAAAGATGCCAAAATCAAATCCTGGATTCTGGGATCCGTTGAGCCGCATCTGATAATGAATCTCAAGCCTTACCCCACTTCGAAAGCCATGTGGGGGCATTTGAAGAAAATATATCATCAAGATAACTCTGCCAGACAATTCCATCTTGAATGTGCAATTGCTGAATATACACAAGGGAATTTGTCCGTACAAGACTACTATTCAGGTTTCCGTACACTCTGGTCGGAATACGATAGTATTAAGTATGCGGATGTGGCTGACAATGTGTTGACAGTTATTCAAGACCTTCAGGCCTCTAGTCAGCGAGATCAGTTTTTGATGAAACTGCGGAATGAGTTTGAAAGTGTCCGATCTGCTCTGATGAATCGGACGCCTCTACCTTCATTAGATGTCTGCTTGAATGAGCTCTTACGCGAAGAACAGCGCCTTATGACCTCGGCTCATATTGCTCAATAGAAGACTGATACCTATTCAGTTGCGTTCTCGGCCAATTAAACTTCGCAGCCTCCGCCTCGAGACTTGAGCAAAACCCAATGCTACAGTTGTCAGAAATTTGGGCACCTTGCATCTCAGTGCAAACAGAAAGTCTGCAGTTACTGTAAAAAGTCGGGACATAACATTTCTGAATGTCGCCGCCGTCCACCACGTCCGTCAACACAGTATCAGACTCCACAATATCCGGCTCAGCAGTATCAGACTTCACAGTCTCAGACTCCACACGCATATGTGGCTTCCTCCGTTATGCCTGCTCCTCCATCTGCCTCGCAGCCTGGGCCCTCATCATCTCTCACTCCTGAATTAGTTCAACAAATGATTATCAATGCCCTCTCTGCTTTTGGTCTCTCAAGTAAGTCACCTTCATCTTCTACTTGGTTCATTGATTCCGGGACATCTAATCATATGACAAATTCCCCCACCCCTTTCTCCACTATGACAAGTTACAATGGCCATCTTCAAATACAAACTGTTGCCGGTGGACATGTTCCCATTACTGCTGTCGGTGATATCCCTGGTCTCATCCCATTGAAAAATGTTTACCTTTGTCCTAATTTAACTTCCAACCTATTATCAGCAGGACAACTTGTTGAAAATAATTGTAACATCTCTTTCTCTTCTTTTGGTTGTGTTGTGCAGGACCAGATGTCCGGGAAGGAGATCGCGAGGGGGCCTAAGTGTGGACGCTTGTTTCCGCTGGATTTTTCTAAAATTTCTAGGAATCAACTTGACAATAATGTGTTTTGTTTTTCTCTTAGAGATAATTGCCGATTGTGGCATAATAGACTCGGACATCCAAATTCAAAGGCTTTGTCCCTTATGTTAAATTCTGGTTTATTAAATAAATCTCTTGGTTTATCGTCTTGTGTGCCTTTTGATTGTGCTACTTGTAAAATGGGGAAGAGCAAAACTCTTCCGTTTTCTCATTCCACTTCACACACCTCTAAGTGTTTTGATTTAGTTCATAGTGATGTATGGGGAATTGCTCCAGCTCTTTCCCACGCTCATTATAAATATTTTGTGACTTTTATTGATGATTTCAGTCGGTTTACATGGGTCTACTTTCTACATTCAAAATCTGATGTTTTCAGTGTTTTTCAAATCTTTTTGGCTTATGTTGAAAATCAATTTTCCACCTGCATTAAAATCTTGCGATCTGATTCTGGCGGGGAATATATGTCCTCTGCTTTTCAACGGTTTTTGCAACAAAAAGGCATTATTTCTCGAAGATCTTGTCCTTATACTTCCCAACAGAATGGAATCGCTGAAAGGAAAAATCGGCATCTCCTTGATGTCACTCGTTCCCTTCTTCTAGAGTCATCAGTTCCTACTCGATTTTGGGTTGAGGCACTGGCTACAGCAGCTCATCTTATCAATCGCATGCCATCACCCTCCATTGAGAATCAAAGCCCATATTACCATTTGTACAAAACCGCTCCATCCTATGCGGATCTTCATGTTTTTGGCTCCACTTGTTTTATGCACTTGCCTCCTTCTGAGATGACAAAACTCACGGCACAATCAACTCAGTGTGTGTTTTTAGGTTATGCACTCTTCCAGAAAGGGTTCCTTTGTTATGATCCTCACATTCGTCGTGTCCGTACCTCTAGGAATGTCGTTTTCTTTGAACATCAGTATTTTTTTCACAAACACATTGATTCTCCTGACTCCTCTTTTGTGTCATTACCTGGTTTTTCTGACGACCCGTCAGTTGTTCGTTTTAATCCTAACTTTGTGTATCACAGATGGAACAGCACAGAGCCTACCAGGGATCCCCCTCCTGATCTTCCTCCGACATTTGATCCAACACCGGCAGTTGATCCATCCGGACATCATTCACTGCGTCGCTCCACTCGGATTTCGGTACCACCAACCCGTTATGGGTTCTCCCATACTTCCTTAATGGTCACTTTATCTTCCTCTTCCATTCCCCAATCCTATTCTCAGGCCGTGCAGGACTCATGTTGGAACAAGGCTATGCAAGAGGAATTGGATGCGTTAGCGCAAAATCATACGTGGTATATTGTCCCATCTCCTGTGGGTGTCAAACCTATTGGCTGTAAGTGGGTATTTTCTCTCAAGTTAAAATATGATGGATCTTTAGATCGATATAAGGCGCGTCTTGTCGCTCTTGGAAATCGGCAGGAAAATGGCATTGATTATGATGAGACTTTTGCTCCGGTTGCCAAGATGACCACCATCCACACTATTCTTGTTGTTGCTGCATCTCAGTCTTGGCCTCTCTATCAAATGGATGTCAAAAATGCGTTTCTCCATGGTGATCTCAAAGAAGCTGTTTATATGCGACTACCTCAGGGCTGCTCATCCGGGACCGGTATGGTTGCCAAACTTCGTCGCTCTCTCTATGGTCTGAAACAAGCTCCTCGCCTATGATTTGAGAAATTTCAGGCTGCTCTTCTCGGCTTGGATTTTCATTCAAGCCCATATGATCCTTCTATGTTTTTACATCATGATCCATCCGGGATCACTGTCCTCCTTGTCTATGTTGATGACATAGTCATTACTGGTCCTAATGCCACCATGATTCAGAAGATCCAAGCATCTCTTCGTGAAACATTTCACATGAAGGATCTCGGCCCCCTACATTATTTTCTTAGTATGGAGGTTCATCAATCGCCTCAAGGCATAGTTCTCAATCAGCACAAATACACTATTGATCTCATTGCCTTGGCTGGCCTTACTGCTTCAGCTCCTGTGGATACACCGGTTGAACTGAATGTCAAACTTAGTCGCGAAGAAGGTGATCTTCTCTCTGATCCTACTACTTATCGCCAGTTAGTTGGCAGCTTGATCTACCTCACGATCACTCGCCCTGATATCTCGTATGCGGTAAACCTGATGAGTCAGTTCATGACTGCTCCTCGTCACCTTCATCTCGCTGCTGTTCGCCGCATCATTCGGTACCTTATTCGTACACCGACTCGTGGGTTGTTTTTTCCATCCAACAATCCTCTATCTCTCAAAGCTTATTCCGATGCTGATTGGGCGGGTTGTCCGGATACTCGCAGATCGACGACTGGCTGGTGCATGTTTTTAGGTGATAGTCTCATTTCTTGGAAATGCAAGAAACATGACAAAGTTTCAAAATCCTCTACCGAGGCTAAGTACCGTGCCATGTTTGATGCCTGCTCCGAAATTCTTTGGCTTCGTGGTTTGCTTTCTGACATTGGTTTTCCAGCAGTAGGAGCTACCCCACTCTATGCAGATAATACAAGTGCAATTCGGATTACTGAAAATCCGATTTTTCATGAACGCACTAAACACATCGAGGTTGATTGTCACTTCATATGTGATGAGTTTAAACGTGTTGTCATCAGTCTTTCGCATGTCTCCACTGAACTTCAACTTGCTGATCTTCTCACCAAAGGTCTTCCCCGACCACGCCATCAGTTCTCGGTTAGCAAATTGATGCTGGTTGATTCTCCCGCATCAATTTGAAGGGGGGTGTTAAACAGGCCCAAGGCCCATACATCTCACGTGGAACACAATGGGTCAATATTTGACAGTTGTACATATACCTTTCTTTAGTTGCTTTCCTAACTTAGATATACTAATTGATGTAATTAGTTTCCTTCTTAACTTAGAATCCTAATTGATGTAATTAGTTGCTTTCCTATCTTAGGACCTTGATTAAAGGCATGTAATACCTATATATTGAGGTAGAATCTCCATAGAAAGATACAGAAATAATACAATCAAAGGAGCATTCCAAAAACTCTTTCCCATCGTGAGTTTGTCAGCGGACACTTAGGCCGTGACAAGACCCTTGATCTTATTAGTGACAGGTACTTTTGGCCTAAGATGAAATCATATATCATTAGAATTTGTGATTTATGCAGGGTTTGTCAGCTTGCGAAGGGTAACAAAAAGAATACAGGACTCTACCAGCCCCTTCCCGTCCCACATGCTCCATGGGAAGACATCAGTATGGACTTTCTTCTGGGTCTACCGAACACAACACGGAAAGTTGATTCTATCTTTGTTGTGGTAGATCGATTTTCTAAGATGGCTCATTTTATCCCATGTTCTAAGTCTTCTGACGTGTCCAAAGTTGCGCAGTTATTCTTCAAAAAAGTGGTCCGTCTTTATGGACTTCCTAAGACGATTGTCTCTGACCGAGATACTAAGTTTATGAGCTATTTTTGGAAGACACTCTGGGTGGCCACTAGGACAAAGTTACAATTTTCCAGTGCCTATCATCCGCAAACAGACGGTCAAACAGCAGTGGTAAATCGCAGTTTGGGCAAACTGTTAAGGTGCTTGGTTCGATATCACATTACATCCTGGGATCTCGTCTTACCCATGGCTGAATTTGCTTACAATAATTCAGTTAACAGATCTACCGGGATGTCACCATTCCAAGCCGTGACTCGAGTATGACAGCGCTTGCCTGCAGATTTGGTTCCATTGCCACTAGAAGCACGGCCAAGTAGAGAAGCTTAAGATTTTATCCGACATATGCAACATCTACATGATGAGGTTCGACGTAACATCGCCGTGTAATGACAATTACAAGCAGCATGTTGATGCATGTCGCCGTTTTGTTGAGTTTGCAGAAGGTGACATGGTCATGGTCAGAATACGTCCTGAGCGCCTTCCTCCCAAAGCAAATAAGAAGCTGCATCCTCGGAATTCGGGGCCTTTTAAGATCTTGCAAAAGATAAGTTCCAATGCATATGTTCTGGATCTACTTGAAGATTTAGGGATCAGTTCCACTTTTAATGTAGGACACTTGACTATCTACCGTGGACATCACACAGATGAAGGAATTGAAGAACACATCTTATCTCTACCGCCTAATCCTCCTCCGTCTGATCAAATTGTGGATGTACTTGATGATCAACTCGTGTCTGCACGCCGCGGAGGTTTTCAGAAATTTCTTGTCCAGTGGAAGAATCGCCCCATCTCAAATGCATCATGGATCACTGCTACTGATTTCCAGCGACTCAATCCGGACTTGTATGAACGTTATCAAGCTATACACTTGCCGGAATCAAGTTTTTCTAAGGTGGGGAGAAATGATGCAAATCGAGCCAGACCCAAGTCCATTGGGCCTAGCCCGTGAGTTATTGGGTCAATCAGATCCAATCCATTGGAAAAGCCCACGGATCCAATGAGTTTGAACCGACTGTTGTGTGGGAAGTTATCCTATTTTTAGTAGTCTTCTAATTACTTCAGTAGTTTAGAAATTAGTAGGTTTCTATGGAACCTTATTATAAATATGTGGATTCCCTTTAGGGATCATCATGATCATAATAATATTGAATTGAGAATTGAATTTCAGTTTGTTATTGATTTGCTTGATTTTGTGCGTGAGTTCCTGGCTGTTGAATCCATCTAGGATTCGGCCAAATCCCTGCTGTGGATTGGTCCTCTTCCCTGGCTGCATCACAAACACATTGTTCCCTTATCAAACGGCCACTAGCTCTCCTTGATCATTCCAAATAATTTTGTCATCATTGTCTTTGCAAGAGTAATCATGTATGAATGGATACACATCTACCAATAAAAAACCCTTAGTCACTGTACTCTCGGAAATATAACTGTCGCAGTGTCGTGGCTCTTCAACGCCAAGCATGCTACGTACATGGGTTAATCTTCACTTCATCCATCTCATAACCATTTCGACACTAGGTCTATCAAAACAAGCCTCTTTTTTTTGGAAGAGGGGAGTTTTTTCATTGGCAAACGTCTATTGAAGCATCATCGCTTTTCACCCTCCAGTAGGTCATATACAGTACCTCAACATCTTTCTCACTACAGTGAGGGGAATACAAGCTGGCACTCCCACGACAAGATCTTTCACTATGACACCAGTGCAGTAAGGTTAATGACCTACGGAGCCACGACCAAGAGTTAAGGGTAGAAACAATGACCAAGGATTTTAACATTGATAATCAGAGACACATAGCTATAGGCTGCAATCCAAATTGATGGAGGACTCCTCAACGCGAAAAGAAAAATACACAAAAACAGATGCCCATGAATTCCTAACCAGAACACAAACTCCTCAGCGTCTCTAAACCAATACTTCTTGACAACTCCAAGCTATTTAGCACGCAGTTATGGGTGAATATGACTCAGCAGCAAGACTGAATGTCATTAAAGGATGAAAAATCCAAAATATGCATTTATACATGATTCTTAACGTAAAAAAGAAAAAGTAGAAAATGACATGCAACTAACTGAAGGCCAAAAAGGAAAGAAGCTTAAAGAAAGAAAAACTGTCTAGATTTTTTGTCTAAAATCGCGGGCATGGCTTTTGAACTTGATAAGATGGTTGCATCAAAGATGTTGTCTTGAGAGAAAAACATCTCATTTGCCTTGTGAAAGGTTATCCAAACAGGTCATAGAATTGGTTCTTCTGCGTGATAGTATTCTCATTTCTCCAAGCTGATATCTATATTCTATTTAACTCAGTTTTGGATTGGGGGGTTCCTGTCCTGCCCTCAGTAATGAACTACAGTTACAGTCTTTAAATAAGAGTGATGGAACCAAATTACAACATCAAAGAATTTCCTGCAAACATAATTGTGGAAGCCCACATCCCTCTTAGAACAAAATCCCAAAAGATTTCCTGCCGCACCCAATCAAATTGTGTAAGCATATATGGTGTCCTTTGTTATACCCCAAACCGTGGAAGAAAAAAAGGTTGATCCTTTCCTTTTTATTCTGGAGTTATCAGACCTCCACAAAAATTTCTACTCAGTATATGATAATGGTTAGCAGCGATTTGCAGCCTAAAAAAAAAACAAACTTTTACAATTCCAATCCCACTCACAAACCCTTGATGAAAAGTTCCACAAAAAATATTGTAACCCTCCAGAGATTTTGATTCATAAGGAAAAAAGCCCTAATTTCCTTGAATTAAACCATAATCATGTAGAAAAAAAAACCCAAAAAAAGAGCATTTAGAAGGGAACCATAAAAAACACTACCTGTGCCATAGTCAGCGCCTTGGCATCGTTAGACTTCACGAGCTGATCATAATGCTGCTTAATCTTCCTCTGCGTCGCGCTCGCCGCTGACGTGAATGGATACAGACAATCTGCACCCTGCTTCGCCGCCACCCCCGCCCGGCTCTCAGTTCCACACCCTTCTTCTTCCCTCCCGCCCTCCTCCACCTGAGAGCTCTGCCTCTTCTTCTTACCCCTCTTTTTCTTCTTCTTCCCCTTCAATTCCACGCTCTTATCGCAATCCTCACCACAGAAATCCAAATCCACCTCCGACCCATTTTGGTTCGTGCGATCATCCATCGACCCATCAAGCTCATCAGCACCGATCAGCGGCAGTGAAGAAGAAAAAGAGGATCTTTCAAGAGACGCCCATTTGGGTGGGTGATTGGAGGTGAGGATCTCTACAAAAAGAGGGTGGGGCTGGTTTTGATTGCCCTTTTTGCTGGTTTTAGAGAGAGATAATCTGAAGAGAGAGAGAGGATTTGAAGGGTTCTTCTTCTTCTTCTTTCTATACAGAGAGATGAGGATGAAGGAGAAGGAAGAGAGAGAGAAGGCAAAAATCAGGAAAGAGAGGAAGAGCTGTAGGTGGTATGTTTGCATTGGAGAGATGGAGGAGTTGTTGACGTTGGAGTCTGAGAAACGTTGCTGGTGAGGAGATGATGATGAAGAGGGAGTGGTCGCCATGGAAGCGCGTCGTGAGGAGAAAGAAGGCGACTGAGGAAAGTACATGAGAGAAAGATAGAGAGAGAATGAAAGAATTGGATTTTCTCTCTCTTCTCTTTTCTTCACTCCACAGAGTATCTTCCTTTTGTCACTCTTGGAATACGTGTGATGGAGGGACTACAGAAAATTCAAGTTGAGCAGAGGGCCTCATCGTCCAATATCACATCTCAACCGTTCATCCATTGCCACTATCACATAAATGGGCCATATGCTAAAAATTGTATTGATCTGAAATGGGTGTTTTCATGGAACGCTGGTTGAGTTTTGTGGCCTTTTCCAATCATCTATGGGATGATATTGGATGGTGTTGGGACTTGGGAGGTGGGCACTGGATAGGATTTTTTAGGCTTAGATGTTTTGTTTTGATGTGAATGTGGCCTTTCTTTATCATGGTTGTGATTGTGAGAGACAAAATACTAATAATAGTTAATGCAGAGAATGTGGTAGTTTACCAACAATGATGTATGCTCACTGCCAACAATGATGCATACTTATTTGCATGTAGAAATCAAAACCACTACCCACAAATATAGAAATTAAAATATGAAAGCAATCCTAACGTGCAGAATGTACAAACAGCAACGTGTCTGGGATTATGTCATGCAGTCAATAATCAACTCTGCTTCTTTAACTTTGATTTGTGGTAAATGAATTCAAAGACCCTACAGGCTATAGTTATATCCTGTGTAACGAATGCCCCCAATTATATCACTTGTCATTCCTGGAGGCGTGTTTTGCAATTAACTAATTAAAGTAAAATAAAGTGAATCCAGAAAAAAAATGACAATAAATCATATCAAAAGTACATAATTTTAAAATTCTATCCAATTTTTTTTAAAAAAAAAGTAAAAGAAGAAATATTCTTTCTCCACTAAAGGATAAAAAAACTCCACTTTCCTATAAAATAAAAATAAAAAAGATTCCATACCAAACAACAAAAAATAAAATATCATCATAACACCTTATATTTTATTCTCTTGAGTTGATGCTTCACCTCATCGTACTTCAATTTACCATACATCCAAACATGTTCTAAGAAATAAGAAACTTCTAGTTAAACTACAAACATTTAAAATCATGAGAATTTTACCTAAAAAAGGACCATAGATGGTCATTTACCATAAGAGGTACCAATAGTATATATGGCACAAAAGTGGTATTCCCGCCAGATTTTTTTTATTTTTTTTTGCCATTTTTCAATAAGCGACGACGTCGTTGTATAGTTACACACATTTTTTTCCACTAGCTTCTGTTAAGCAACGACGTCGTTGCACAGTCACACACAATTTTTTTTGCACTGGCTTCTATGAAGCAACGACGTCGTCACTGACTGTTGCAATCGAAAAAAAATGATATTTGTATGATTTTGATGTGCGAACGCACTACAAGATCCAGAGGAATTACAAGCTTCTATCTTGCCATAAATTTCCATAACATATGAAGGGAAGAAGGCCATATGACAAAAAGAAGAAAAAATACAATAGCTTTAGATATAAAAAAGCAAGCTCAAACAATGGCAAAAAAAAAAAAGCTAAACTGCTCCCAATACTTTGACTAAAAAGAGAGCACTTCAAAATAAAACAACCCAAACTAAAAGGAACAGAGGACGGGAGCAGCTACACAAGTAACACAACCAACTAACATTTTCAAGAAAGAACTCCACAACACTTGTCATCCAGAAAAACTCATAATAGTGGAACTAAGAGCACCAACAGCAACAAGAAAGGCAAAGTAGGGCCTTTCAACCACAAAACTACACAAGACAAAAAGGAAGAAGAAGAAGCAGCAGGGCCGCTGCTCAAAGAGCTACTACGGGAGCAGAAATAGCGAATTAATCACCCCAACCAAAGGCTCTCAATATAGGGTAAAATATATACTTTACAATCGCTTGATAAACCGCTGGAAAGCTTGATGCTACAATCCAAAAAGTTGGAAAACGACCTTTGGGACCACCTTGACTAGCTTTTGAAGAAGGTAGAGACGAATCCACCAGGGAAAAAGGAAAAGGCGATGGAGGAAGAAGGGGGAAATGAGGAAGTGGAGTTTAAACCGCTGGAAAGCTTGATGCTGCAATCCAATAGGTTGGAAAACGACTTTTAGAACTACCTTAACTGTCTTTTGAGGAAGGAGGAAACAAAACAGCCAAGGGAAAGGAGAAAGTGACTAAGGAAGAAGGGAAAAATGGGAAAGTGGGGTTTCAGGGGAGTTTTATGGGTTGAATGTGCGACGACGTCGTCGCACGTTTCAATCATTAATAAAAAATAAAAAATAAAAAAAAACAAAAGTGGTCTCTTCCGTGCCATATATACTATTGGTACCTCTTTTGGTTAGTGGCCATGTAGGGTCCTTTTTTAGGTAAAATTCTCTAAAATCATTTACTATGAAAACTTACATTTCCATATAATTTAAGATAATTTTAAAGTCTTTTCATGATCACCTGGGCTTTTAAGAGCAACTCTTATAAAGTCTTTTCATGATCACTTGGGCATTTAAGAGCAACTCTGTTGTTATTTTACCATCTCACTCTCTAACGGATAGAAAGGGCAGGTTAATCATGCTCTAAGAGAATCACCAAAGGTGTGTTGGCATTTGGCGTTCCATCTCATTTGCCAAATTTGGCATGCGATAAAGTGATATGCCAAATAAAATTTTTTGAATTAAATAATGGTTGGAAACTTGAATGAAAGAGCCATTGGGCATTTTTTTAGACCATTTGATTTAAATAATGGCTGGAGACTTCAATAGTTACATGCATTTTTCAATCGTTGCACTTTTTTTTACCGTTTGAAATTTTTGATTATCTTAATTTGAAAATTCTTTGGAGCTAGGATATATATAAATTAGGAGTGTTTGAAATCTTTTTTTTTTTTCCTCATTCATATTATGGATTCTCAATTTTCTCAATTTCCTAATTTTTCTACTCAATATTCACAATTTTTTGGTGAGGCAATTTAAATGTAATTTAATTTTACTTTTCAATGAAAACTGGGTTTTAATTACAATTTTTGAATTTTTTATTTTCTTAATAATTTATTACTTTTGTCACATTTAAATTGTACGAAATCCCATTAAAAATAAATAAGATATGTATAATAAAGTAAATGAGGGTTAAATAATAAAATAATAATTTAATATATCTCTTGAAGTTGTTCAAATGAGATGCCTAATTTATATATCATGCCTTTTTTTATCGCATAAACCTTTATTTTGAAAAAGGCATTCTCAAATTTAAAGTCTCTTTGAGAAGCTCTAAAATCTCCAAATAATCACCATTACGACTCATTTGTCTTTTCAATCAACGTTTATCCCACTCCTTGAATGATCGTGATAGTCTAGGAAGTCTCGGCTCTCGAGGACACCATAGCGCATCGGAAGCCTTTGACTTCGTGACACTGTGCACAAGAGTGAAAAATATACTTTGAAGATGAAGGCATAAGAAGATGAGTCGAAACCACATATGGAACTAGAGTACTATGACTTTTAAAAACATTAAATTTGAGGATTATAAATCAAACAATTAAAATAATATAGTAATACCGATATTTTGTATACCCATAGGTCTTCTTAAAATCTTTCGACTCGTCACCATCATTGGCCCTAGATGGGCCTCACAAGGGGTGCTTAAGTAGAGCTCACTAGAGCTCGTCTCGCATTGTACCCTTCACTCTTCACCTTCGTAATAATCTTAGTAGAGCTCATCTCGCCAAAATTCCTATGTACTCAATTCTTATTTGTTTTCTCCAAACATACTGGATTTAAAAGAATTCCAAACAAATGTACTTGAAGTAGCAGATCCAGTGGGGAGTTTTCCTGGCTAGTTCAAGGCTCGTTTAGTCTCATCGTACACCTTAATGTTGAGGGCCCACACTTTTGTATTGAATCTGTCAAGCCGAGCTAGGCCTCTGCAATATGTTAGCCCGTGCCTACTAAAAGTTTGGTCAAAATATAGTAACCCAGTTCAAGTGCGTAAGGCACGGGTGAAGCTAATGCTGCCCTCGAGTTTGGATCCCATGTTCCAATGAAATAGGATAATGTTGTTTTGGCCTATCCCGTACACCACCTATATAAAATGTGATGCTAGCTAATTGCATACTCTTAATTGCTTTTCTGAAATAGAAAAAAGCAAAGTTGACATTTTACATAGATGGCGCTCGAAGATAGGCGGAAACGGTATTTCCTTATTTCAACCCGGACTCAACACTGTCCGGCTGTGAGCACCCCTAGAAAGGGGGCTGACCCACAAAGCTCCTAATGATTAGCAGAGCCCTGTGTAGCACTAGCTTTCTGGGGTTGGCAAGCATCATGTTGCTTAATGAAGTATGTGCAGCTTAGAAATAAAAACCTAGCATTAAATACTATTGATAATTGCAGAAATACTTACATTTGTGTCCGAAACATGTGATTATTGAGATGCCAACAACTATATGTGTAAGATATTTTTGCCACGATCTGGTCATAATTAAAAATATTAGCAATCAGATCATTAATCTCCTCTTCTTTGCTCATTTAGGCGGTTGCATGAAAATCAAACTTGAAGAGGATTTTATCCCAAAAACAGAGAATGTGAGGTGCAAGTTTCAATATGCAGGAGCAAAAATAAAGATGGCATTTTTAACCCGCCCTGCTCCAACCCGGAGTGCCCACCCCGCCCCGTACGGGTTTTTCCCGCGCCGACTCTTAGACGGGGCAAAAAAACTTACCCCGAATCCGGGGCGGGGCGGGGATGGGTCTGTTTCTTGCCCTGCCCCGCCCCGTTGCCCCGTCCCGTAACCCGCCCCGAAATTAATAATCCTCTAAAAATATATATATTTTAGATTTCTTTTATAATAAATAAACATATTGATATGTGAATGTATATATTGATTTTATGTTGTTATAAAGGGTTAAGTAGATTAATTGAAGACTTTTTTTAAAAGTTAAACATGTAATTGATTGAACCCTAGACATTATAAAAGCATATAATATGATCTCATTCCCTCTAATTCAAATTTAATGAAATTAAAGTTGTTAAAAAATCTATCTAAGCTTATTTGACTTTAATCATATATAATGTTAAATTGCGACATGATAAATCATATTACATAAAACGAATATAATAGAATGATAGATTATGCTTTAAGCTTATAATAACATATATGATTAGAGATAGCAAGGTGAATTATATAATTGGTATGATTATAATCATACTAATAACAATATAAATTATACTAATTTGATATAACACTATAAGATATATCATGCTATACGCTTATAATAACTTATATGATTAGAAATAGCAAAGTAAATTATAGTTAGTAACTTAATATGATTCTAATCATACTAACAACACTATAAATTATATAAATTTTAATTATATGTAGTCAACCTCTTTATTAGTGAGTGGAGTTCAATACCAAAAATGAAGTAAAACCATGTATTGATGGAGTTCATGATATTTTAGAGAGATATTGTCTTTTTTATAAAGAATGTCTCAAAGCATATATAATATTTTTAAGTGTATGTTAGTGGCTTTCAAGGGCTTAGAGAAAATCTTAAAAGAATAAAATCTCACTTTAAATAGGTAAAATTTCAGGAAAATGAAAATTTATAATATTAATATTAGATAATTTTTAAAAATTTTAAAAAATCTAATAGTGCACCACATCTGGGCGGGGCCCCACAAGGCATGTCGGAGCGGGGACGGGGTATTTAATATACCCCGAATTGCGGGGCGGGGCGAGGACCCATGAGGTGCGGGGCGGGGACGGCAACCCAATTCCACCCCCGACCCGCCCCGTTGCCATCCCTAAGCAAAGACACTATCGAGTGCTCATTTATCACACGTCTAAGAACAATCATGACTTGAGTTTCCATCTTGCCATTGCCATGAGGAAAAAGGCAAAGAAAATTAAGAGTCTCAGAATGTTCCCCTTTTAAAACCACACCAACTCTCCCCAAGCAAATGTGCTTAGAATGTGGACCACTATTTTGCACTCCTTGGGTTGGGGGAGTCTTATCCTTTAGTATGCTTTTTTCCCCACTCTCAACTGAATTGCTCAGGGCAAAATTGTTTGAATGAAGTGAAAGTGATTTCTACCTTAACACAAGCAGAGGTCCCGCTTACTGAATTTCTAATGAATATCAAACTGATGTGATTAAACTAGTGATTAACCATAATTCCAAGTTAACAAATAATCAATCCACAAATAGAGAGAGAGACACGAGAATTATACGTGGAAAACCCTAAACGGGAGAAAAACCACGGGCCTTATCGTCTAGGCCAACAGACAACCAAGTACTATGTAAAACCGAAGAACACAAGACACTTACAACCCTTTTCCCAGTTGTTGACTCAACCTAAGGACTGCCTCAGATCTTGCTGACATCGCGTCACTAATCTTCACTGTGCTTGAGCAGAACCGCCTTCAATAAGGGGATGGAGAATTAACTCTAAACTTTGAATCTTCAGCACAGCAGCAGCAACTTGAGATTTTGGGGGGAAATAAGATGGATCTCTCAAACTCTCTATCTCAAGGAATTAATCTTGATCAGTGTGTCTCATATGTTGAGAGAGGAAGCCTTTAAATAGTCTCCAATTCGTGTATGAAAGGCTCAAGGAATAGAAAGTTGCATCTTGATCAGATTAGGAACAGAAGTTCAATCAAGATAGAAGTCCATGGTTCGCTCGAGCGGATGTGAAAGTTCGCTCGAGCGAACTGCTCTCTAGAAGTAGGCAAGCAGCGCAGGAAACCTTCTGTCTTCTGGTCGCTCAAGCGATATATGGTTCGCTTGAGCGATCATCTCTCTGTCTTCAATTGTTCAAATCATAACATCAGTGGGTCGAGCAATCTTCATGTTGGGTCGAACGATGGTGACTCTGTGATGGGTTCGCTCGAGCGAAAGGAGGTTCGCTCGAGCGACCCATAGAAACCTTCAGATCTTGGAAACTCTTTCTCTTTTTGGAAACAGGCAGTCCGACCTCTAAAAGAAATACAATTTAAGGAAACTCAATTTTGTCAAGAACTCTATGAATTAGCCAACTAAAATCCTTACGTGAAGATAGGGAGAAATTTACATTAAAATGAACTCTGCGGAAGGCTTAATAAAGAAGTGAGGTGTGAGAGGTATGCAGTGAGCCAGTGAGGGATGTAGTATATATGGTGGAGATATACATCACTTTCATGTGATTGCATTACTTTGTTGATGATTGGGTATTCATTTCCCTTTGCATATGATTCTATTTCCTCAATAGGAAATGTGATTTAAAGGCCCGGGCCTGTGGGATTCTTATAAATTTTGTATTTTGGAGTTTTTATCTAAAATACCCATTAAAAGTTTGTCATAAAATGCTAGTAGACTTTTTATCTATTTACAGGTGTTGATTTTTCTTGTAAAAATCTAAATGGTAGATGTAGGTGCACAAAAATTCACAGACCCAAGGGGGAGTGATTTTGCGGCCCGCTCTGGAGGAGGACGGAGATTGCAACTCCTTGGTTGTGGTTGTGATAGAAGAACCGGTGCCTCGAGCCTGAAAAGGGAGAAAGAAGAAGGTCAGAGGACCCTGGCTTGGGCAGCGCAGGGCTCTCCGATGCCTTTGTTAGTTGCAGGTGCAGGACTAAACAGAGGTAGGAGATGAAGTATGGGAGGAGACGGCGTAATAGAAGGTCAGAGGACCCTGGCTTGGAATGTTGCTCTAAAACATCTGCATAATTGGATCAATTGTCCTAATAAATTGAGCTTGATAGATTGACGCCAATGTAAATCGTGTTTTTTCTTATAGAAAATCCAATGCAAATACTAGTTGGATGAGAGTGAAACTTTACCCACCTGCTCTCTACATCCATTGCCCATCACACCAATATCCTTCCCTGTAGATACCTTGGTATTCCATTGTACTTTGGGCATCCAATTATTCTCCACTTCTGAGGTTGTAGAGAATTAACAGTCTTTAAGAAATGGGTTTGTTGTCTGTAACTTGTAAAAATACCGTAATAGGATGGCAAATGTACATACTAGTAAAAGATTCTTTACAGAAGCAAATAATTTTGAAAATGGGTCTTCTTCTTTCTTGTCTGTTTGTAATGTTTTATGGTGCTTTTCATCAATGAGTCATGTCTTCCTTTAGTATCAGTTAAAGTCTAAGAAATTTTGAATTCAAGTAAAATAAGATATTTACATTTTAAAACTCTTGACTGAAGTTGTAATATTATAATAATGTGGTATTTATGATGTTTGGCAATTCTTGAACAATACTATGAATTCATAGCTAAATTGTTTGATGATTATTTAAGATCTTATTGACCCACCCAAGAGTTGGTGGAGTGGCATGAGGGGTTGTTTCTTTACTAGAATTTTTTATGGGAATTTGAGATGTTAGGGTATTTTAGACATGATGTGATATCTTGTCTCCATGCATTTGCAAATGCCTTGTTTATTTTCAAGCATTTTAGAATTCTAGTCACTTTAAAGGGTCTCAAATGACTTTTGAGAATTTAAAATTTCCGGCCTCTTTGCATTTTGGTAGAATTTCTAGTTGATAAAGTACAAGGGAGCATCAAAAAATTCCACCTTGTATAGGAATTCAGAAATCCCCCATACAAGAATTCCTTGAATTCTAGCAAAAAAACATGCCATCAAGGTAGATTTACTTCCCACATCTTGTGTTCAAAACCGCCCCAAATTTGATTGATGTGCATTTGTATGTGTGGGCTTAGTAGCTGCCACCCACGGGGATAGTCTTGTTGGGTCAAAGACCTTGGAAATACCCATGTTATGAAAGAAGAAGAAGATCTTAATGAATGTTGTAATAAGAATCTAGACATACTTTTTGAATTTGATAAATGACAATATAGAAATAAAAGTACCAAAATTCGATGAGAAAAACATCAATCAAGGAAATATCAGTTTCCATATAAGAGTTTCAAAACATAACAAAATAAGGTATAAATTATAATCACATAAAAACTCATGCCGATCACCTAACCATCAAATCCTTCAACTAGTTTCAAGCTACGATCCATTTCAGCCCAATACATGAAATCCACCTTCAACACACGACTCCCCCATCTTCAGCAGCCCCATCTCATGTCTGGATGAGATTTATCCCCACTGTTAGAATATTGTACTTGTTGGTTTGACGACTCCCAAGACAACAAACAATTTTGGTGTTTAACTAATATTGTATGGAAGCCAATTGGTGAAAACAATTCTTGTGAATGGAAGTCGACGATGGACTCTGTAATACCTGGGCCAGATTAGGCCCAGATTTGTCTGGCCCATAAGGCATTAGGTTGGGTTGGGTTATACTAATTTGTTCTAATCTGCTTCCAACTCATTAGAACCTTTTTATTGTTAAGCTGTTAGAACGATATTCCCTTGGGGGGGGGGGAATGATATCCCCAAGGGAATGATATTCTTCGTGAAACTTGGGGGTGATTTCAACGACTGGAATTTAGGGTTATCCCCAGATCTCTTTTACTTCCTCTTATTAGTTCTTCTGTTAACTTCCGATGCTTTCATTTGGTTAAAGAAGAAAAGAGAACTAGCGTGGAGAGGAATTTTCCCTTGAAGATCAACGGAGACCTGCAAAACTCGTGGGAAGAAAGAAGGAGCCAGAAGGTCTAGTGGATGCAGTACTCGAGATCCCACATCAACAGTGCCACGATCTGCTACACTAGGAGGTGATCAGTAGTATTTTCAAGTACACAGAGAAATATTGATTTATTGGGTTTATTGAGTGTTCGTTGATCATAATTATAACCCAAAAAGGGAATAAGGGAATGGAAATCTGATTACTGACGAAAATTTTCATTCCGCGTATGAAGATCCGGGGGTTTGACCAAGATCTGTGATCTCCCTATCAAAATAGTAATAGATTGTGATGATTGTATCTGTTGAATATGATAATTGGATTTTTATTTATTTTATCTCAATCATGGAAGTAAAGATCAGATGAAACCCAAGGCAGAGGCATGGTTTTCGACCAAATCTAGATATGTCGATTTGGATACTAGGGCCATGGGCCCACTTGATCAAGGATCTGACCCAGGGATCTGAAAGCCAACCCTTGGGTGACCAGAGTGTAGATGGACCCCTTTTGAAACTAGGTCCCATCAGGCCTCATCTGAATCCAAATCGTCCCTGTAGCGGCAATTGGGGGATTTTGGGTTTCATCGATGGATTGCACAGTGGGACCAAGTGGGCCACTTGATCAAGGATCTGACCCAGGGATCTGGAAGACAACCCCTGGACGACCTAGGTGGAGGTGGAACCATTTGGATTGGGTTCCGTCTGATCCCTTATCTGAATCCAGAAAATTCCTGCATCGTCATTTTGGAGATTTTTGGGTTTTTGGGTGAATTGAGTTGTGGGACCCATTGGCCCACCTGATCAAAGATCAGGGCCAATCATCTGGTCAGTCCCTGATGGGCGACCAAGGTGGGCTAGGTCCCAGGCAAGTTGAACCATTGAGGGGCCCATCATCTGATTAACCTTTTTCTGTGTATAAGGACCTGTTACTAGCTGTTGCAAAACACTGTTAATTGTTCTTGAATGGTTGAAAATCTCTTATATGGTATGGTATGATATGATAGAAAGGAGAAGATCAAGCTGGTGTGGACTCCACCTCTTGAATCAAAATTGCAGAGAGATGAATATCCAGGAAAAGAAGAGGTTGCAGCCGTGTGACTCCATATTTAGAGTCGATCAAATTGTGGGACCCACTGGTTCCCTTGATGGATGATCGAGATCAGACATCTCCCTCTTCCTTGATGGGCGACCAGGATGGTCCTGGACCCATGATGAGTGGGTCACTTGGGACCCACTATATCTTGTTCTCCAAAACATGGGGCTTGAGACCCATTTTATGAGAATGACGAACTGTGCTTCTTAGTGTAAATTACTGTGACGATCATTTAACATGAATGGGTTACTCCCTGAACATTCCAGAGGCTCCTATTTATAATTGTTTTATGTAATTGCTTATGGGAACCATGTGTAATTTTAGAAGTTATAAATTAACTATTATCCATGCTGATTCTATCCTAGAGTGGGCCCTGGTTGAATTTATTTAATTCAGAGTTATATATTATGAGTATACATTTTGGTAGTCTGAAGCAAGTTACTGACTTATAAAATGAATTCTCAAGTCAATGGAAAATTTTAGATTTGATAGCAATTCTTATTTTGATTGGACTTGTAATGAGAACATGGGATTTAAAGTTATAAGAACAGTACCACAGAAGTGTGTATCAAATGTTGAATTCAAGTGGGGTGTATATAAACCTGATTATGTGGGACTAGTCTTATAACAATATAATTAGTGTGTATAATTCTATGATAGTGTTACCGAATGCATAATGGATATAAAAGAAATGATGAACTTTGTAATGAGAACATTTTGATATGAACATTATATGAAATGTCAGTAAGGATCCCTACATTTGGGCATTGAACTGATTAGTGAACCCTTGTGGGTCAGGAGGAATAAGGTTGGACGGAGATTGAAATATTGTTTATGGAATTAATCTCCTTACGGGGAGTTTTGAATGATTTATAGGAAGGACTTCCATTTTGGGAAGGGACTGAAATACTGAAAACTCTGAAGATAGAGTTCCAATATATTATAAGAACCCATAATTTGGGATTATTGAACTTAACAAAATTAAGGACTGAATATGAAATCTCATTAAATAATATGAAAACTCTATATGTCATCCACTATCACCTCATGGATTTTCTTGCACCTTGTTAATTAATTTTTTTAGTAATGATCTGTGTATCTAGAAATATTATTCACTAGTTTTCTGATAAGTGGTTTGCCCCACTTCAGGTGCGTAACTTTTGGGGGAGCTTGGCAACGATGGAAATCAGCTATTGGACTTCAATTTGCGTGGCTGATGAGAGAGCGTTACAATTGTGATGGAAAAATAATGATGTTTAGGATTTTAGTGACTTATTGTTTGTTCAAAATATTGAACTTTTGTTCCCTTATGATTTAAGATTTGTTTTGTCAACAGACTTGATATTATTTATCTCTTATTAATGATTCTTTTAAATAAATTAGAAGCATTTATGTGGTGATCTTAATGTTCTTATAGTACGGCCCGGGTCCCGATGAGCTCCGGGATTCGGGGCGTTACAGACTCAAATGGATGGGTTAAACATTGAGTGGGGCGCTTTTCAAGACCCTTACCTACTAGTAATACTTGTTTTGCATTCTTATGGCATGACTATGCTGCTCTTTCTATCTATAAAAGAAAGAAAGGAAAAAACCATGCTCTTCTCCTTGGGGCCCTTGTTTCCATGGAATTGAATACATTCATGGTCGACAAATTGGCTCCGACATGCCATAATTAAGGAAGTGAGGGGTGAAAAATATTATTAAAGAGTTTGATCCTTGTGTTCGTCTTGTTGTAGTCACCGGCTTCTTTCCCATGGGCAAGACTCTTTTTTTTTTTTTTTTTTCTTCATATGGCAAGGTATCTTATGGGTCTCAACTCCCTTGACTTTGATTTGAGTTTCTCATTTGGTTGATGGCTGGGTATTCATTTCAAATCTTTTTTTTAATATCTTGAAGGATATATATATTATTTGATGATGACTTTTTGAATGTTATGTTTTTTCCTTGAATTTTGACCATGATGCAACTTATGTTATATGTGTATTTTTCTTCAATTCCTGGATATTCAAGTCTTAAAATACTTAGGAATCCAATTTACATGAAACAAGGGACCCTAAAAGTCGGCATAATTCTTATATATATATATTATTAATGTGATGTATGCAATCGATCTGGTGGTGCACTACACTTCTGTTGTTATGAAACTCGATTTAGAACTAATAATGCAAATAGAGACATTTTTTTGGGCGGTTTGGATTATATAAGCAGAGTTCGGTTTTTTTTGTGAGTGAGCCTTCTCGATGATTTATAGATCTGGCCACATGATTTTTCTGATTTCCATTATGAGGACTCAGATTTCAGATCCGATTCCAAGAGTCTCAACTTCTTGTTAGGACTAGCAATTCTTGAGCCAACCCAAACAGATCACATTGGGTTTACATTATCACCCGTTTTTAACAAATGGGTTGAATTTAGGTATATTCTATTACTGACGTTTGACCGACGGACCAACCTGAACTGCACCCAATACAACCTGATTAATTGAAAAAGAAACCCTACAAATGGGTCCCTGAATCCACTAATAAGGACATAACAGTAGCTTTGGGAAAAAAATTCCACCCTATAAAAATTGAGCCACCGTTAGATTGGCCACATATAAAATGTGTGATTCCACGGCCTTTAAAAATCACCAACTTTGTTTTGTCTATTTTAGCAACATTTTTTAAAGGAGTTGGTCTTGAGAAAATTAGAAGACAGATTGTGAAAAGAGGTTTGGCTGTTAGATTCCCAACTTGCCTAGCCTTCCCTCATTATTTCATTATATACATGTGTAGCTTCCTTACACATGGATTAGTTTCCTTGCACATGGGTTTTGAGAATATATTAAAATACATTTAAAGCAATTGAATAGCATAAAATAAGATCTTCATATCCCAGGCCACCTTATTTGTACACCCTTCATATCTTTGATACAGGTTGTCTCACGATCATGTTATTTGTACACCCTTCATATCTTTGATACAAGTTGTCTCACGATCATGATAGATCATATGATACGCAAGACGTGTCCGTTTGATATCTTGAGGATTCTCTTGCTGAGATGGCCCGCCAATCTTCTCATGTAGAAACGGCATGTGATACCAATGGAACGAGCCACTGTTATGTGGTGATCTGTTTAATGGTCCACCAACTTGTGTTCTTCCTTATCAAGTCTCACCGGCCCAATTAGTCCTATCAAATACATGGGAGGGACATTTACCTTGAACAGTTTTGAGTTTTAGAAGTCGACCCACTAATGCACTTGTAGCATAGTTATTAGTTTCGTTTCGGCCGAAATGGCTGAAATTTTTCGTTTCGGTCAAGTGGCCGAAATGAAATTTCGACCAAAACTTCTCTGTTTGAATTTCGGTCAATATCGACCGAAATTCAAGATTTCGGCCAATTTTGGCCGAAATTCGGGATTTCGACCGAAATGTAACTTTTCGGTCGAAATGGAATTTTACAATTTTTTTAAAAAACTTTTTTTACACATATATTTTGTATTTCTAATATTTTCACAAAATATAATTCCAAAAAAAATTACTATAATGGATTAAATTTATATTTATTACTTTTTCTATTTTTTTTACTTATATATGTATGTATATTTTGTTATATTTTCCCCGAAATGTAATTCCGAAAAGTTTCGCCGAAATCCCAAATCGGCCGAAACTTTTCATTTTGCAGGCTAGAGCGAAATGAGGTCCGAAACGATATTAACAAAGGCTTATTCTTCGATTGATCTAACTCTCCGCAATCTCCCAAATGAGGAAAAAAAGCCACACTCATAGTTGAGTGGTGTTGGCACTTAGTCCCACCCACGTCCTAGGATGGATCCTTGGGTCCTCAAGTGGAAGTATCACTCCTAAACCAATAACCCAACTTAGAAAATACAAAGTAGTGAACTGAAAATCCCCTTTCTCTGGAATATATGACTTTCTTCCTATCTCTATTGCAAATCCCAGCTGTGCCTAATTTAAGAGAATTTATGGTGTATAATTCTTCCCACGTTTCTCATGCACTATACATAAACACCCTCTAAATTAAGTAACTCTTCAGCTTCAGGAAACATTTATTTCATCCCTGTCCTCTATTAATCTCCGCACATTAGGCATGCAATTCCAAATACAAATCGGTCAAAATAAATTTTCTTACGTCGGTTTAACTATCAGATATATCACATATAATACAAATGTAATACTCATAGATGGGTTTGAACTCTACAAGGTATGACCTTGCTATGGGAGCATCTTACTGTGAGAGATAAGGGTAGGGTCCTCACATTTAAGTTGTTGGCATTGGATATAGATGTAAAGGCCCCCACCTTATATCTCATAATAAGGTAAGAGATGTTCTCACAGGAGCATTTCCATATATATGGGAAGTGCTCCTATGAGAGACACTCTCACCAACTTGGTGAGAGATAGGTGGGGGCCCTCACATTTAAGTTGGGGGTCCTTGCATTTAAGTTGGTGAGAGTGGATATGGAAGTGAGAGCCCCCATCCATCTCTCATAAAGTTGGTGAGAGTGTCTCTCATAGGAGCATTTATATATATATATATATATATATATTTTGCAAGTCAAGGACATGAACCAATGACTATGTCATCACATACGTGGCATAAAGACATTCTTATCACATTAGATAGAGTGTCTTTATTTACCTCTTCCATATAGGTGGCCTTTTACTCGCTTTCCGTTATTAAGGAAGAACTTCCTTTGTTCTGTTGAGGAATAATCTCTTATGCTATATGTACCAAAGACTTTTCTACTTTAGTACAAACACAATCAGAAAGAAAATCTCTAATGTTATAATAACCAAAAACTTCTCTACTATATAACAAACACAATCAAACGACAGGTGATGAAGTTATCCAATATGGATTTTCAAAGATCCTCTGTTCTTGTTCTGTCTCTGCTACTCCTATGTTCTTTAACCTCATCAACTGAAGTTTCTCATGATGGCCGTGCCCTTCTAATCAATGGCATGAGACGGGTTATAATATCAGGGTCAATTCATTACCCACGAAGCACTGCAGAGGTGATGTTACAGATCTCTATCTTTAGTTTTTATCTCAAAATTCTCATCATCTAATGGAAGAGATGAATGGCATTGTTCTTAATATGATGTTTTTTTTTTCCTTAATTTGTACTGTTTGTATAAAAAGAACTTCTCTGTGTTTGTGTTTTAGATGTGGCCAGATCTAATTAGAAAGGGGAAGGAAGGTGGTCTTAATGCTATTGAGACCTATGTCTTCTGGAACATCCATGAGCCTCGACGCCGTGAGGTTTTATCAGTTTCTAATCTTTATTCATTTGATTAAGAATATGTTAGTAAACAAAGGTAGCTAATGTTTGTTTCTATTCTGTTTGCAGTATAATTTTCAAGGAAATTATGACCTCATTAGATTTCTCAAGACAATTCAACAGGCTGGACTTTATGCCATCCTTAGGATTGGGCCTTACGCATGCGCTGAATGGAACTATGGGTAATTCTAAGAATTCAAATTAGATCAACAAAATATATTTATGTAAGTTTATTAGTAATTAGATTTCTATAAATTGTGATCATTCCCAGGTAGAAAATTTTAAGAATTACTACCATGGGGGTATGCAGTATGCTATTTTGATCAACTGTACTCATAATCCAAACCCAGCACTCCACCAGTTGATATGTGCTCAATTATCACTCATTTCTAGTGGTGCTTTCTATTGTATTCATAGATGTAAATTTTATTTAAGTCTAACAGAATCTCCTTCTTCTACCCATGGATTCAAACTGTGGAAAAAGGAGAACATAACAAGCTGTAGGAGAGTTTTGATTGAGGCCATTGACTTTATTAAAATTTATTAAAAATTTTCTTCGAAGCAATCATACCAAAACCTCATGTGTTGGAAGTACTCTTCATCACTCCCCTTCAAGTGGAATTTGGTTGGCACACTTTTGGTGGCACGCATCTTTCAGAGTTAAATCATTCCTCTTAGGCCTCGAACTCATTACCGATTTGCTTTGATGTCATATTAAATTTCCTCTACTAACCAGTCCTACCAAAAAGAAGTAATTTTCAACAAACTTCACCGCTAAAGGTGTACCCCCAATGCAAAATTCAAATTGGCTAAATCACCTAACATATTCTTATCTTTTAAAACTTATGAGTCACTCACTTATTGCATTTTTTTCTTCTTATTAGTGGGTTTCCTATGTGGCTACAACAATTGCCAGGAGTGCAACTAAGAACTGATAATGATGTTTACAAGGTTCTATATTTTTTAGTTTATTTTTTCTCACTTTGCTGGGTCATTTTTTTTTAGTTTATCTTTAATTTGCATTTATTCTGTCTTAAGTTGTTTTATATGTGTTTTACATAAATAATATTGTTTTATTTATTTTTATCACTACTACTATCTTGCAGAATGAGATGCAAAACTTCACTACCCTTATAGTGGATATGGTTAAGAAAGAAAATCTCTTGGCACCTCAAGGAGGACCTATAATCCTCACTCAGGTAGATTTATATGATTCATCGTATAAAACAATTACTAATAATTGTTGATAGTACAAAACTCTGACGTTCACACTCACTAATAATTTGATAGGACAAGATTGTGATGATGGTGATATATATGATTCATCATCTGTATTGTTAAGTCTTATTCTATCTACTTTAACGCATTTTGTGATTTACACCGCAAGCATATTTGGTAAAATTAATTAACGAGTGAAGTGAAGTGTAAGTTCAACATACAAAAGAAGAAAAGGGGATCGAGTCAAAATGTATTAAATTTCAAAAAGCTTGCTTCTTTTTACCGAAAAAGTAAAAAAAAAAATTCTATTTTCTCATGACACTAAATGACAAAAAGTCATTTTCTTATAACTAAAGTAGTCACCGCAAGCATATTTGGTAAAATTAATTAACAGTGAAGTGAAGTGTAAATTCAACATACAAAAGAAGAAAAGGGGATTGAGTCAAAATGTATTAAATTTCAAAAAGCTTGCTTCTTTTTACAGAAAAAGTATAAAAAAAAAAAATTCTATTTTCTCATAACACTAAATGGCAAAAAACCCTTTTCTTATGATTAAAGAAGTCAAAAAGTTGCTCTCTCCTACCACTTATGATAAAATGTTCATTCAACATTTTTTTTAATTTGAGTCCCTCTTTTTTTACCTCTCTTTTATTGACCATTTACTTTACAACACTATACAAGGAAATTATCCAAATAGTCTTTTAGTTAGCCATCAACATGTGCATTTGACATTTAAGTTTTCTTATTTCTTATTATTATATTTTTTTTGATGAAGTTCTTTAGGTTTGTCTCTAATGTTTGGCAAATCTCTTTATGACAGATTGAAAATGAATATGGAAATATCATGGGCCCATATGGAGAAGCAGGTAAAAAATATGTTCAATGGTGTGCGAACACAGCAGAGTCCCTCAAAATTGGTGTCCCATGGATCATGTGTCAGCAAAATGATGCACCACAGCCAATGGTATTTTTCATTTTCCAGAGAATAACATCATGGTTACATCACAATCCTTACATAATTTCTTTCTTCCATTTGTTTTGTCCTTTCTAAATAGATCAACACATGCAATGGATTTTATTGCGACGAGTTCACACCGAACAATCCCAACAGTCCTAAGATGTGGACTGAGAACTGGACTGGCTGGTGAGTTTATATTGCTTCCTTTCTTTTTATCTTTTGTTCTCCAGTCTCCTCTATCACAGAGTTTTGAGCTTTGACATGACTGTTGTTAATTTTAGGTTTAAAAAATGGGGTCAGAAAACTCCACACAGAATGGCTGAAGATGTTGCTTTTTCAGTTGCGCGCTTCTTCCAGACGGGTGGCACTTTAGTTAACTACTACATGGTTTGTCATTCACATCCATACACCTGCACAAATGCACAGTTTTTTTAATTTATTTTTTGCGTGTGTAAAACAGTTTACATAGAAGGATAGTTCAGTTGGTCTAGGACCACGATTTACATCCGTAGGTTAAGGATTCGAAATCGTACTACCACACTCGGACTACAATGGATTTACCTGGCTCCCCATGAGGCCGTAGGAATTATTCCAGCCGAGAGGACTGGGACGCCCTCCATTATAAAAAAAAAAAACTTACATATATACAAATATGCATTGTAACTTAAGTTCAGGTAATTTCTACTTGCCCTATTAGTGATGTGAATAATGGTACAAATCGTTTATATCTTTATCTGTTATTGTATATGGTTTTGTTCTTTTCCTACACTCCCTCTAACATTTCTTATTTTGCATGATTTCAGTACCATGGTGGAACCAACTTTGGCCGCACGTCGGGTGGACCATTCATCACAACCTCTTATGATTACGATGCACCGCTTGATGAATACGGTAATATTTAACTCTCATCTGCTCTCAGATTTAAAGTCAGAGATGAAGAATCCAACACCATGCCAAATAACAAGGGCTACAGAGTTGCATGAGGCAGCTGTACCCTATAATAATATTCTATTGTTAGGGCCATGGTTTCTATCACCATCTTCATCATCAATAAAGCCCTATCCCATTTAGGGTCATATTATTCATTAGTGGAGCCAGTGATCTTGATGGTAAAAATTGAATGTTTTCTAAAAGTGCCTGTGAATCTAACTTCACTTAGGTAATTTGAGGCAACCCAAGTGGGGACATTTGAAGCAACTACATGCTTTGCTTATATCAATGGAGGAGATTCTCACTCATGGAGATGTAACAACAACCGATCTCGGTGGCGGAGCAGTAGTGCGTCACCTTGTTTCTTTCTCTCTTCTTTCTTCTTTATATATGTCAACTGCTGATGCTTAATTGTCACTTTCAGGCAACAATGTACACTGCTAATGGAACATCAGCATGCTTCTTGAGCAACAACAATGCTAACAGTGAAGCTTCGGTCACCTTCCAAGGGAACAAATACTCTGTTCCTGCTTGGTCTGTTAGCATCCTTCCTGATTGCAAGAATGTAACCTACAATACTGCCATTGTAAGACAACTAATGTCATAAGAACATCGGCGTAATTGCACCGCTCTTCTGTTTTATACACGCATGCATTGTCCCAAATCCCCTTTCACCGCCTTTTGTTACTAGTTAGATCATCACCAACTGCATCCATAAGTCCCATCACATAGTTGCATTTACATTTTCTAAAGGGGATCGAATTTGATATATTAATCCCCTTAAACCCTGCATCCCCAATTTCATGACTGAAAATTTATTAATGTCATCAGAGTCAACTCTGGTCCACATTTTTTCTTTACTTTTATGCCTTGGATCCTATGATATCATGGATCCAAATGTAAAAAGTTGAAAAGATGTACATGGGGGATTTGACATTTCAATGCCCCTTAAACACTCAATCCCTAATTTCATAACTAAAATTATGTAAATGTCACTAGGGTCGTTTGACTGTAGTACACTTTTTTCTCTACCTTTTTGCCTTCGATCCCATGATATCATTGGAGTTTAAAAACCCATGATATCATGGGATTCAAATGTTAAAAGTTGAAAAGCTACTTGGATCTTATGATATCATGGGATCCGAGGCAAAACAGGAAAAAAACAAGGTGTATCATAGTCGTTTGACATTTAGAGACTTTTAGTCATGAAATTGGGGATTGTGTTGAAGGGACATTGAAATGTCAAATCTCCCTAAAATATCTAGACCGTCTTCTTATCTAAACTTGTCATGGGTTTTTTACAGTCAGATCCCATGATAGCATGGAATCTAGGGTAGAAAAGTAAAAAAAAAATGAAATTGTCAAACGACTCTTGTGACATTAATAGATTTTCAGTTATAAAATTAGGAGAGCAGGATGGAAATTGATATGTCAAATCCCCTTTTCTAAATACTAACATTTTTACTCTTACGTTTAATACCCGAATTTCCTTATGTCAATTGTGTGTGTATAATGAAAAAAGTTTTGATTTAAGATTTCTTCTTCTACTTTTTTTCTGTTGTTGTTATTGGTAACTTGGACATTTAGAATGTTTTGCGTCCATTGATACAGGTTAGTGCTCAAACTTCTATAATGGAGAAGAAACCAAACAGGGCTGAGAGTGAACCTGAACAGCTTGAATGGTCTTGGAGGCCTGAAAATGTGGAGGACATCCTCAGATGGGAAAGCACAGGAAAGAATGTCTTCACCGGGACAAAACTTCTTGAACAGAAAAATGTGACTGGCGATGTTACTGACTACTTGTGGTACACCACCAGGTAATTTTTCTTATTTATTACTTAGCTTTCCTCTTTCCTTACAAGTGTTTGTGAAAACATAAATGTTAATTAATAACAAAAAATATTGATAACATCTTCATTTGATTTTTATGTATCAACAGTGTAGAAATCAACGAGACGGATCCTTTCTACAGTAAGGAGATGATTCTAAGTGTCAATACAACAGGCCATATTTTGTATGTTTTCTTTAATGGAATCCTTGCAGGTAAGTATTGACTAAAAATCATCATCTTCTTCTTCTTCTCTCTTTTTTTCCCTTACTAAAGTTCTTTCTTTCGGGATTAGTAGCCATTTCAACTATAGCTTAGGACTCGTTTGTTTATTTCGCAATGAGTTTCTAGGAATTCATAGTAAATGATGCTTCTATTGAAGGAATACTGGACCGATGAGAACCGTAGGGTTTTAGGTGGAGATCTACATGGTGGATGATCCCTCACGGTGGATAGTCACTTTCTAGTAGAGAGAAGTATTTGATGACCCCTAGTGGACCTTCTCCCTTAATTATTACTTTTAGCCCCTTGGCCAAAAAGGCAGTGGTTAGAAGTTCTAGAAATGCTATACTGTTTAAATAAACAAGCCTCAAACTAAGGGCCTATGTGTTTGTATAGGATACATAGGACTAAAATACATAAGAATTCATGGTCAAATGAGCTCCACTAAAGGAATATAAAAGATATGAGGGATGAAGGTGATGAAGGATATGAGGTAACGATGTAGATGGGGCCTTGACTTTATTTGGATTTAAATTGCTTGGGCAATAGCTGGGTATTCATTTCTCATCTTCCCTTGATTTAGTTTCCATTAAAGGAGGGGTTTTTTATGGTCATTTTTTTTATATTCACCTTTTGGGCCTGTTTGTTTGCATCAGAGGGTGAATTTCCAAAAAAATAAGCATCAAATAATTTTTATTTTTAAGAAAATAGAGTCAAAATAAGATGAAAATTGAATACCCAGCCATCACCCTAGTAATTCAATTTACAGGAAAGTGAAGGTCCCATCTACATCTCTATTTTACTATGAATTCCTATATATTCAATTCTTATGTAAACAAATAGGCCCTTAATTCTTCATGCTTAACCACTTGTAAAAATATAAAGACTTGAATTTTTGGAAATTCAATTACATGAAACCAATAGGCACTATAAGGGCCTTTTTTTTTTGCATTCTAATACATAGAAATTGAATACATATTATTCACACCATAAGTGGTTAAAAATGAAGATCAAATGTGAATTCAAGAAATGAACATCAAATAACCTTTCTAGTTCATTTCTCATTTTCTTTTGATTCTATTTCCATTAAGAAGAAAGGTTATTTGATGCTCATTTTTTAAAATGCTCATTTGATCTTTATTTTATTTACTAGTAATAGTATGAATTCTATATACTCAATTCTTATATATTTTAATGCAAGCAACCAGGCTCAGAGAAAAAGTATATTAATTAAAATGTGGAAGCATAAGGTGCATTGTGCTCTTGAAATGTAACTGGTACCTACCTGTACATGCGTTCTCATTTGGCGAATATGAACTGCTCTTGCATATGATCAGGATCTGGAAGATATGGTTTAAATTTGGAAGTGCCAGTTAACGTCATACCAAAGAGAAATGTAATAGCCTTACTAAGTGCTACTGTTGGTCTCCCTGTAAGTAAGCTGATTCCTAATCTCATGGGTTTAAACAAGTGATGGAATTTTGGCTGAGATGGGATTTTGACATTAGTCATCTTAGATGGTTGAAGATACATTATTTGATCCTTTTTTCCTTTCTGCTTTTGAACGAACAGAACTATGGTGCATATTTCGAATTAGCTCCCACTGGTATAGTAGGCGGCCCAGTTAAGTTGATTGGAAATGGAAATCAAACCAAGGACCTATCTGCAAACACTTGGACATATAGGGTTTGAACAATTCTTTTATTACTTTTTTTTTAAACCTTTTTTGCTCATGTGGGTCCTTCTATGATGTGACTTTGACCATATTGTTTGTTCATTGCTCTTTTGATGCACCCATAGATTGGTTTGAATGGTGAGGATGAACAAATTTGGGCTAGTATTGATGATTCCAAATGGCTATCAGATTCCCTTCAAGTAAAAAGCGGCATGACTTGGTACAAGGTAGTCTCTCTGAAATCTTCCTTGTCATATGCCATCTAGATTTTGATGTACTAATGAGGAAAGCAACTTTAAACAGATTGCATTATTGCAATGTCCACAAAACAATAACCACCCCAGTAAATGACTAGTGATCTAGATTGCCAAACTGGCCATGACCATTTAATCATTTCCAAGCAAAAGTCATAAACAGTACCTACACCCTGTCTTTGTGATTATTGGCTCTCATCTGCCTATCTTTGTTTTCTGAGTAAAATTTTTTTTGGGCTTTTTGCATGTTCAAGACAACTTTCAAGGCATCTCTAGGAGAAGAGCCTGTGGTGGTGGATTTGCAAGGCCTAGGGAAGGGTCAGGCATGGGTGAATGGTCAGAGTCTTGGGCGTTACTGGCCCGCGTTCATGCCTCCTAATGACTGTGGTGGTGGTGGATGCGATTACCGTGGTGCATACAAGTCGGACCGCTGTCTCGATGGCTGCGACCAGCCTACTCAGAGATGGTGAGCACAAACTACACCTATCTGCACCATCTGATTGCAACACTTTCTGAAAAAGATTATGAAAAATCTAAAATTTTGCAATTGCAATAGGTACCATGTGCCTAGATCATTTCTCAAGGATGGCCAGAATACATTGGTTTTGTTTGAAGAAATGGGTGGCAATCCCCTGCAAGTGAACTTCCAAACAGTCACTGTTGGGACCGTGTGTGCAAATGTCAATGAAGGCAGCACAATGGAACTGGCATGCCAAGGTGACCGTCCCATCTCACAGATCCAATTTGCTAGCTATGGGGACCCACAAGGCTCTTGCAAATCCTTCAAGAAAGGAACCTGTGAGGCTGACAATGCCTTAGCAGCTGTGCAAAAGGTAAAATTTCTCACCCCTGACCAACCACTGTTTTGTTTCATCCATCAAAACTATATTTTTATATTTAGTGCTTAAGCAGTTTTTACTTGATTAATTACTCATAATAATTTTTTACGGTTTTATTATTATAGGCGTGCATAGGGAAAACCAGCTGTTCTATCAATGTATCTGAAAGTATGTTGGGGGCAAGCAAGTGTGGTGATGGTGTTAGCAAGAGACTTGCAGTGGAAGCAGTCTGTTAAGAAATGTATTCAAAGGATTTATAATTACTGTACTTTGTTGGCATTATGCTCTGTAGTTTGTTAAAACATTGTTCAATAGAATTTTAGATTACCTATAAAATAGCAATTGTGTGCAAAGTTCTATTGATAAATTAGTTGGATGAGTGTGAAAATGAGAAAGTTGCATAACCAAGTCGTGAACCCCACATGAAAGGATGTGATTTGCAATTAAACTATAGTTCTATGATGTAGATTATTTTAGCATGCAAAGACAACTTCATTTCTTTATGACTACTATAGATTATCATGCGTCCTTGATGGTTGTTTTGAACCAGTATTTTGGGGATTCCCAAACACTATAAATTGATTTGTAAAGACCAAGGAACCTAATGAATGATGAAATAGACGACACTTGTCACTATGTATGGTGCACTTGTTTTTCTTTTTGGTAAGATAAGGTGTACTTTCATTTTAATAAGGAGCAACAGGACAGGGTTGACTCTAAACATTTTGTGCCCCAAACCCACTAGTATTATCTGTTCATTAAAAAAAAAAGGTAGCCAGTAGTGGAAGGAAATCAATACGAAAAAACTTGATAAAAAAAGGTTAAGAAGGAGTATGATAAAAATTAGAGCAGATGAATGAGAATTTTTGACTTTTGTAGCTAACTAGTGATTTCATTTAGGTTTCCAACTAGGAGCTTATTTGATGGGGCTGTCAATGGGCCTGGCACGAGCCTTGGACACTTGACTTTTGAACAGGCCTGGCCACCAGTAATTTAGACAGTATCCTTTTGGCACCTGTAGGATATAAGAAAAAAAAAAGGAAAAACCTTCATGCAAGTGTATCAGTATATACAGCAGTAGACAGAGCATCTCTATCAAGGTTTAAAAAGGGTTTTGATTAGTGACTGGATGCTCCTTATATCTGTCATTTGATGCTGATCCCTAACCATGAACCACCTTGCCCCTGCTCTGTGCTACATATAACCAGGGATAGATTTCTCCACCCAGAACCCTTTCACCGGGATATGTATACATTGCCAATCTAATCAACCAACATTGTGGACTCTATTATGGATGGTAAGGCCCAGAACGTTGAAATATAACCTAAGATTTGAGCCAGCGATAATTTTCATGTGATCTGATGACCCCGCTGCATAGATGCTAAGGATTTCATGATTATTATGCTTATTGGGATGCATTCGGTCATTCAACAATGTGCATGTGGATCTTCTTGCAGCTAGGCACAGGCACTCAACATCTTATTAGATACAAACAACTCAATCACAAGCTCCTAGTCGCTGCACTGGGCCAAATTTCTCTCTAAATAAAATTGATCCGACCATCACATTTGATCACAAGTAAAACACATAATTACACATGAGTCCAACTTCTTCCATTTTTTCTTTTTTTTTTCCTGCTTCATGAACACATGATCAATCTGAAGAGGAGACTAACTATTTGAGTGAAATTCTGCCAATACATGAGTAGTTAAAGTGGGCATAGATTTGAGCCACATCACAGATGTGGATAGCCCACGCATGTGCAAGAAAAATCATCAAGCCTCTGCTTGTGTAAGGAATCCATCTGACAGATCCTAATAGTCTGGATCTTCCAAGCGCACTGCTGAATTTCCTTATATAACAGGAGGTTGAGCATGACTCTTTTAAGAATTGGGATCGCCCTCATGCATCTAATCGAGTGTCCTAACATAAAAAGGAGAGAGAGAATCTGGGTTTCTTCTAATTGAGACGTTAAGCATGCACGGGTATAATTGAGCCAGGTTGAATATAAGATGTGCAATGGAGGTGGAGTCAGTGAACGTATAACCAAAAAAAAAAAAGAGGTTTATTAGATTAGCTTCGTATAAAGAATAAGCTTCATCAAAGATTAACAACTCTTGAATCAAAAGAAACAGCTGCATCAAAGATTACCAACTGTTCAGTCAAAAGATAGAAAAGCAGACAATGAATATTGTAGCAGTGAACAGTCTCATGACCTTTTGATTGAATGGCCGGGGTACAGTTTGAACGTTCAATGATGACCATTTTTTTTCACAAAAGCATTCTAGACACGTCACAGTTGCAGTATCTTGCTTGTTTTTGACGTATATGGTTAGAAATTTGAGGGCTTAGGACCGATGTTACTCATTGGCCTGCAGAGTACCCCAAAAATAGGAGTCCCATCCATCCCTACAATCTCCAGTATCTTGCCAAAAGTAATGTTAATAATCTGTGTGCAGACTAAAATGAAAAAGCAAAGCTAAACATTAAATCATGATGTAGAAGATTTTCTTTTTGCTGTTTTTGAGATTCAATATCGATTCAAGTAGAATAAGGCATCTTGAATCATTTCCTACAAGCATTTACCAATTTATTACAAGCCAATGGCCCGAGGCAAACATGACAGGATGAACCCATCAGCTTGACCCAACTGCAGCCTGATAATTGGAGATGGACCTTTTAGAACCTGATATCAGAATTGGTATGAACTCGGCTGGCATATACAAAGTTTGATACAAAAAAGGCATGCAGCAGTATGGACATCTTGAAGATTGAAAGAAGAAGAACATATTCTCATTTGGATTCTCTCTGCTTTGCCGAAATTGGTTCATCTGAGGCACCAGTGGTGAAGCCCAACTTCAGCATGACATCTTCCAAGCGTCCCATATCAGTCAGGTAAAGAAATCCAATCTACAAGGTGAAAGATGTCACACAACATCAGCAAGAAAATGTTACATTTATTCTTTCTTCATTAATTGAGCAATCATGGGGGGTAATAGGATGGCGGCCGTGAAAACTAGAATTGAGATGTCAAACTCTAGAAGTAACTCAAAATAAGAACCAGGTAACCATTTCGGTGAGGACAATGGAAATGGTAACATCGCCCTTTTCTAGTAACTGTCAAGCAATTTGAATTTCATGCACACGTGCACAGACACCCAAACCAAACCAAACCAAACCAAACCAAGCCTTTTCCCACTAGGTGGGGTCGGCTATATGGATTTGACGACGCCAATCAAATCTGTTTAGGGCCATGTCCTCCGTTAGATCCATGTAGGCAAGGTCGTGTTTAATAGTTTCTTTCCAACTTCTCTTGGGTCTCCCTCTCCCTCTCCTACTCCTGGCAATCTCTATGCCTTCACACCTTTTAACAGGTGCTTCCATTGGCCGCCTTCTAACATGGCCAAACCATCTTAGTCGATTTTCTCTCATTTTATCTCCAATCGGTGCTATTCCTACTTTGCCCCTAATCTCCTCATTCCTAATCCTATCTCTCCTTGTGATCCCGCACATCCATCTTAGCATTCTCATCTCCGCAACTTCCATCTTCTTAACATGATTATGCTTTACTGCCCAACACTCTGATCCATATAACAATGCTGGTCTTACCGCCACCTTATAATACTTTCCTTTAACCCTGAGGGGGACTTTCCGATCACACAAGACCCAAAAAAGAAAAAAAAGAAAGAAAGATGAGAACTGTCTGCATGGTTCTTATGTGCAGTCTGGCCCAATTTTTGGGTCCAGGTGGACCATCCATGGTCAACTTCCCCACTTACACACTACCTCAAAACAGGACAGTAACCATACCTGTACCCAAATTCAAGTTAAAGTACCAAGACCCAGACTAAAAAAAAGAGCTTGACTTCTGTCCTCAAGGTCAAGTTATTTATGTACCAATATAATATTTCTATATATCAAATTCGCATGATATCATAAATTGGTTATGGCAGGGTATCACGGTGGTCCTCAGGTATGAAACCCTATGATACCCAGATACTTATACATGCTCAGCGTATCCTTGTCGGACTGACACAACCCTCATATTGGTACTTGATATTGCACTAATACTTCTAGGAAGCAAGTTCAACACATCCTACATACCAAGTCCATTATTCCAAGTAGTTTTTTTTTTTTTTTTCTTTAAAAAAATAAACTTTCTTACTTCTCAACATAAAAATAAAAATGGAGAAATATATGTAAAGAATGATATTTTCATTGATTTAGAAAAGTTCTAGAGAAAAGATTAGGACAGTTGTATCCATATCAGTGTCCTAAAGGCTAAATCTCCAAGAGTGCAGAGTCGCATCTCCTATCCTTGAATCCATATCCAAACACCATAGATGAAATCCATGGCCTAACCAAGAGCTGAACTTTATTCAGGTTTAACACTGATGCAGCGCAAATAAGGGAAGAGTAGCCAATGACTACTCTCCAAGCTGAAGCTTAGGGATAGAGGATCCATCGGGATCGAAACCATCTTGGTCTCACACGGTCACACCAGACACACAATTGAAAGTAATTCTCAACGAAGAGATTTTATTAATCAATCTACTTTTCGAATGAGTGGGATTACATCTCTTTATAAAGACTAACCCTAATCTATTCTTGGAAACAATTCCATTCATAACAAAATCTCGAAGGCAAATATAATTCTAAAAGCAATAAAAGGAAAACTTTCTAATTTCTCTATATTTTAGCTACTACTGAAATAGGATAGTCTTGCACGATCTGAAGATCTTCTCTGTATGGGCTTTTAGTGGGCTTGTGCCAGTTAAGCTTGGTCGACCATTGGTCCATGGGTTTGGCCTGAATAAAAAATAAACCTGAAACCAAACTAAAAAACAGGCCCTTCAGTACCCAGTTGCATCCTTGCAGGTGAGGTGTTGATGGTACTCCCTCCCTCCCTCACTCGAGAGGTTTAGGCTTTGAAGTGGACTGAAATGTGGAAATGGCAGAGAAGAGAGAAATTGGCACTTTAAGGTCCAAATTCAGGAACTGCAGGGGAGCAAGTTGGTGGATTGTACATGTATGAGTTCGGGTTCAGGCTCAGGCTTGGTTGTGTGCTTTAACTCTGATTGAGCCCATCGTGGACCCACCCTGTCCATTTTCATCCCCAGTCCTTGAAGATGACCCAGACCCCCACCTGGTCCAAATACGAGCCCATAAGGCCCATTAGGCCCTTAAGAAGCTAGATTTGAGCATGCCAAGCCCACTCCAACCACGTCAAGACCATATATCGTCAACCCCTAGTACAGGCCCAACAGGCTTACATAAGCCCAGTCCTGCCAACCCTAGCCAACGGTGGCTGGCCGACTATCAGCTGAGCATTACAGGCCCTATGAAGCCTTAATGGACAGCAAATTGGGGCACGGAGCCTTGGGGTCACATGACAGCAGTGGGACCAACATTTGATTCAGTAAAGGATCCATACCACAGTTTCAGATATCCATGTAACAATCACAGACGTGTTTTAATTTCATTATGTCAGTCTATTTTATGTTTATTTAAAGTCTTGGTGCAACTAGGATAGGAATGACTCATTAAGATGTTTGATCATAGCAAAATAGAGTAGTTTAGTAGAAATAAAGTGTCAGTCGGCTACTTGCAAAGGTATTCCTAATTTTTATAACAAAAATTCAAGTTACATTTGGTGTATGCAAATTTCTCCTTACAAGGGGATTTGTAGTTTTCAATAAAACTCCAATCACCTATATTGGAACTTGAATTTTCTAGTTCGATTGAGCACTTTCCAGCATCCTTGCTAACTCAGCCATGGTCCCCTGTCTTTCAATCTTCCACAACATTGCAATTCTTGATTGATATTCTTAATCATTTCACTTATTCTATTGAATCTCTTTTACCCAATCCCTGTAGTTCGTATATTAAGAACCTCTTTTAAGAGGCCTTTTGTTGCTTATTCCCTTTGAAGATTGCTAAAGGTTGTGTTTCTGTGCTCACAAGGGCTGTGTCTGTGCAGTCATTGACCCTTTTGGGCTCGAGGCAAAAAGGGATTTTAAAGGTAAAAGACTCTGGCATTTCAGGGTTTACATCAAGCTTATATCAAAGCAATTTTGGGTTGCATCACATTTCCAACAGATATTAATTGGCAAGAAAGTATCCTCTTGGCCCATCATTCAAGAGAAATGAGATGTAACCTAAGGACCTGTTTATTTGCATAGAATACATAAAAATGCATTCCATAAGTGGTTAAAAATGAAGATCCAAGGTGCATGTACAAAAATGACCATCAAATAACCTCCCCTTTAATGGAAAGTGATTTGAGGAGAGATGGGAAATGAATACCCAGCCACATCCCTTGTAATTCAAATCCTAGGAAAGTTGAAGGTCCCATCTTCATTGCTACCTTATATCCTTCACCCCTTACCTCATATCATTCACACTTCACCACTTTAATAATCCTTCGGCAGTCATTTGACCATGAATTCCTATCTATTCTAATGCAAACAAAAAGGCACTAAGCAAAAGTAAGAACCTATATTATCTTAAGCTCCAGACAAAGCATGGAAGGAAAAAGATTCAAGCAAGGATCAAAATAACGGTTGCGGCGGGCGTAGCAGCCAATGGCTAAAACGCTACGTAGCGGTGTGAATTTGTTTAGTGGACAAAAAATTTTGAATGTTGTATAGCAGCCAATCTTGTGTGTTTTTAGTGATTTGAAACAACTTTAGGACAATAGGAGAAATAATGTTTAAAATTAAAATTGCTTGGTTCTACTAGGGTCTTAAACTGTAGCGCCGCTATTTTCAAAATAGTGTAGCGACCTCGACCGCAACGGCCAATAATGCGGCAGCTACGTCGCTATTTTAAACCATGGATTCAAGTCTATATTAATCTAAAGATATATAAAGAGGATGTTTGACGAGAAAATATAGCTAGCCGTCTCAAATGCCAAGATACAAGACAAAAACAAGGAAACAGAGAATGAGAACTTTGACAAATCATTTTATGCATAAAAAGGCAAAAAAAAACTCCGATTCCATGTTAAATGAGCAGTTGCAGCCAAGGACATCAATATGGAAGGTCAATGAAAAGTAGACACTAAGTATATCATTCACATAAATAAAGATTATGAACAGTTACTTACTAAATAATGGAAAAGCAAAGGCAATAGAGGAGAAAAAACTGAAATTTGAGAAAAACCCCGGCATGGAAAAAAACTGAAATTTGAGAAAAACCCCGGCATGGACCATATCAACATATGATGACATATACCAACAAAAACAAATGCATCGAACATAAAATTTGACAGGGTTCACATAGTTTCAATTCAACACCCTGATCTAAATAAACACCATATCAGTGTGCACGATGAACCATTTAGAAAAATCATAATGATGGTCATGAATGCTAAAGACCCTACAACTATGATTTCCAAATGCTTAAAGAAGCTTACTAGTGTTTCGAGTGATGATGCTCTACTGTAGACTGCCACACCAGCACGCTTTTTGGTCCGTGTCTTCCCTGAAATAATGTTTTTCCCCCACCGAAGAACGTCCCTACAGCGAAGTTTTAGTCAAAGCTTTGAGTGTCCATATGCTGATGTTGCCAAACATTTTCAAACAGTGTTCCAATGACTGACTGGAACACATATTTAAGAATTACATGGAACGGATACCAGCTATGTACAATTTAACAGACATCAATTATCACAAACAGAGATAATAATCGCATGTGGTTCATACGTGGTTGAGTGAAGGCAAGCAGAGAAGACTGTAAAGTGCATTGATGTAGACCTACTTTCTTTCTTTTAGATGACCATTTGATTGATAAATTGGCAACCAACAAATGTAAGTACTCTTCTCTTAATCAAAGAAGTTGATCCTCAGGACAACAACTCCAAATATATGCATGATTCTAATAGTGGGGAAGATCGAGGCAAGATCCCAACTTGTAAAATATTATGACTGTCCATTATGATACGGGAATCTTAACACCACCTCTCTCTTAAAATTCAATTAAAATCAAAAGCAGGACTCATAAAGATGCTCAACTAGAGGGTCAGGTCAAAATTTGTACTAACCTTTCTTCTTCCGTTAAGTAGTCATCTTCAAGAAGTCTCCTGAGCAATGCATCCTACAACACAAGCAAATAAAAGCTGTGAGGATGCCTACACAGTTAACTGATAATAAGAACATTCTTCATATAAAATAATGCACCAACGTCGAAACAATCAAAGCAGCAAAACCCTGCTCAGCACATGGTCCAAGTAAGGGCCCAGCTGCTTACTTCGTATTGAGTTCCTAGTAATTCATAGTAAAGGAGTGTTTCCAGAGAAATATTAAACAGGTGACAATTACAGGAAACAAGATGGATATCTAGATGGGACCATCACTATCAAAGGATTTAATTTACCAGGTAATGGTAGGTCATCACTTCCTATCAAAGGGAACATACTTGAATAGCTTCTTGCAGATCTTCACCTTTAATCCTCCACTATAACCATTTTAACAGAAAGTAATCATTTGCGGACCTTTACTTTCATGGAATTGAATTCCTAGAAATTCCAAGAAATGCATTCATAAAATGGCTAAAATTGAAGAAACAAACATGAAGAACAGTAAGTGGCCATCAAACAATCTCCCTTTTAAAGGAAAATGAAATAAGGATAGACGGAAAATGAATGCCAAATCATCACACTAGTAAACCAAATCCTAGGAAAGTGATGGTGAGGGTCCCATCTACATCTCCATGTATCCTTTACCCCTCAAAGGCTCACCTCTTTAACAATCCTTTTTTTTTTTTCTAATTTAAACCCATTTTACCATGAATTCCTATGTATCCAATCCATGCAAACAAATCGACACTGAGAAAATCCAATGCATGTCCCCTAAACAATATCTAACACTGAAAAACCCAAAGATTTGAAAATTTTCATTCGAAAACTAAGATCATCTTGGAGAGTATATAAAGAGGGACACACAATACCTGTGCCTCACAGCGAACTACGGCTTTCACCCGATCATTGTATACCTCAATACTGTGCGGAGGAAACAGAAAGTGCCTTCGAGCATACAGCTGGACAATTTGACAAACACATGCAAGTCAATCACAAAAAACATAATTTTTTTCTAAATTTCTCTTTCATCTCAACACAATTATATATAATAAAAAAAACCCACCTCGTATACGCCATCTCCGATGTATGCAAGTGATGCGGCATTGTAAATGGATCGAGGTTTCTTCACTTTTGGTGGTGACGCGGGTAACCATGTGGGGTACCCCAGATATTGTTCTTCTACTTGTTGTGATTTGCCTACTATGAAAACAATTGCACAAAAAAAAGAAGGTTAGATAGAAACAGATGGTAAAAAGGAAGAGGAGTGAATGAGAGAAGAGAGAGAGACCTGGAGAGGTGAGAGGGTCGTTGATTTTTCTGAAAAGGTCGGAAAGAGGAGGTGGGGTTGTTTTGAGGGGGATTGGAGAGGGTTTTTTCCTTGTTAGGGTTTTCTTGGAGGTGCCAGGACTGGGAATGGTAACTGGATTGGGAAAGAGATCGAATGAGCTTCTGACTCTCACTGTACAGTTCGAAAGAAAACCAGTAGCGGCCATTTGCCTCTTCTCTCTCTCCTCCTGCTGCTGCTCTTGCTGTTGCTCTTGCGCTTGCAAGATTTCTTTCTTCCGCGGTTTCTTCTTCGCAGGAGATATTTTTATGTTATGTTATATGATCCATAACCCGAGGATGTGTTATTGTCCTTGGCCCTCTCTCGACTGAACTCGCTGTAACCTCGCAACTAGAGAGGTTGATCGGCACGTGTGGCTCTCTTTATCCCAAGCTTGCTAAAATAAAATGATGGGGGATTTTTTAAATAGTTTCTAAATTTCGACTTAATGTACTTAATGTATAAACATAAAAATATTTGCCAATACACCATAGTTATTAATTTTGTTTCGTTTCAACTGAAATTGCCGAAATTTTTCGTTACGGTCAAGTGGCCGAAATTTTGGGTTGAATTTCGGTCAATCTTGGCCGAAATTCAAGATTTCGACCGAAATGTGATTTTTCAGCCGAAAATGAAATTTTACATAATTAATTTTTTATACATATATTTTATATTTCTTATATTTTCACAAAATATAAATAAAAAAATCACTATAATGGATTAAATCTATATTTATTACTTTTTTCTATTTTTTTACTTATATATGTATATATATTATTTTATATTTTTCCCGATATGTAATTTTGAAAAGTTTCACCGAAATCCCGAATCGGCCGAAACTTTTTATTTTACAGGTCATAAAGAAATGAGGTTTGAAACGATATTAACAACTATGCAATACACTCGTGGTTTGATTGCATTGGCAGCTTTATTTCACTTTACCACATACTAACATAGTAACCGGTGCCGAGCACTACAATACAAATCAAACATTCATACAATTGGAAAATAAGCATCGGGTTGAATGGCATTCCAAATACAATGCACAATTGAAAAAAATTTTAAAATAAAATAAAAGGAGAAACACATGACCGTTCCTATTTTCACAATAGAGATAGGTAGGGTAGAAAGAGAATATAAGATGTGAGGTAGAAAAAAAATTGGACGATCCGTAGAAAATGAATAGTTATATAAGATAAAATAGGTGTTGCATGAGATAAAAGTAGGTAGTTATGGGAGATAAAGGAGGAGACAAGAATAATTTACCTCAAGATTGTATCAGTGCAAAGGATTTGAAAAAAACCTTCAACTTAATATAATATATTTGAAGAAAATATTATAGAATCAGATTAATCCAAAATTCTAAACTGTTTTAGTCATCTTCGGGTGGGGCCCATCGTGATGAACCATCCGTGCACGTCCGCGAACCAACCAAAAGCGAGGCCGTTGAAGCTGCAGCAGACGATGCTCTGTAATCCGGAATTAGCAAACGAGCAGCGCCCCCCTTTAAACCCCAATGGGCATGGCCACTGCAGCAGCAGCGGCGGTAGGAGTAGCTGCGACAAACCTCCGTCCATCTCTCTCTTTTGTATCCTCCAAACCCCAAAACCCTAACCCTAGAAATCCCAAGAGATCTTCCTCTCTCGTCCGCTTCTCTTCTTCTTCTTCTTCTTCTTCATCTTCTCCATCACTTCCAGAGACCGACTGTCCTGTTCCTTTAGAGCAGCAGCCTCTCAACGAATACCAAGCCCTAGCGAGCTCCTTCCCCTTCTCCTGGGCGGCAGCGGATCTCCGCCACTACTCCTCTCGCCTCCTCTTCACCGGCGCCTCCTTCGCCCTCTTCGTCGGACTCCCCGTCGCAGCCTTCGGCGTCGTCGATCTCGACAAGGAGGCTCTCAAATGTGGTCTCGGCGCTCTCTCCGCTGGCCTCTTGGCCGACACCTTTGCCGTGCTCCGCATCTATCTCGGCTGGGCTTATGTCGGCAACCGTCTGCTCAGCGCCACTGTGGAGTGTAATCAATTCAATCTCTGTTCCTTTCTTTCACTTTTGAATCGAACAATTCAAAGATAGCTAATTTCTGAGTTTTATGATACAAGTAGTCTTTTTATCAACAATTCAAAGAGACACCTATCCCCGTCAGTGGTAATGAATTTGCACTGATCCATGTATTAGTTACTCTGATTTCATCATGATTTTTGAAATAAAGGGCTAGGATCATTTGATTGGAATGATAATGGGTTGTGTGTACCCCTGATCCACTGTCCACATCCATATCTTCACCCTGCCCCTTTGGTTACCATGCATCCAGGCGCCCCCCACAGGAGATGGATGTACACTGTACACTGATTGTGTGGTCTGATCCTTCTTTATATTGGATACTTACATAGTTTTTTTTTTTTTTCCTTCTTTGATTGGACTGCAGATGAGGAGACAGGATGGTATGATGGCCAGGTACCTTATTTCTTGTCAAATTTATTCATTTTTGGAAAATACATTTTGAGAAGTTTTGGCCTGTATGTGTATGATTAGAGATAGTTAGAGTAGATTAGGGTTTTTATTTATAAAACTGGCAAAAGCTACATCTGATACACACTTGCACTTAACACCCAACTCTCCCTCTTCCTGTAACAGTCACTAATGGTAAAAGAATGGAACTCATTATTGTGAGTGGCAGTTGGTAATACTCGATCTTCCAACTTAAATTCGCGAGCTGAGCTGTTGATTTCTTAGTTCGACTCTGAAACGGAAATAAAAAGATTTCCAGTGTTGAGAAGCCTTTCTTTCATTTTCTTGGTGTCATTAACTCTACAATCTCTTGCAACACAATTGACAGCTTGGAATTGGACCATCTCAACTGCCATTTGTTACTTTGATGTAAAAAGGTTTAGAATTTGAGGTCGCTTATGAAAGGAAGAGATGTTAATCTTTGTATTTATCTTCATCATCTTAGCAATGTCCCGTCGATTGAAGGTTGGTTTAGAGAGTGACGTCAATTACCCTAACTTTATAGCCAAATTTGATGAAAGTAAGGTCTATAAGATTACAAGTTCAAGGTGCAATGTATTTGAATTGACATTTTGAAGATAATGATGTGGTCCTATGGAGAAGATTTAGGATTTTGATATCATATACATTGCTATCATATAATTTTGTGCATGTGATATATATTTTTTACTATTCCCCTTTCCATCTTCTTGATCTGTAAAAATGAAGGTTTAGAATTTAAAGGACCTGGAAGTTTTGGTGGAGCAGCATGTGTAACAAGTTTGGATGACAACACATAGCACAACCTTTTAGAAAGGGATGTCGCGAACAACTTTTATTGAAAACCATAGTTTTTATTTGATGTGAAAGTCTAGATCTGTTCATGAATTAACAGCTCCAGAATAGTCACAAGACTAATGAAAATCAACTGTTTGACCGGTCAGTCTCTTGTTGTGAGAGAACAGTATTTTATGCAGCTTCTCAGATGATTCCACGTATTGATCACAGTACATCCTCAATCTCGATCATTCTGTGGGGAGAATTATTACTCTGTGATCTGGAATTCTCAACAGATTTTGGTTACAACATTTGAAAGGAAAATTTTCAGTAAGTGGGAAACCCACCTACATGCAAATTGTCTTTGTCCACAGAAACAAACAGAAGCATATCTCATTGAATATGAAGATCTTCAATGAGACTATTCCTTTGCATATTCCCTCAGAAAATAGATGAAAAAGAAACATAATGATACAGAATTTACAGAGCCTTTTTTTTTTTTGCAGAGAACTGTGGTTTAGAAGCTGATGTTTAACTAACAAGTCTTAATGGTTTTTATCTTGACTTTGAGAAGAACAAAATGGAGTTTCCACTATTTTTTAAGAGTCATTGGGAGAGATTTTCTTATTGTTTAGTGGATATCCTGATTGATGGTGTGAAATGAAAGAGTGGTATTGCTGGGAGCGTTAGGGTGTAGCAGCTCACCTTTGCTCCAAAAATCCCGGCCGGGTTTCGTATGCCCCTTGGTTCTGCATTGTACCATACTATGGAAGGGGTCCACACCTCCTTTGGATAGACTCTGCAGTGTGATAGATATACTCAGAATAAGAGTTGTATACACTTAAAACACTTTTATGTGAAAGTTCTGATATTGGAATTGGCATCTAGAAAGTGGGTTTTTTTTTTTTGCAGCCATTATCAAGGACCAGTCCTTTTCATTCACACACAAGTAATTGTGAGATCGGTTTTGATGTTCATTTTAGTGTTTAAAGTCCTGTAAAAACAATAGAATTAGTAAAAGGAACTGGACATCAAACTGCTGCAATCAGTAATGTTGCAAATCCCAAGTTCGCTAGTTGCCTTCTATTTGAAGCTTTTTTAATTGAATGGCTGTAATCGGCAAAGTTCATTCCTTGGGAATTTCTGGGTAGTGCGCTTCTCCAGTTCTTTGCTAGTTTCACTTGATTGTGGATGAGCAGCAAGGATGAGCAGCAAGTGTCAGCTCCATGCATACTATTTTTATTCTATATCAAAATGTCATCTGTGCATTCATTGGAATTGTATTTACATAAATAGAGAGGGAAGTGTAATATGTATTTGTATTCTTGGCAGATATGGGTGAAGACTCCTGAAGTCTTAGCACGTGATCGTCTTTTGGGTTCATTTACTGTAAGTTGTTTTTCAATCTTTTTTGGTTCGACTACTGATGCTTCTGTTGCTGCTGGACTATTCTATTAGTCTGTATGTGTGTGTGCATGTAAAAATTACAGATCACAGTGAATCTGCTTTTGGTGGTAACCAACCTTAGCACATAGTGTTAGTTAAAGCAGAAGAGGTCAAATAAGTAGATGAAGAAGTGATGTTGGTGCCAAAATCCAGATAAAAGTCCAAACCATCTTTTAGCCTGTCTTCTCATATAGCTCGGTTTTCTCCATACAACTAATACTTACAAGTGTTTTCTTTTTTCCCTTGAGTATATCATACATCATGTGGGAATGATGAGTCAACAAACTCAACAAACTTGTAATCTACAACCCTTTCCTTCAGAATGATCTACTTTGATGAACCAACTTTTTGGTTCTCTCACTATTGGCTTGTTTTAATCCTTTTCATTTCAGGTCAAGCCTGTGCTAAGCAGGGTGAAACTCACACTGGTAGGTCTGGCTGTGTCATTAGTTGTGTGCGCTTCCCTCTTCTTCATTCTTGAGAGCCCAAAGGGCTCTTCTTATATCTCATCAAAAGAGGCTGGTGGTAGAGCCATACCTGGAGTTTATAATGATAATTCTGCTCGATCATTTGAGCCAGATGCATTCTGTGGTGAGCCTGAACTTCCATAAACCTTAAATTGCTATTTAGCTGGTTGTATTGTGTTATATTATATCCACAAGGGTGTGTCATGACATTGCCCCCATCCCCTGACCCTCTGTTTCTCTTACCCTGGCACATGGGGGCACCTGTAAAGCTTCTGTTTAATATTGTAAATAAATCATATCGGGCATAGATAAGTTGCAATTACTAATCAGTTAATTGGAGCTCAACTATAGCAAGCCTCTTAATTGGAAAGGGCTTGGTATTTATTAGCAGGAATGAACTAAAAGAAAGGATCCAGTGAGGTTGCTTCACCGAATATTCAATGAAACATATCTTCCTGCTAACTACTATTTGGACTGGTAGGTTGGGGGGCTATTCTGATTGGATGATCAGAGGTCTGCCAATGTGTTCATTACTAAGGCCTTGGCACGTACCTTTGTCAAGTCTCCACCTGCAAACCTGGTGAATTTGGACCACCAATTTTTTATTTTTTATTTTCCTTCTTCCTTTTCTTTTGTGTGTAAATGGGTAACAGGTAGTGGTAATTTCAGCAAGGAGGAATACAGAACAACAATAATAGCTACAGCTAGCAAAAGTAAGTCAAATGAAAACCCAAGATATGGAAAACTGGTATATTACCAACAACAACGGCACAAGGCACTTCCCACTTTAGGGATTTTACGTATCAATTCCTTTGACATATCTGCTACCTTGTTGGCCAAGGGGTCTATCGGTTGTCATACCTGCCTAAAATCAGTCTTTCCACTCCATTATTGGCTCCTTATCATAGCATGTCCAAGTTTCACATTCACATTTATGTGAAGTGACTTGAGACTTTTATCTCATTGAAAATGAAATGGAGCTCGCAAGATCTGTCGGCTTCCTTTGTCTTCCAAATAGCAGCATCTGAGGAGCGGACCTGAATATGATTCTTCAAACTCCTTTTGGAGTTTTTGTAGTTGTTCAGATTTTTGCTGCCCCAGGACCTCTTATCTCAAATGAACCAGAGAAACCAATATCTCCCCAACGTCATTAATTGAAAATTGATATTATGTTCTGCCGTTTGGATGGTCCATCCATTGTATATAATATGCTCTAATATGTTATGGAAATGCACCAATTTATGAAAACTCCTCAATTTATCATTGTAAGCCTGTTGCCTTTGCCCAGCTGCCTTGCACAGTTGGTAATAGACATTAAAATCCTTTTAGGGAGGCAAAGATTGTAAAAATTGGCCCTTTTAAAGGTATAAAATGATAGACTGGGTAGATTAGTTTTACACAAAATAAGAAAAAGAAAGGGCAAAAATGGAGCTCGCATTATGATTGGCATAGTTTCGCTATCATAGGATATTCTACGGTGACAATATGTATTTGTTTAATCACAATCATATAATTACACGTGTCCCATGCCCACGGTGAATGAGTCTAATGACATAGCACCCGAATTTCATAGTTTATAGTAGCCGTGTTCATGTTAATTGTTACTGTTAGTTTTCTATTAGTATTAGAAAATGTAAGCTACAATTTGTAGCAGCCTGATTTTATTGTACATAGGTACAAATGGATGCAGGAGAGGAGAATCGTGTAATGAAATCTAATTCAGCCTGTCACCTTACATAAATAAGAGTGTCCCTACCATACGAATTTAGGATCTCATCACCCGCTCAAAATCAGTCCTATGCTAAAAACTGCAGGACATGTGGGGTGGTCATTACTTATAGAACGATACTAAAACATTCAGGATAATATTTAAAATGAAGCTAACTTAGAAAGAGGGAAATGTGATTATATGTTAAACTGGATCATCGGGGATTAGGCTTGATAGGCTCAGACAAAGGTTGCAAGATTCGACCCATTTTTTCTCCTCTCCTGTAGGTGGACCACACAAACCCAAAACTCAAAATCAAACGGTCTGAGATTGATGTACTAGGGCAAAAATATGAAATGAAACGTGCCCTCATCATGCACGGACACGTGCCCATCAGAGTCAATACAGCGTCCGTTTATGGTGCCGACGCCCTTTCTTTACTGATGCCGTCCCCACACCGCGTTCTGAAAAGCTTATCTCCAGACTACAAGAACAAAACAAGAAAGAAGATGGAAGAAGGGTAGTTGAACTTTCCTCCCCCATCAAAAAAAAAAATCATACTCTCTTCCCTCTTCTTATTCTCTCTCTTCCATCGTCAAAACCAACTCCCAATCTATCCAAATTCCAAATCGACCCCAAAAGAAATCGCTGTTCAAAACAACTGTCTTCTGCCCCTCCTATCTCTCCTCTCTCTTGGGGTGGTGTTAAAATTCAATTTCAGTTGTTATTAAAACAACACCCACAGCAGAAGAAGAAAGAGGAGTAACAAGAAGGAGATGACTACCTATGGAACAATCCCAACAGCCCCACCAGGCTCTTCTTTGGACTTCATCTCAAGTGCAAAAGAGAGAGCGAAATCGGCCATCTCAGGCCGTCGCCCATGGAAGGAGATGATCCACCGACACGCCATCAACGTCCCTCATGGCATCGGCGAAGCCTACAAGAGAATCAGAACCAACTTGGCCTACTTCCGGATGAACTACGCCATCATCGTCCTCTTGATCGTCTTCGTCAGCCTCCTCTGGCACCCCATCTCCTTGATCGTCTTTCTCGTCCTGATGCTCGCATGGCTCTTCCTCTACTTCTTGAGGGATGACCCACTCGTCATCTTCCACCGCACCATCGATGATCGGATAGTGTTGGCCATTCTCTCTGTTGTCTCGCTTGTTGCGCTCTTCCTCACGAATGCCACTCTCAACATTGTGATTTCTCTTCTTGTTGGGTTGGCTATTGTTATTTTACATGCAGTTTTTAGGAAGACTGAAGATTTGTTTGCAGATGATGAGATGGGTGGTGGAGGAATGTATTCGGTTGTGGACGGAGGAGGTAAACGGCCCTTGAATGAGCCTTCATCTTCTTCTTAATAGATAATCGATAATAGATTGTCCTTTTATTACTTTGTATTTGTAGATGCATGGGTATGTAGGGGTATTGTCTATTTGATCTATTATTATTGTAATTCCCTCTCTGTTTGTTTGTTTGTTTTCTTCCACTTCTTGCAAATTTTTGTGGTTTTACTTTTGAGAAAGACAGTCTTTGATTGTTTGTGTTTCATACTTGTGGATGGGTGGGTGGGTTGAGTATATTATATCTTCCACGAATATTGATTTTTGTTCTTCTTTTCTGCCCTTTTCTTTTTGAAGGGAATACTGATTTGAAAAGTTTTGAGGAATGTTTTCTTAGGGTGGGTCTTTTGATTTGTACCCAAATAGCAAGTGATTCTGAAGTTGGTTATCAATTTTGTTTATCAAACTGACGACTTATTTCTTCTTCTGAAATATTCAATTTCGATCTGGGGTGCATTGATTCAGATGCTTCAATGAGAATTCTCAATTTTAAAAACAAATTGGAAGGTGCCCATAACAAGTTTTGAAGTGCTTGAGTCACTTTTTTTTTTTTTTTTGGTAGGAGTGCTTCTGTCACATGCAAATATCATCCCTAGGACCAGATTTTTACAGATCCCCAAGCCCCCCTCATTTTTATGTGTATCCCCAACTGCAAAGTAGTTTGAAGATTTTGGACCCAATATTTGGTCTCTCTTGTTACAGAATCCAGATCTGAGATATACTTCATTTCGCCTTCTGGGTTCCTCGACAACTAATCATAGTAGGGTGTGAATTTATTTCTGTTTCCCCAAATGCATAGCCAGTTAATACTCTGCTATACTTTCTTTGGGTGACACTGAACTTTATGCCTTTGCTATCCATACCGAAATCACATGTGCCAATCACCAATTCAGCCAAAAGCTCTCTCTCTCTCTAACACAGATCAAAGTCATCATTAATAAAGATGTCACACTTTAAAACATAAACATGGCGCAAAAGGCGCCAATATAATTGCATTATGTGTTTGGCACCAGGGGTCAAACGATGTGTTTGGCACCACCCAAGAACAACGAAAATGTTTCATTAATTAACTCCCTCTCATTGGAGGCATCCGATCAACTTTAATTGGTCTAAGGAGAGGCCCACTTGATGAACTAACTCCTTGGATAATTCATAAGCTGCTTATACCATATTCGCATTTTTTTCCCCTATTCCTTTTCAATACAATCAGGTTCTCCTGTCTAGGAGATGAACCATCCATAAATAGAAGGATTTTTAGGATGAAGGATAAGCAGGACATAAGATGGCTATGAGATGACCATTGACTATCTCCCATCAAGTAATGCATGACAACCATTCAAATCACAAAAATGCAACCCACATGGACACTCCCCCCCCTTCTCACACACACTAGCCCACCTCTTATTTTGTTCGGAAAAGTGGGAACATGACAACTCCATGAGAAAATCACAAAAGCTACAAGATAAACATAATGGGCGCAATTAGTAGAAGCTTTGTGCATGTGGCATGGCTTAGATACATCTAGAAAATGCTCGCTGCAAGTCTTGTCAAAGGCTCTGTTTCTGTACGAAGCATATGGGCATTGGGCAGAATTATTGCTGTTACCCATGTGAGGCCATGGCAAGTGGCTAAGTTGTCATCTGCTCCTTTCAAGGCTTACTTTAGCAATATATTTATGTTGCTTTGGTGCCATTCATGGTCACTTTGAAAGAAGGGTGTGAGAAACAGAGGATCCCTACCTCACTGCAAAATTTAATTTGCAAGGTATACGCCATATCTGGTCTTCACCTTCTTTGACCTATTTTGCTAAAATGTAAAAGATACACCACTCAATGGCCTTGATATTCAGTTCGGCATTATGAACAAACAAAGATCTACATTATCATGGATATATGATTCTTGAACTCATAGTACACCCATTTTCAGCAAGAAGAAAAAAAGAAGAAAAGGGCAGTGGGCATCACAGGGCTGGTTGCAATGCAAGTATCAAATTCTAACCCTTGAATCACTGAAAAGTGAGAAGAATTGTACAGAAGACATGTAAGATGCAATGAAAGTATGATTTCGAAATACACCCTACAGCTATAGAGATGTTTGTTGTTGGTGCAGCTATGTCCACCTGAACTTCAGCATCAAATAGAAGATGATGCATTGTTATTATTATTATTATTATTATTATTGTTAACAGTAACGCGACTTCAATCCAACTACCTTAACGTCGCAATATAAAGAATAGAAACATGCCATTTTGCACCTTCATTTTCTCGCACTGCGATAGCAGCAGAAGAGAGTGATCTTTCTCTCTCTCTCTCTAACTTTGAAGAGCTGAATAATTTCGTGGATGAAGGTGGAAAATAGAGCACTCTTTTTTTTTAATTTTTAATTTATTTATTTTTGGACAAAACACCCCAAAGATAATTTAGATATATCACATTATGAGTGGTGAAAGATTAAAAAATCCTCAATTATGATGGCTTGATTGGTGAGGCACCTCCCTTCCGCAGAACAACCAGGATGAATACCCGGCTCCCAGGCTGCAGCGCTTGTGGTGAGGGATTTGTGTGAGTGTGTGTGGGTGCGTGAGTACTTACCTCGCAAAAAAATTCCTGAATTCTGAAAGAGAGAGTGATAATTTCCAAAATAAAATATAATAAATAGTAAATTGATAAAATTTGTGAATATATATAGGCCGATAACTGAAAATGTGTGCATGTATTGTATTGGCAGTTAATTCAGGAAAACCTATACACACAACATATGATTGTATCATGCATGTGTGAATGTATCAAAGGAATGTACATCAGCAGAGAATATGTAACGGATGTCATGTCAAACCCTAGTTACTAGAGAGAGCACCCTACATATCTATTAAAGATTTACTAGAGAGATTCGCAATTGAATCTGCTATTACCCCGGCACTTGACTTCATATAACCACCTGAAACACAACATATGGATTAAGATAGTTTATTTGGACTGAATGCCAAAAGACTTAAAAATTTGAAGTTCGTGGACCTGATGTAAGCATGACAAGAGGTATATTCCTTTCTTTGGAAAAGCTGAACACCTTTTCATCTCTGCTAATAATTCCAGCAGGACTCACCTGCACAGGCAGATATGCTTATATAGCCTGACAGTAGAAATCTTTTAGGAGTTCAATGGGGCCAGTGTAAGAATATGATGATAACCATATAAATTGTGACCGTAAAAGAAATTGCTAGGACTCACAAAAGCTGACATCAAATAATTATACTCATTTTAGACATCAACATTTATCATGTATTTTTTTATTTTTTTTTAACCCCTAAAGATGGTTTTTTTTTTTTTTTTGGGGGGGGCTAATACCTTTGAGATGCAATTTGCTCATTCAATTCATACATCTATTTAGGCAAAAATGGTAATTGGGCACTTGCATGTTCAATTGTTCATACTGAAGTTCCTACTGCTGCTGTCCACGAGGATCTTGTCTCTGTTCCTTACTTCTCAACTTTTTGGTAGGTTTCTTGTTTACATCCTATTCCACCATGAGCCAAGACATGGAATTGAAGCATTATATCCTCTTGGAGTTGCTCTAGATTCTGTGCTCCCCTTCCCTCACAATATATCCAAGGAAAATAGACTACCTAATCCTGTATTAGGTTTTTGCACCAGAAACATCTAGAATGGCAGTTGAACTGCTCAAATGTTATGTCTTAAAAATAGATTTCCAAAGAATCACTGCAAATCATTGTTGCAAAAACGACATAAGATTAGTCAGCCAAAGGAAAGAGGTCAAATAGCTAATGAATTTAGAGCCAAGTTATCAAGTACCGCGCTTGGTTTGTGCTGGCACCCACAATGTCACCAGTTGATAGTCATGTATCAAATGTTCATATTGACTAGTTGACACCCTAGAAACAATGTGTTATGAGCAGTCCCTAAACCACAGATAAAAATTGGTCAAGCACTCAGATCATTCCTGGAAGAAGGCACAGTTGGACTACATATGGGCATAGGACAAGCAGTAGAAAAGGTGCATAAAATATCCATGTGAAAGCGCTATGTTCCTTTGTAGAAGATGAGAGCAACTAGAGCAGTAGAGAAGTATTGGCATTGTAAAAGCAAATGATAATGCAGTAATTATTTCAAACAAAATCATAATTGTTTCAAACTTCTATAAGTTAATCAGCCTTTCTTTCTCGATAATGAAAACCGCATGGGAGGATGTCCCAAAAAATAAATAAATAACAAAAAATCAGCAAACCAAATATGTACAAAGTCATCATTTTTATATTAAGTGGCACATGAGTGACTTATGCCCTGATCATATTGGTGGAAAATGTTGTTCCTAGACTCTACCTATATTTGGAAGCATATCGATCAAGATGCAGTGTCCACTGGGCTTGGGAGCTCAAACTTGTAACGTGATGCAGCTCCTTGTTTTTTTCCTAAAATAGTTTCATCCATATATTTTGCACTAGTGCTTCTATTAAGATTGCCTTAGAAACACCAAAATCAGGGCAAAGATTGATGACAACACTACAAATAAGTGAATCACTTCAACCCTAGAAGAAAGAGAACAATCCACATGACTATTAACTACAATAATCATGACAAAACCCATTTTTTAACCCTGGATAAAGAATGACTGTATAAATAGATACAACATAGACAATATGTTGCAGTCACCAAAACTTGAATACAGAAGAAAGACTCACTCACCCCTAACCTCCCTATGGGATCTCCATCCAGAATATCAGTGCCAGCATTGTACACCACCAACTCAGGCTTAAAATTTTGTTCAGCAACCTAGAATCCAAGTTTAAAAATCCATATTATAAAAAAAAAAATCCTCAAGATATATAGTACTAAGCAGCAGAATATATCCATTCACATGCCAGATTCTACAGGTATTTTAATTGGCCGCAAAACAAATGGACGAGAGAGGAAGAGTGCAGGCAGTTGGATTTGCAAGCAACAAATGGTAATGCATGCTGATTATCTTCATTAAAAACAAGCTCAATCAGACACTCAATAAACATACATATGCTACTTCCATAGTAGAAAAGCAACCTGTCTCTCTCTCTCTCTTCCAGAACTCTAGGATGAGAAACCCCATCTTGAATATTTATGGGCATGTTTGTGCAAACAGTTACCCAGAAAGGGAAAAAAAAGAGAGTATCTTGATAACTTTCATATCAAACCAAGAGAAGGAAGGATTGCAGGCTGGTACTTGCCACCTTGAGTGCAAACATACACACCTAAATTGACAGGTTCCCCAGATTTTGCTTTGATCAGAATTTTATTAAACCATGGATTGGATCACAACAAAACATGTGAATAAAAGATGACAGAGCATGACTCGCTTCTCTGGGTTCCAATTCGATGGTGAATCGCTTACATCAAGATGCAATTTGGGGGAACCTACCATTGATCAATTAGAGCAATTCAAGGGCCGGACTGGGCCTGGACTGACCTGAGCTCGGTCCACATTGACTGGGCCAGACCATTTGTCAGGATAACAACAACAACAACAACAACAACAATAAAATTCAGTCAATGCTCTCTCCCATGTTCTTGCAATAGCTAATTGAAGGCATCAATTATGACACATTCCCTATCCATAACTTCTCCCATAGCCATATCATCAGGAAATACCAGCCCGCCCTCCCCTGCTTATGAGGCTGAGGTGATTAGGTGAATGAAATATCCTCATTCCTCTGGTATAACATCCACAGTGGGCAGTCATCTGTGTGTTTTTGACAAAGTTCGGGCAAAAAATGTCAGTGAAAAAAACTCCGCGAGTGTGGTGGATAAGATTCAATTCAAACGGAAGCTCAAAATTGGGTTTTGGGTGGGACAGAGAGAGACACTTCCAAATTCCAATCAAATTGATTTACAAAGAAAATAATTTTATGAAGATGGAACATACAGTTTTGGTTGGATTTGTGGGGTTTAAAGAATTCAAGCTGACAGTTTCTTTGATAATTGATTGCTGCAGCTTCTCAGGTCTCTTCTTCCTATTCCTATGAAGATAAGGGTTTAAAAGAAAGAAGAAATGTAAAAGAGCTTTAAAATCCTACAGTGGTCCCAACTTTGATTGAGGTGAGATTTGTAACAGTGAACACTAATAATTACTACTTAATATTGGATAGTTAGGATTTCAAAAATGGGCCTATGTCAAACTGCTCATCCAGATAACGCACACATTTATGACTTAGGGGGATGATATTTTGGTTTACAGTGTCTATCAATGATAAAAAGAAAGAAAGAAAGAAAATAAAACATAGTTTTCTAGCATTTTCCCATATTCTGAGTTTTTTTTAATATTTTTTCACTTTTTTGTCAACAAAAATCACGACGCAACGGCCGTGAACTGCAATGCAGTGCCATGTCGTATTGGTTTTACCAATTCTATGATTTCGAACCATTCTCCAAAGGCCATGCATCAATGGTGAATGCATGAAGACTCCATCCATCATTTGGGTCCAATTATAAAAGGAAGCAAGCTAGAGAGCCAGTTATGTTTCACAATAAGAAGCTTCATATGATTACATCCATATATAAAAATAGTACACTAGGATCAAAGGTGTGATACCTTTGAGGTCTATGGAAATAAATACATACCCTAAGTGCTTCATCTAATCTCTCCAAGTACTCATTTGTCATAGTTCCACTCTGCAAGTATACAGAACATTAAATTTAACATCGCTTGTACAAAACTCACACTGTGTAAATTTCATTACAAAGAAAATTACAAACTAAAAAGATTAGGAATCCAGTTTCATATCTTACTACGAGTTCAACTTTCTGATCAATATATCTCATAGCCTCAAAATCCTGAAATAAAAATGATTTCAACCTAAAGAAATGGAAAATAATAAATGTAGCAACTAGCAACGATGCTAATTCTCAGTAGCTAACATTTATACAGGTTGGATTAATACAAGCACAGGCCAGTCTTCTCATCTTATGACAAACAAAAGGACAAAGTTTCAAACAGTAAAAGCACAAGCACAGGCCATACCATAAATAAATAAATAAATAAAAACCTCCTACAACTCTTATCTGGAGTAGAGAATCTTACAAAAGGATAGATTTCAGAATTGAACATATCCAGAATATAGACTCTTCCTGTAAGCACTAAAGTGGTTAGTGAAATTCATAGAGGTCAAATCATGCCAAGTTGCCAACATACTCAGAGGTCAAGGACACTACGGTCATGGGCAAAGTCCATTTCATGGCCATTCCCTTGATGAGCATCAAGATCTATTATCATCACCCTGTTTTGATTAGCACACAGAAACAGAGCTTAGTCAAAGATGAGAAACCGATGAATTTTTTTTGAGTCACACATTGATAAATCTTGAGGGCTCCACCAACCTTGAAATATTTAAATGCACAAGGGCGTAGTGAATGCAGAGAGAAATGTCAGTGTACGCACAGAATCCACCTCCTCTGTTCCCAGAACAGTGATGGAACCCACCACCAACGTTGATAGCCCATCCCCGCTCTTTTGCAAGTTTTCCCACCAAAATGGTGCCCCCCACCTACATAACTCCTCCTAAGAATCCAGACAATATACCAACTCCAAGAACCAAACACGGAAATCTGACCTGCTTGCGGAATGGATGAAGCACTTTCCACTGGACCAGACAGTTGGGAAGCAGTGCAACAGGGGGAACCTAAAAAAGTTGAAGAGATCAGTCATTTAGTACTTCTTCTCGACAGCATCAAAGATTAATGTTACTGGTTGCAAAGAAAGATGTTACAAGCAAGCAGGTCAGATTAAGCTATTAATGTTTCTGGTTGCAAAGAAAGATTTTACAAGCAAACGAAAGAATCCTAGTGGAATATGGACTCAAACATGCTCCACAAAAGGATTCCATTTGATAAGAAATTCCTTCAGGAATTTATGCTTATAAATTCACCATTGACATGATAAAAATCTAATATTATATTAAAGAGCGCCTCCCATTTGGACAGCAGAGTGCAAATCGAATCCAAGTTTACAGCAATATCTATCATCCATGGGATCAACAGTCAGCTCAGTGGCACAATCGAGCAACGAGCAAAAGAAAAGGATAACAAGTGAAGTTTCCCCAAGAGTATGCCAACAAACAGAAATAAAGTGCTGGGTAAAAGATGGCGAAGAGCAGATATTACAAAAGAACCAAACATACCAACGATGCCAATTTTGAAATATTAAGTGTCATCAAACTAGGAAACTCAACTAGTGCACCAAACGAGGGAAATCAAAGTCAATGAAAAATGCTACTTGATTTTATTATTATTATTTCAAGCCATCCAAATTTACATTACCTCAATTATAAGGGAGACTTTCACACTGCTTTTTAGGCTTCTTAAGTATGACTCTGAATGGACCTGTTATAAAATGAAAATTGTAAAATTGAAAAATGAAGAAGATCTTGTAGCACGAGTTGCCGTTGGAACATCTAATTGACATGTAGAAAAATCAATATTCAACTCTAATACGCAAAAATATAGCATCACACAGGTCAAACCTTACATATTCACATTCCAAAAACTCTACCTACAGAGAAATCAATCACTCAAGGTAGGGTGCACAAAATGAAATAATAAGATGTCACTGAATTGAGAAAAATCTTTATTCACAGCACAAAAGGAATTTGAAAAGTGTATTGTGTTCACTAAGCGATATCATGTGTGAAAAAAAAAACTTGAATGTTTTTTAAATTATTTTATCAATGTTTGACATTTTGCTCACCTTAATACTTATAGATGTCAACAACTCTCTCTCTCTCTCTCTCTCTCTCTCTCACACACACACACACACACACACAAATGCAAAGACAGTTTGACAAGGTTCCACCATACATGCCCTAGGACCAGCCCTACAACATCAATTAGATCATCCTATCAGAAGGTGCTTGTGAAATCGATGGTTCCTCAAAATCTGGTACAGCAATCGTTTTGCTGAGAACATCCATAATGCCGACGGAGCCTTGTTCATCAAAAGTTGGGCTGGGCCCATCGAATGTAAATACCTTCACAAAGAAACATTATGTGCAAATTTTGCCATAGGAAAAGGAAAATCTCGCAGCAGTATTGTTTTGGCATCAAATAACCGCTAATCATTTTATGGAGAAAAGGTTAAGAATAGAAAGAAAATAAATTAGGCTCTAAAGTAAATATAGTAGCTACCACTAGCAGATCATCTTGTGAAGCTTCTATCGGTTCCACTATGCTGTTCTTGTCCAAAATTCCTGTTGTTATGAGGAACCGGCATATGCGTCCCCATTTTGAGGAATCAAATGGATGCCTGCACAAATCGTGTAAAAAATAAATAAAATAAACTCCAAATCTTGAACTCAAAACTCAAGATGAAAAGGAGGCCCCACATCAGTAATTAACATGTTATGAGCTAACCAAGAACAGATTTGAGGATTACAACTTTATAGAAGAATTAGGCAAAATATCAGCATTTAAACATCAAACAACCCAATCCCAGTTTGTAATGAACAAAAACCTGATGCTAACATTAAAGGGCCACAGTGCATGTATAACTATCATGATCTGTGCAGAAACAAGGTTAACAGATGAGTATTTCCTTGCATCCCCAAGATTTTCAAGATTGTTGGAACTTGGAAATACAATGAAATGAGAACTGTGCAAAAGAATGAAATGAGAACTGTGCAAAAGATTTCCAAGATTTATTGGCACAATAAAGCTCTTCTTATAATAGAGTGAGGATGCATAGTGCGGAAATGCAATAGCAGAAAGTCCCTTCATTATCCATAGGGTTGTAAATGGGTCAGTTCCGGTCTAGGTCCAGACCCGGACCCGGAATCATTATTGAGGAGGTGGACCCGGACCCGGTTCGGAACCAGGAAACTAGCTCTGTAACCAGAACCGTATGTGGGGCGGGTCTGGGTCTGATTCCAGGTATAGTCTGAAGAAATGCAACTACAGAGACATTAGGAACATACTCGTTTGTTAGCTTAACAACAAATCATGATGAATAGCAAAATAAGCAAAACCCCGACTGATATCTCTATAAAAGCAAACTCTTCTGATATTGGGAACCTTGAATACAAAAACATCTTCTGGGTTTGACTAGAACGGTAGAAAGAAGTTGAAAACCAACAAGAAACACCCTCTAGCTTAACTCATATGAGAAATGGATCTTGAAATGCTTTTGCTGAAATTTCTGTTTAGAAAAACCAAAACTGGTACTAAAGGCCTCGAGACTACAAAACCAATTTCCCTCCTATGTCTTAAAAACATATAAAAACAAAATCTTTCAAGAGGTAAGATAAAAACTCCACTTCTCTGAAGACATGCTACTATTTCTAGAGCTTAGTATCTTAAAAGGAGAAAAATAAGAACACCCTTACTAAAACTTAAACCCTAGAAAGTGAAAGCAGAAGAGGGATAGGAAAGACTAAAGAGTCTATTCAAACTATATGGGGCGGCAACAATCTTCTCTAGACCATGGATGAATATATTGGCCACTACGTAGCATAGCGCCCTATCGGCCGTAGCGGTGGCCACCACCACGCTACGACTGATTTAGCGGCCGTCGCACCCGTAGCGGCCGCTGCGGCCGTCGTACACGTAGCGGCCACTACGAACCGCTATAGGCTGCTACGACAGCTACAAGGCCGCTACGAGGTGAGAAAAATTCCTGATTTTCATATATTTTTTAAAATGTATAATAAGACTTATTTTTTTTATTCTTCTCTCCAAATAACATTTCTACACAACTTTTCTACCCTTTTACGTTTAAAAGAACACCAAAAAACACATGATCTTGCCGTCGATACAGAGAGTTCTTCTCCTTCTTCTCTAAGTACATCCTATTAGACACCCCATTGGGTAGATGTATTTTTTTTCTCTAGGTACTCTTTAAGTCTTGACTTCATGACATAGTTTTTTCTTTTATGAGCCTTTCATTAGTTTCTAAGTTAGCATAACTAAGCAGCATGAACACATGTGAAAAAAAAATGATCATTACTATTATTTTCTATTTATATTATACAGCGATACAGGACTTCATACAATGAGAGGACCGCTACGCCCCCTTATCTTAGTTACTTTTGCAAAAAAAAAAAAAAAAAAAAAACATTTTCTCTCATTTTCCAATATTCTAGATTTTCTACAATTTTTTCATATTTTTTTGACGATTTTTCCAAATCGCACTGCACGTAGCGTTTTGGCAGCAGGTCGCTACACCCGCCACTACCGCTATTTTCATCCTTGCTCTAGACTCTAGGAGACGAAGTGTTAAGTTCGGAAATAAACCCTAACAAATGGTGAATGGAGGATTGGAGGGGTTATCGAAAAATATAAAGTATTTATATTATCTTATAGGTCGGGTCCCAGGTCCACGAGTCTGAACCAATGTGGATCTGGAACGGGACCTGTTTAGGTCCTGGGTCCAAGAAAAGGTTCCGGAATCGGACCCATCCATTTACTTATGGAGACCTAAATAAAGGACCGGACCCAGTTTTTAATGGGTCAGAACCTCCAAGCAATTGGAGAATCAGGGACCCATTTACATCCCTTATTATCCATGTCAAAACAATGGAAATCACTGCTCATCTACACAACCATGTGCTGAATTGTTGCAAGCTAATTGCAAATATATCCCAATTGGAAGTTGGGATGTTTATGTTGCTGGAAATTGCCCAAAAATAATGGCTGCCCCTGACAATTAGTGGAACTTGAGACTTCTAGTCATCCGGGACTAGACTTTAGTGATTTCAAAACCAGAGATCCATTATCCTAGTGCCGCTTTGCAGAAAGATTTTAGTAAGAAGAGTTACTGCTGCTGCTGAAGCTGAGATGCACAATTAGTGGTCCCAGAAATTTAGACTATCTCGGAGTTTCTAGAGTTGATATGACACAAATCCAATGCTCATGGGAAAATCTTCTTGGAGTTTGCTACGCAAAAGATATAATTCATTTTTAGTGAAAACCCTATTGCTTAGTTTTTTCTTTGTGGTTTCAACTATATAGATTGATTGTAACTGGTGGTGATGTGGAACCACAGCTGAAAATCTTTCCAAATTAAAATACCTAAGCAGATGGCACCGAATTATATTATCCAAACAAAGTAACAACTGAATGAACGCTGACATACCAAAATTCTCTCCACCCGACCATTAGAGATGGTCAGAATTGAGCAAAATGAATTCAAGGAGGGGAGAAATCGCTTACAGTTTCTCGAGCCCGAGAAATGAGATGTCATATGAAGATGAGTAAATCAGAGGAACCTGGAAATGGGAACATGCGAAAGTAATTAAGATGAGAAGAATGAGATGGGATGGCATGTTTATCTTTTGAGAGGATGAGAATACCACCTTGGAGGGAGAGACGTCCATGTAGAGCTTGCTGGAAAGGATGCGATTTCTGCGAAGGGTTTCGGCGTCCATTGCAGTCGAAGAAGAAGAAGCAGATGTTGCCGCCATTGCCAGATTAGCGGCGAATTGCAACAGCCAACAGCAGCAGGAGAACAGAAAAAACTTTTGTTCTTGGACGCCCGCAAGGTATCCCAGAAAAAGAAGACCCGCAGAATCAAGCATATTTTTTTTTTTTTTTGGTGGGGTAAAATCAAAGATCTTGCATTGATCAGAAACGACAATGACTAGTTTGGAAAAAAAAAAAAAAAATTTACAGGCCAACCTTTTGGACAAGGGAATTTCTATTTTCACCCACTGATAGCGTTGAGTAGCCCCACTTACTGAGCTCACCTACTGCAAAAATATAAAAATCCTTTTTCTGCTGGGAAATTTTTATATGCACCCACTCAAAGTGCTGAGTAGCCCCACTTGCTAAGCTCCCCCACTGTTAAAATATAAAAAGACCTTTTCTGCTGAGCTCACCCACCAAAAAGACTACCTTGCCATGCTGCTCTTCCTTCCCCTTCTTCTTCTTCAGTTCTTCTTCCTTGTCCTTCTTCTTCATGTATCAATCTAGTGCCTCTACTTAATGCCCCATCCACTGCAGGTTATCAAAATCGAATTGGTATAACTCCCACAATTGTGATTCGACCATTTTTTCACATAGGGCGCTGCAACATCGTGCTTCAAACGTTTTCACATAGGACGCTGCAACAACGTCGTCATTTCCGAGCCGTGAAGAGTGAAAACATTTGAAGACGGAGGATCATCTTCTCTTCTTCGTGAGTAAAGACATCTCATTATCATCTTCCCAAGTACCTCTTCATCTTCAACTTTTTCCATTTTTGTTTTCTTCACTGTTAATCTTTTTTTAGTGTAAAAAAAAAATTACCTTTTCATCTTCAACTTTTTCCATTTTTGTTTTCTTCACTGTTAATCTTTTTTTAGTGTAAAAAAAAAACATGTAATGTAAATGGATTGAGTGCATGCAAATGGAATGCAATGTGTAGGTTGCAATTGTGATTGAATGGAAGGGATGGGAGAGGGGAGAAGGGAAATCAATGATTGTTGAGTTGCAAAATGAAAACATGATTCGCGTCCTGCACGGAAACGCAGATCTGTGTACATTGCAATGTGCACGGAAACGAAAATCCGTGCACATAAAATGTGCACGGAAGCGCAGATCCGTGCACGTTCAATTTGCAAGGAAACGAAGATCCGTGCACGTTCAATGTGCACGGAAACGAAGATCCGTGCACATTGACTGTACGCGGAGAGTAAAACTCGTGCATTGTGCATATGCATTGTGATTCAAATTCGTGCTAATTGCATATGCACAGAGATTAAAACTCATGCATTGTGCATATGCACGGAGCTTCAAATCCGTGCAGATTGCATTCGCACGGAGTTTCATATCCGTGCATGTGGAATACACGGGTTAACACCGTGCAATTTCGGATATGCACTGCTAAAGAAATCCGTGCAGTATGTTTACTTATTTATTGCTAATCCAAATGATGTATATTTCAGCATGCCACCAAGACGAGTTCGTCGTGGTAGTTCTTCTACCTCAGGGCGCGATGACGTTATTAGTAGTCCATCGACCTCGCGAGGTCGGAGTAGTGTTGTGAGCTCATCCACCACAGATCGTCATAGGCCTACGGCGTCAGAGCGGAGACGCAAGGCTCGACAGGATCCAAGTCCGGATCCAATAGAGGAGTCAAAGGAGGATGTAGCCGCTCAGGAGGCTACGGATGATGATATTACTAATGAGGATGCACATCTGGTCATTCCGGAGGAGAGGGTGGACGAGGATCGTCATGCAGGTTCTATTCCAGGTGGTCCAGAGGATCTCTCTGTCCTTATCAGCTTTAGGACACACATAGCTATGTCGATATGGAGAGGGAAGGTATGACATTCATTCTGACAATGTGTTAATGATTCGTTTTTCTTATTGGAATTGTTAGAATCCGATTTTAATATATTTTCTTACATTGTGCAGGATCGCGATGCTCTTAAGTATGTATGTCATTAGCCTAAGTTGAGATCATGGTATTTACTGCAGCCGGGTGAAGATAATCATGTTCCTGGATTTCATGTGAGTATAGATGAGTCCGGCTTGGCACCACTGACGATGCACTTATCTTACCGCCATATCGACCGTGCTTTGGTTTTATGGGTGTCATGTATTTTGTTGGTTGACAGTTGAACTATGTATTATTTTTTTGTGAATGAACTTTGATGTGGATTGAACTATTTACATGACGTTGGATCTTTGGATTTACTTCCAATGGATAATGGATGAAATTGTTTACTAATTTGTTTTTATTAATATGCATGTTGAATAAAGAAGAAATGCTGATTCAAAAATTTTCACTAAAAATGTGAAATAACATTACATTATGCAGGATACACAATAAAGATCAACAAAGTCAATCGCTATCTAGATGAATTGTCTCCTGCGTAGCAACAGAGTCCCCTATGATATCTTTGAACTGCTCGATGTTCGTGGCATAGGGAATTTCCCATCCTGTTGCACATGGTTGATGGTATTTGTGCCAATTTGTAGTAATGGGGGACATGGGAGATCTAGATGCGAAGAACACTTGGACAAAATGGTTTCCATTGACGAACCTGTAGAATCAACATCCTGGAAAAAAAATTCAGTGCTGGATGGCCCGGCTAAAACGCCCAAACGTTCGGCCAACAGAAGATGAGCCATGCTGTATTGCACTGACATATAGAGCCGTGTTATACACTCATGCACGGAAATCTGAAGCCATGCAATACACTTATGGACAAAAATCTAGAGCCGTGCAATACACTCGTACATGGAAATCTGAAGCCGTGCAATACACTTATGCACCGAAATATATAGCCGTGCAATACACTTATGCACGGAAATACAGAGCCGTGCAATACAATTTTGCGCGGCTCTGCAAATTTGTGTAGGACGCGAATGGAAAAAAAAATAAATGAAACCATGTGTCAAAAAAACAATACATTCTCTTCATATATGGTCATTTGCTTGTCCATATTATAGATAGCTTCTCTAAAACACAATGTGGTGCCTCGGATTGGAGATGTGATAGCTTATATAAGGAAATGGAGAGATGGATTGGGAGATGAGTTCTTCCAAAGTGAGACCTTTATATGGATTGGGAGATGAGAAGAAGTAGAAGAAGAAGAAGTATATGCTGTTAAAGGGAAATAAGTACAGAAGATGTAAAGATGAAAACATGAAGAGAGGGGGTCTTTGAAGTGAATAGGAACGAAAAATCCACTCAAGAAGAACCAAGGGCTTGAAGAGAAGAGAAACATGAAGGCAAGGGTAATTAGGGAAATTCACATATGGGCATTCTTGGAATTAAAAAAAATAAAATGTGGGTTGGCTCAGCACTTTTAGTGGGTGCAAATAGAAATTCCCTTTGGACAATCTTAAGCTTAGTTATTTTTAAAATGGACGAAGTTCTTATGTGATTCTTGTATTAATTTGTTTTTTTTTTTCATATGATTAAATGTGATTTTTCATGTTATTCTTATGTTTTATTATGTAAATAAGTCATGCATGATTTTTTTTTGTGTGTGTGTGTGTTTTTTTTTCATTTTTCTTGCAATAACTAATTTTTCATATAAATGTTGTGTATGTGGATTTATTCTAACATATGTGTGAGTGGAGCTGCAAACGGAGCAATTCCGGATCGGAACCATAGTGGACCTGGATCCGGATCCCTTTTTAAATAATAGTTCCTGTTCTTGATCCAGTTTTGAATCGGAACTAGTTTTGTTGGTTCCGGACCCAGTTTTGACAAGAAAATTTGGATTCGGTTCTGGAACCGGGGCGACCTAGAGGATTCAAATCTAGTTCTAAAATCGATTATATTTTATCTTTATTCTTCATTTGTTTTTCTTAAAATAAACATACCATTCAACTTATAACAGTACATCAAGTCTACAACATCTAGTATTATATATAAGAATGCCAAAAAAGAGTTGGTTTTAAAGTACAAATTGCAATATTAAAGACTCATATGCCGAGTTCCGAGTCCACAGGTCGAAACCTATATGGGCTCGGAACCATTTATCAATCGGAACTTAAATTAGGTCTTGGACTGAGACCCCGATTATGAATCGAAACTTAAAATAGGTTCCGGATCCCTTTTTTTGCGGGTTGGAACTTCCGGATAATCGGATACTCGGATATCTATTTGCAACCCTACATGTGAGTTTATTTAAACAAAATTCTTATGTGTTCCTTACGCATGTGAAGTTTTAGTAGTTTTGAATTAATTGTCTTTAGTTATGACATCTGACGTTTAGCCTTGTATTTATATTCAACTTCAGTGGCCTGCCCTTTGAATGGACAACTAATTGGAAAATAGAGGGCTACAAAAATCCAATCGCAATGCTATAGAGAAAATAATGAAATGTGTTATTTTTTTTATTTTATTTTTTTATATAAGATCCATTTGTTTGCTTGGTGTTTAATTGAAGAGAATTTTGATGCATTATAGTGATGGCCCCAAGCTCAAATAAAGGAGGAGATTGACACTAAATCTACGTTTGGTGCTCTTGGTAGCAATGTCAAAAAAAAAAAAAAAAACTAATTTTCTTCTCTTGGAGTTGATAGCACAAATCATGTAATTTGTGATGGGAACCAACTATTTACTTGATGATTACAAAAAGAAATGATAATATAATTAATTTACTTATTCCTTACACATCCGTCGAATGCACATGCAATCAATATATATATATATATATATATATATAGTTGAAACATGTATCAATTATGAAACAAATAGAACGAATCACCCAGAATAAACCAAATCTTAAAGAAAAGTGAGGTTGTGCACACAAGTAGGGTTGCAAATGAATATCCGATTATTTGATTGTCTGGAAGTTCCGACCCGAAAAAACCAAGTCTAGAACCTATTTTAGGTTTCGATACATAAATGGGTTCGGATCTAAAACTCAATTTAGGTTTTGAGTGATAAACGGGTTTGGTTATGGCTCCATATAGGTTCCAAACCATGGACCTGAGACTTCACGTATAAGTTTTTAATATTGCAAACTGTATATCAAAATTAACTCTTTTTTTTTTTTTTTTACAATTTTTATGTATAACATTGGATATAGTAGACTTGATACACTATTATTAGTTGAATGATATGCTTTATAAAGGAAAAAACTATAAAAAAAATGAAAAGAAATTAGAACCAATTTTGGAACCAAATTTCAATCCTCTAGGTGGACTTGGTTTCGGAACCGGATCCAAATTTTCCTATCAGAGCCAAGTTTGAAACCAACAAAATATGTACCGAATCAAAATTGAACCCGGAACTGAAACCGTTATTTAGAAACAGGTCTGTCCAATATGATTTCAACCTGTAACCGATCTGTTTGCAAACCTACACACAAAGCCATCAAACGCAATAAATGAGGAAGCTAGAAGGTTCCGAAGGGGGTAAAGTGGAGTTTGATTATCACACTATTCATATATAATTTACTTTTTAATTACCAATTCTATGTACATACATGTACATTTGAAATTACATGTAAATATAAATTATACAAACATGAACGAGTAAATATTACGTATATTCGCCATTTAGGTGTGTAAATGGGTTTAGACATGCGACTCGTAAAATGACTTAACCCATTGCAAACCTCTCTCTGTGCTGGGCTCGAGTCCGAGCAAACCTCCCTCTCTTTTTCTGTACTCGAGTCGCATAACATGTATTTCTTGATTCGGGCTTTTTCTCTACTCGCAGCGTGGTAGCACAACTGAGTTTTGCGCAGAAGGCCATCAAAAGCAATGAAAGAGGAAGCTAGAAGGTGAAGCTGGATCGACGTTCCGGACGTTCTGGAGCAGTAGAGATGTCGAATCGATCCAAGGGAGGAGGCATGGAGAGGGATTTACAGATCGTTGCAGCCCCAGAGCCCCGAGCAAAACCCCCTCTTCCGCTCTCTGTTGCTCCTGCATCCAACGCTCTTGTTGAGTACACCAAGCCCACAATCAAGGAAGAAGAAGACGAAGATCTCGAAATCAAGCTCCGTCGTATCATCGAACACGTCCCTGTCCGTGTCAGCAACACCTCCGGCAGCTCTGCTGGCTCTGGCTCAGGAGATTTCCATCAGGTACTACTTTCCCTCTTCTAAGATGTATCAAAACCAAAACAAGTCACGAACTAATGAGATTACCATTTCTTCGTTTTATTCGAAACGGATTTTGAATTTGCAAACCCTAGTTTGTGCATTTGAATGTGCCCGATGATTGATAATAGATGTTGGGTATGATAATGATTGAAATTCTGCCAATGTCTTATAATATTTAACGTTTTGAATCCCGTTTGAAGAATCATCCAATTCATTCACACTAAATCCTAAATTGGGGTTAAAATCGAACACACACACAAAAGAAATCAGGCTAGTGTTTTGGAATCCGAAACAAGATTCCGAAGTGGATTTAGTGTCACTTTGGGTGAGTCTAGACTGATATACGATTACAGCTGATCTCTAACACTTGGAAAGATACAAAATTTCATGAATCTAAACTACAACAAAGAAGAGCGAGAAAAAGTAAATCAAATCTATACCTTGGCTTAAGATCTAGGTCAAATTGAAAAGAGAAATGTGATAAGATTAGGAAGAAAGAAAGACGGAAGAGAGCTTGACGTCGAGATCTCCTTCGATTTTCCTCATTTCTTTTCTCAATTCCTCCCAACCAGCCTCCTGATGCTCCAGACTCGGATTCTCCATTTCCTGGGTTTGGGATCTCTATGCCTTCTAATGCTATTTTACCTATCTTCTTCTTCTTCTTCTTCTGTTGCCATTGCAATTGCCATCCCCATTCTACTAAGGAACCCGTCTCAGAGAACCAAAAACTCAAAGTATTGCTCGAACTGGGCTGTACCCACGATTGGTCGAGCCACTTTAGGTTACATTACATTTTCAAAAGTAACAAAGGGGTAACTTTTTCAAACGAACATCAATGTCTAAAGCAAACATACAACCTTTTTTTTTTACAAATTTGCAATTACCATTTTTACGATACAACAAGTTTGCCCATCTAAGTTTTACTATATGACAAGTCCACTTTCATAATTCAATTAAAGGTGTCACATACCAAATGGTTTGTTTGTAAAAGGGTCTAATTGAAACAACAATACTGTTGTTGAGCCAAATGTAAATGTCCGTAGAAAGCTATCAAATGGGTTATTGGAGTCTGCATATAAAGAACCAAAGAGTGGGTCGTTGGGGCTTCATGATTATTCTTTCAATAGTGATTCCGTATTTTCATTGGAGGTGAATCAAATGACACTATTGCTTGGATTTTCATTATATGTCAGCCCTTGCTAAGGATCAGTTGGCTGGGCCAATTCCTGTGAGGCTTTTCTTTTGGCGAAGGATCACATCCTTGGTGGAGATTGTATATAGTGAAATGATCACATGTAGCCATCATAGAAAGTTTTTTGTTGCCCCTTTGGATTTACACCGAGATTGACTCGTGAAATGTATGCCGAAGGGCCCTCCTTTTGAGTTCAACATTGGCAACCTATCTGAGGATTTGACTTAGAATAGGTTGTAATGGAGAAACAAAATTCATATAGCCAACCCCAACATAGCTGGGACAAGGCTTTGATGATGATGGTGATTGAGATCTCATCCCCTCCTGTAAATTGGCATAGACATTCAACTATTCAAGAGTTCAATCCAAATGTGAATATCCATCAATTGCGTGCAAGGGTTTTATTTAAACACTTGGATTAATGAAAGGTGACCCCAAAGTGGAGATTTTGATGGGTTACATGGAAGCTTTCCCTGTGTTCAGACACATGATCTTTTGATAAAGCTCTGTTACAATCACCATTAAAATAAAAGGCTCAATTATACAATTAAGAAGTTTAGCCTAATTTGAAGCACCTGTGTAGACATTTGACATTCTGCTCATAATAAAAACTCACCTTTATAATAGTTAAGGGGGGACTGGGATGTTTGTCCTTGGTCTATGGTTTGCAGTCAATAGAAATTGGTTGCTCAAATTAAGGCTAATCCTTTCAGGATACTTTTTTGCTGTTGGAAGATACCATTAGGAAATCTTTTTTTTTTTTAATACGGTAAAATTTATTGCTCAAAAAAGAAAGAGAACAAAAGATTACAAGAAGAAACCCCCAACAAACTAAAAAAAATCAACTAAACATCGAAAATAGTAGAAGTACGGAACACTCCCTCTTTTGCAAGAGCATCCGCCATGACAAAAGAGAAATCTTTTTTTTTTAATAGGAAATCTTTTATTTTTTTAATAACAGTAAATTTTATTCAAAAGAGAAAAAAGCAAACAGGGAGATCAAACCAGCAAAAAACAGCAGAAAAAATTACAACATAAAAGAATCAAAGGAATTAAACATAAAAAGTATGTAACCGAAGAACTCCTTCCCTTGCAAGACAATCTTCCATGACGTTAGCCTTGCACATTAGGAAATCTTTTTGTTCGGAATAAAACAACAAAGTCAGAGTTCAGATTACCTAACAAATATCAATAAGAATAATAATGGCTTTTTCTCAAGTTGGTTTGGCACCTCTGTAGGGGAAGGCTTTTTCAATCCTCCTGAATCATTATTAAACCAGCCTAAAATCAAATGTGCTTAAGAGCATATATCCAATCATATATCAAGGTGAAAATGCTGAAAAGTTTTTTAAAATTCCATGCTAAAAATAACCAATATATATATATATATATATGTTCTGAATGTATTAAGGGTAAAATTTACTCTGATATTTCCTATTAGATTAGGTTTTTACTAGAAAGTTACTAAAGTTAGACCTTTGAATTGATTCTTCCAAGGTAGAGCTATTATTCTATTCTAGCAATTTTTTTCCAATTTTGTCCCAAGTCTATCATTATATATATATATATATATATATATATATATATATATATATATATATATATAAACTTAAGTGGCTGCTGCTGTAGCCAACTCATTCTTAAAATACTATTTTGCTTTAAGATTTTCTTGTGGTACAAGTATCTTTTGGACAATCCTTGAGCATTACACTTGCCATTTGGAATTTTGTTATTTCTTTCTTTCTTTCTTGTTGAGTTGTACGTAGGATTCTTATTTAGAAATCTGATTAGATTAGGATGAAATCGCGAAAGTAAAGAAAAGATCTTCTGAAATAGGAAAGTGATGATATGAGTTGTTTGCTAGTTCTTTATTCGGACTGCTTATTTACTTGCCTCAGACCAGATGTCTTATGGGCTCCGAAAAATGTCATATTTTGTTTTGACAGATTTGCGCTGTTAATCTCCGACAGGTGTTCATCACACTAGTAACATGTGTGCGTGTGCTTAAAAATTGCTGACTTTAGTCAAAATGATTGCTTGTATAGTAATAATGATAGAATTCATTTGAGTTTATGAGTTCTGCTTCTTATTTCTTTCCTCTATCAATGCATTTCTTTTGAAATTTTATGTTTGAATTTCTTTTCAATAATTTGTGCGCCATAGTATCGGCAAATGAGACGGAAAGAGCAAGATAGGCTTGCAAGGATGGACGTCGACTACCAAAGGAGGAAAGAGTTGGCTGAGTTTAATATGAGAAGAGAGGAAAGGATGAAAGCTGCAGAGGAGCGTACTGCGAAGAAGCGGCTGAAACGTCAGAAGAAGAAACAGAGGAAGAAAGGGAAAAAGAACAATGCAAATCCTGAGGGAGGAGAAAACCAGAAGGAAGAGTCTTCCACTGATGATGATTCTGATGGTGGCGAGGATTTGAAGTAACCAGGTTGCCAGTGTATTGTAGTCCCTTTCTAATGCTGGTCTCAAATAGGAACAGTTAGAACACATTGTCATACGTACAAGGCATCAAATCTCAATTCCTTGTAAAAGCATATACAGCTGCTGCTCACAACTTATTAGCAGAGACTAGAGGTGAAACTGGCAACTTCAAGAAATACTACTACCATTTGGTGGAGGGTGTGGCTATTTCTTAAAAGGGTGCATGATACCCAGACGACTGAATGCTGCTGGTTTCAGTTGATTTATGAGATTTTGAACAAACATTCTGAATCCTGGTGCTAATGTTGTTGCTCCATGAATTTTAATGGGGATGTTTCCATGTTGGTCCAGACCAAATGCCGTTTGAGATGGATGGAATCAACATTCTCTGTTAAATGTCTATGGATATGCTCCATTACAGTGGAGCTCACTGACCAGATAGACCGGATTATGGTAAATGCTTACTCATGTATGGTGGTGGGTGGATGCTTTTGTGCGTGGACACCTGATCTTGGCTCTATGAACAAAAGGGGGAGATGGTGTCGTATACAGTTTTAAATGGGTAGGATTCATGTTTGATCAGTCTTGAATATTTTGAATCGGGCTAGTGCCCATATTTTAGATGGATTGGGTCTAGAACTGATTCCTAGACACCACCATGGTTATACTTATTTTACATGTATCAGGTCTAGAACTGATCCTATTTATTGGATCCTAAGTTATGGACCATGAACTGATTATTTTAGCAGATTAAAAATGGGTTCCCGTTGATCCCGTGGTAATTGGAAACACAGATATCCATTGAGGGCCCTGTTAATGTTATTTTTATTCTACCTATGTTTGAACTAAAGTAGTTTGGTTGTTGAACTAAGATCAACAATTCAAACGAACCATGACCAACAAGCTTAGAGGTCAAAAAAACTGAACCATCTTCTCCTCTCCCAGCAAATTGGGATAGTTGTGATACCCCGCACGCTACGTTTGGCAGACTTTGAGAATCACAAAAGTCAATCCAGCGATCTAAGCAATCTTTAACATGAAAGCTAACCATTCATATTAAAATCCTAAGGTCCCGGAAAAGGGGTTTAATACTAAAGGGATTGAGAGTTGAAAGTACAAGGGTGAGCATCTTTCAGGGACCATAAAAAATTTCATGTTTCATTTTCAAAGGGTGAAAGGTAGCAGGCATTTCCAATTGAGTATGATGGCTCATTCACTTTAGCTTTCACTTTTCCTTTTAATATGTATTGTGCCCCTTTGGGTGGAAGAGATTTTCCACATGTACCCTGCCGAGGCTCATTCAAATGAAAATAATAGAATGGTTGTGCATCATTATGATGAGTCTTTGCTAGGTGATATTTCACATCCTAGTTGGTCCTGTGAGCTCCAGCAAATAAATGGATGGGCCTGGATTACGTGTGGTTAGAAATGTCCAATGAAATTGATTTTAGGAAGTTCACTGATCAAAAGCCCATCTACCAAGAGGGCTAGTGGACATCTCGAAATGGGACTTTAGTTGCCAGTGGAAAAAGCTGTATTGTTTCATAAACAAGTCCTAATAGCTAGGGTTGGACTTTACTTTTCATGGATTAAAAACAAAACATTCTTGAAGGCCTTGACGCTGGGACTTGTATTATGGAAAATATGAGGTCTTTGTCTCTCCCTTTCATCACTAACATGAAAAAAAAAATGCATATTCCCCTAGGTAATACATCAGCCACTGAAAATAAACTATAAGAATTCTAAAAACCGTGGAAGATACGGCAATTTCCAAACACGCCGAGTGTCGTGTACTTTAGCACCAAAATCTGTACTACTTTTATTGGTAATCGGAGGAATAGAGTAATATCAGTCAGGCAATTACCCCAAACTAGTGTCATCCAGAACATCTTTGCCATTGATTACATTCTGCTCTTTAGCTCAGGTCAGATCAACGGTCTTGATCATGAGATCAACACTGTGTGTGGGCTCCAGTCCCTCTTAAGTCGTTCGGCGCTCCCACCTTCAATTGAGTTGAATTCAATTCATACAAGCCCAAAAGGAGAATACAGTCTGTTTTGGTTGGTCATTGCTAACGTGCACGCAGGTAGAGAGGAGAAAGGAGAGGGGTTTTGAACTTTGAAAGTGATCTTTATACGAATCCAACAGCTTTCATTCTCTCTGGTCTCTACTGAGTCTTCGTGCCTAAGCATTCCCCGGGCACGTTAGATAATATCTGCGCGTCTTTGCGCAATCTTTTTTAGTTTTCAAATCACCTGCTCTCCCTTCATTGTCACTTGTTGCTTCTTCCTCTCTCTCTGCTTCGTCTTCTTAAAAAAAAACCCTAACCGCCATGGGAGAAGAAGATCTAGATCGTGCATCTGCACCAGTCAATGACTCATCAACGGCCACTCCTCCACCTCCTCGCCAGTCCGTTCACCGCGTTCTCGGCGGAGGCCAAGGTTTTCTTTCTCTCTCTCGCTCTGTCTCATCCCAAATACTGTTCATCTGACGTTGCTGTATCTTCAAGCTATATAGCAAATCCAGTGAATTTAGGGTTTGAATCCTTTAGAGGTTTTTTTTTTTTTTTTTTTTTTGGATCTCTGTATCTTTGATCGAGAATTTGAGTAATCGCGTTGAATGTCGGTTGTTGTTGTTGCAGTTGCTGATGTTCTGCTGTGGAAGCGTCCCAAGGTTGGAGCTCTGCTGCTGATCGCTACAAGCATCGTCTGGTACCTGTTTGAACAGGCTGGATACAGCTTTCTATCGCTCTTGGCGAATGTGCTCCTTTTGCTTGTTGGAATCCTCTTCTTTTGGGCCAAGTCTGCGGCGATTCTCAATCGGTATGCGGTTCGGCGGTGTCTTTGATTTCTTTTCTTTGTGCTGTTTTTTTTTTTTTTGGAGCTGATTGTTGTTGTTGTTGTCAATGGCAATCCTATTCCAGACCTCTTCCTCCACTTCCTAATCTGGAAGTTTCTGAGGATTTTATCAGAAAGGCTGCAGATGCTGCTAGCGTGTGGATCAATCAAGGGCTGGCGATTGCGCATGATATTGCTCTAGGGAAAAATGCAAAGCTTTTCTTTCAGGTCTATTTCTTTTCGCCCTTTATGAATTGATTAAATAAATGATGTTCAATATGCTAATGTTTGTTTTTAGGCCGCTAAATTTTTTATGTATGATTTAACATCTGGTGATCCAAACAGCTGATATGATGCCATTGTTCTAGAATCTGAAAACTTTAGTGACGCGCATGAATGAATCAAATAGATTCATTCTGGGAACAAGTAGCATTTAGTTCAGACTAGCATTTTTGTGCTGCTCATTGTTCTGTTGAGGCATGCCATCGTATACGTTTCTATCCAATCTTTGCCTTGCAAATGAATGGTTGAAGTTGAACTTCAAAAACTAATATTTAGTATGCAATGTACATGCAACAAGGACAGATCCACCAATCAGGTACCATGATTGTTTGATGGAGAAGATTGTGGTCCGTTTTATTTACATGGTGGTTGCACTCTCACTAATGAACAGTTTGGATCACTGTTAGGCGGACACCGCCTATATGGAATGCTGAAGCTGCTGTTCATTTAAGCCAGCATTTTAAAATGCTACATTTGTATATTCTATAACTTCGACTTGTTTTTTAGGTTGCTACCGGGCTGTGGCTTGTTTCACATATTGGAACTCTCTTAAGTTTCCTTACAATTGCTTATGTTGGTATGGAGCTCATCTTCTATTCTTCAGTTTATTACTTTATCAAGGTTCTAACTTTTGTTTATGACAAAGAAGTTTTTATGCATTAGCATATTGCATGAGCTAGTCATTTATGTCTTCTGTCTTTTGATGTTTGAACAGGGGTTGTTCTTTCGCTCACAGTTCCTGTATTTTACGACAAATACCAGGCCCAGGTTGATGAAAAACTTTGTGTAGCACACAAAGTACTCTTAACGTGGTACAGAAAGATTGACGATACTGTCCTTAGCAGGATTCCGAGGACTCCAAAGAAGGAAAAGAAGACTCAATAGAATGACCGTTAGTCTCTCGCTCTATACACACACACACACACACACACACACACACACACACCCCTTCATCTCTCATAGTAAGGTGAGAGATGCTCTCATAGGAGCATCTCCCATAAATATATAAAATATAAATTTAAAGAAATGGTTGCCATTGGATCATTCTAACCCTTGTCGTAATGGCGCTTAAATTTGAATTTTTTTAATCCATTGATAAATTGCATGTCTTTTGTGATTTGATCCACTGTAATAGTCAGAAGAGTGCCAATTTGTGGTGAATGTAAATTCGCGAGGTTGTTGGTGGGTTTGGCAATTTTGACCCTTATATAAAGGAATTTTTTTCATTGATAAAGTCCAATGGTGAGTAGCAAACAGAAGAGTGTCATATGGGGTGAATATAAATTCCTGTGGGGTAGTGAAGCTAAGGGGCTTGGATCGATCATTGATGGGTCCCTCAGCCAAAACTCTTTTAGCTTAAAAAAGAGCCAGCCTCTTTGGAGACGTGTCAACATATAGTGTATAATCATGCATGTGTCATAATAAATGTTTTGATCATGTGGAATGAGTGATGACTTCCTTGCTGTATAGGATTTTTTATATATAAGTATTCATGTTTACAGCCTTACAATATTATTGTTACTTATGGAATTGCTTTAAGAAATTCATATTTATGCTGGTGTCATGCTCTATCTGCAATCTTAAATTTAGATTTGTAGATCCAAAAGATAAAAATGGTGAATCTTTTTGTGACTGACAAACAATTTTTTTTGTAAAGTGACATATACACTGAATCCACCTGGGATCTGCCACCCAACACAAATATATCTTCACTTGCATAGTGCTAACTTTTTCTTCCATTGGCTCAACAATTGGATTCCAAATGGTCAACACTAAGTTTGGCCCCAGGCAAGATAAGATATTTAAAAGGAACGCTCCTCTTTTGAATCTGAATTTTACTCATAACTTCATTTTTTTTATTGGTAACAAAATTCATTAACAAGAAAAAATTTATAAGGAGTCTATTGAATACGAGTTATGTCAATGCAGCAAGGAAGGAGAAAGACTACCAAAGGCTATTCTCTCCAAGCCTAAGCATAAAGTATAATCACAACGACCATCAAGGTTTTCAAACCAGCTTTATCTTACAACAAACTAGAGAAACGAAACTCAAGTATTTTATTTCATGGAGTGGCTGGAAAGAAGAAAGTACCTCTTTGTAATGAGAACCTCTAGGGATTGAGCAAGTCCCTTGAAATGGATGATTTGATCTTCTTTTTAAATTTGAGCTACTAGTGGACTCTGTAAACAACTAACACTAATCATGATAAAATTCTAATAAAATCTAGGATTTTAAGATAGAAACAAACTCTAAAGAAAGCAATATATATTAAAAAAATTTAAGGTTGAACTGTATTTTGGGAGGATGGCAAGACAAGTCTCTGCAAATAGATTGCTGCTGGGGATGAAGCCAGCTGCTGGTGCTCAGTTTCTTTTACATGATGCTGAGGGAATTCATTTGCCACCTCTCTCAGCTGCAGTATATAGTGGTTATATGAAGTTGGAAAAGTTTCAAGATTAATTAAAAATCACATCCCTGAAGTGCTTTGGAGCTGTTACATGCCATTATGGTTTCAGTGGTTAAACAGGGCCAAACTCTAGTTAACCTACACTGTGATGCAAATTCATTCGTTACTGTCGTTTAGTTGCTTTTTTCATTTTTTTTGGGTATGACCCGGCAGTTTTCCTTCTCAACACTTCTTTTTCTTGAAAATGATATAAGCATTTGACAAATAGAACTTGCTAACAGAGCTCAGCCAATTGTGATTATTATGTCTCTTTCCCTAGTCATTTCGCTACATGCATAGGGTTAAGTTTTCTGATGTTTAAGTCTTTGAATCTAATCCTTGTTTTGTCTCTGTGTGTTTGGGAATATGTTCATCAGCTACTAACTAGCATCTGTCTGCTACAGGGATGGAAGGGCCTTTATCAGCTACGTTTGTGGAAGAACTGAAATTGCCTATTTTGTTTCACTGAGTGACTCATCAGCTGCCTGGAAATTTTGGTTAATGTTAATAGTTTTGTATTTATTAGTTTCTCACGCTCATGACGATTTGAGTGTTTTTAATCTCAATATGATATTTGCATATGGCTGTGAAATTCTGTGCTTGATTATAGAACTTCAAAATGGAAAATTCCTTAAGCTTTGTTTAGGGTTGTCAACAAAGTAGGCCTGTGTTGGTTTGTCAGGAATTTCAAACAGATCATGTTCATTTTGTCGAAAAGTTCAATTATTCTTGAACTTGTGGCATGGCAAATTTGACAGCCCTAGATGTGCTTACATTTTTCTTTTTAAATTTATTCATGTTCATTAACACTATCTTTTTTAAATGTTACCATGTGCTTAATATGAATCTTAATTTTGGGTGCTTTCTTCATATTGTTATTATATTTGCCGAATCATCCATAATTCGGTTTCAGCTGTGTC